>JAQGDQ010000217.1:0-373382 GCA_030141605.1 Tubiluchus corallicola
AATCTTCCACCAATCCAGAAAGAAGCTTTTGTAGAATTCGGCATCCAACAAGCTGCGATACAACACTCACGGTTGGTCCTACTTACACTGTAGGATCATGACGGAAACGAACTGAACTGAAGCACTGAACTGGTGGAGATATCTTAATCGCGTTCAAAAGTGAATACATTCTCCCTCTAGAAGTAAAGAGTCAGAATCAGCATGGTGAACAAGCCACCCAGAAAGAGAACTTCATTCCAATCAGTTTATTGGCCATTGTTAACGTTGGTTGCCAGCTATGCACCTCGCTTCATTTCGTACATGAAGTCAACGGCGAAACAACGAAGTCAATGAAAATCCATACTCTAAACCCATAGGCTCCTTAGCAGATACTGTGGTCCACAAACTGTGCTGCTTCCTTGTCAATAAACAGCTAACAAATTAGTTTACGTAACCAAAAAACCCAACTAAGATCTGACGAATACCCAGAACCAATGACTAAGAATTTAACCAAAGTTTTAAAGCATACTGATAATATGTGCTAACACTGTATTTCAAAGCCGACATTTAATCAAGATTTAAACCTCAGGTCCTCAGTCTGTGTCGGCAATTTCTACTAAAATCGTCTGCACACCAATGAAACAAAATGCTCTAACGCACCTATTGCAATGACAAAATTATCACTTCGAGGGAAAAGGTTCAACCATTTGAATGTCAAATAAATGTAATGCATTTCATAGTCATAAAGAAAACAGTGCCATTTAAATCTCAAAACCTTTTATTTTTCAGGAGCTTTCGTCCTTCGCGGACTTCGTCAGCTGAAACTACATGTATAGCCGAGATATTGAAACTGCCATTTAAATCTCAAAAACTTTTATTTTTCCAGGAGCTTTCGTCCTTCACGGAGTTCGTCAGCTGAAACTACTTGAATGGCCTAGATCTTTCGAAAAATTGTCTTTCAATATCTCGGCTACTGCACTCTCGGCTACAGGTAATTTCAGCTGACGAAGTCCGTGAAGGGCGAAAGCTCCAGGAAAATAAAGCGTTTTGAGATTTAAAGAGCACTATTTCTTTATGATTATGTCCACGGCAAGTCTAAGAAGAGCACTATTTTATTTCCAAGCAACGCATTTCATTAAAATGAAGTGTAATGTTAGGTATAATCAGGCATTGCGATTTCAATAAAAGCAAAATTATGACCTCAGATAAACTGTTGATGTCATTTCAACTTTCAAGCCAAATTATGCTGATTTGAAACATAATATTACTGAGAAGAACTGAAACGTTTAAATAATTAAGCATTTATGGGTCACTGGTCAAAATTGAAATGGTTCCTAGGTAATTCAATGCAGGCAATATTAAGTGCTAGACATTTTTGAACGTTCACTTAGTGACCAAATTATAGAATAACAGGTAAAATGCGATTTGGTGAAGCATTGTCATTTCGATGAAAGCAAAATATTGGTTTGAGACAAAATGTTGTCCTGTCAACAACAAACCGAAGTAAAGCATTTCATTGAAATGAAATGCAAATCCTTGACAATCAAGCAGTGCGGTAAAGTGCCCATAACATCTGCTCGCAAAAGATCTGTGTTTAGTTAATAACGATTTTTAAAAAACTAGCCATATAAGTATTTAAAATTTATTAAAAATTTCACCTAAAAAAACTCGCTGTACAAGTATTCAGTATTTTTAACATTTCATCTAAACTAAAGTTACAAGTAATAAAGCATATACATAAAACTAAATTTACAAGGGTTACCTGGCACGCAGCATTTATGATGCCCCCATGCAACAGCAATAGAAAATGAAACATTTTATAAACACAATTTAATATACACAAGCGGTTGTTCAAAATAGCACACAGACCTAACGTTATACACTATATCATGAATCTGCTGAATTGACAATAAACCTAAAAATCGTGATATTCCTATCTTCGTTTTAAAGATACCTTATTGGTTGTATTTACAATTCAGCAGGTATATTATTCCAAATTTCTATCAGTCTTTTTTGCAAAAGAGAATTTACAAGCATTTGTTCTGAAATATTCAACAAATAGTTTAAAATTACTTATGGGAGCGAAACTGAAAAAGTCAGTAGAAACGAGTTACATAAAAGTTCAACAAATTCTTTAAGTTCTTTATAACCCATTTTAGCTTTTACTTGTTTAAATGCTGCGCACGTCTGCTAGCTCTCATCGCACCTACAAAATTTGACCATTCTGGCTGTGACGAGAGAGACGAGAGAGAGACAAGAGAGAGACGAGAGAGAGACAAGAGAGAGACGAGAGAGAGAGAGAGAGACGAGGGAGAGAGAAACGGGGGAAGGAGACAGAGAGAGACGAGAGAGAGAGAGAGAGAGAGAGAGAGAGAGAGAGAGAGAGAGAGGGAGAGAGAGAGAGAGAGAGAGAGAGAGAGAGAGAGAGAGAGAGAGAGAGAGAGAGAGAGAGAGAGAGAGAGAGAGAGAGAGAGAGAGAGAGAGAGAGAGAGAGAGAGAGAGAGAGAGAGAGAGAGAGAGAGAGAGAGAGAGAGAGAGAGAGAGAGAGAGAGAGAGAGAGAGAGAGAGAGAGAGAGAGAGAGGGAGAGAGAGAGAGAGAGAGAGAGAGAGAGAGAGAGAGAGAGAGAGAGAGAGAGAGAGAGAGAGAGAGAGAGAGAGAGAGAGAGAGAGAGAGAGTGAGAGAGAGTGAGAGTGAGAGTGAGAGAGAGAGAGAGAGAGAGAGAGAGAGAGAGAGAGAGAGAGAGAGAGAGAGAGAGAGAGAGAGAGAGAGAGAGAGAGAGAGAGAGAGAGAGAGAGAGAGAGAGAGAGAGAGAGAGAGAGAGAGAGAGAGAGAGAGAGAGAGAGAGAGAGAGAGAGAGAGAGAGAGAGAGAGAGAGAGAGAGAGAGAGAGAGAGAGAGAGAGAGAGAGAGAGAGAGAGAGAGAGAGAGAGAGAGAGAGAGAGAGAGAGAGAGAGAGAGAGAGAGAGAGAGAGAGAGAGAGAGAGAGAGAGAGAGAGAGAGAGAGAGAGAGAGAGAGAGAGAGAGAGAGAGAGAGAGAGAGAGAGAGAGAGAGAGAGAGAGAGAGAGAGAGAGAGAGAGAGAGAGAGAGAGAGAGAGAGAGAGAGAGAGAGAGAGAGAGAGAGAGAGAGAGAGAGAGAGAGAGAGAGAGAGAGAGAGAGAGAGAGAGAGAGAGAGAGAGAGAGTGAGAGTGAGAGTGAGAGTGAGAGAGAGAGAGAGAGAGAGAGAGAGAGAGAGAGAGAGAGAGAGAGAGAGAATGTGCTTCAGTGTGCGATAATATGGTCATCAAAAACACAATCCACGTAAACGTGTTAATACAGCAAGGTAATACCAACAGAAATCTACTCTTGCAAAACTAGATGCGAAACCCTTCTAGAAGTATTTAAAAATGCGTGCTCCTTTTAGTGACGGCGTGAAAGTCGTTAAATAGCCGTTAGTATTAATGTTGATTGCTAAATGAACGACGGTAAATATCTTTGTCTTTTTTACGAAGAAGCAGTCCTAGGACAAGCAATCAACTAAAACAGAAGCCTGTTAAAGCCAAGGTGTAAGGGTTGCAAGTAGACAGAACAGCTCGATTTCATGCGAGTCTAAATTCAAAGTAAATTTGCAAAATAGCGAAATACAAACTATTTTATAAAACTGAGCCAACAGCCAAATAATCAAACAATGAAAAACTTAATCAATGTTCAACGAGGAATGTTTCAGAATGACCGAACTTTGAGAAATGGGTAACTTTTGACTTTCACTTGAGAAAGTTCGAATTTGGTCAACACTGTCCCTACATACAAGTCACAAAGCTTTCAGCAATCAGTAACTGCATACCTTAATAATTACGAAACTAATCTTTAAGGGCGTCTATACGGGCTGCTACCACATAACTTCTTATGTAGATTTTAGAATAGATTCTACATTGACGCGACATCTAGCGCAGAATTTTATGGATGTGATCGATAAAGAAGCCTTTATCATTTTAATCATAAATGAGCAATACAAGTATGCACTGTGGCACCATCTTTCGCTGAAATTTTCGGTAAAGAAGAGGATTCCACAAGATTTAAAAATACCATTGTAGGAGAGAGATGAACAACTAAATACTAGAAAATCGTTATTCCCACTTTGGAGCCCAAAATATTGCACACCCCTTAGAGGCCTTGTGCTATACGAATTCTATAGTAGGGTAATTTGCTGACTTGCCGCAAAAATTACAAGAAAACGATTTATGGTGTTTTCTTGAAGTATTTAGTCCAGCGCATAACATGAAAAGTAGGCCAAATTTGGAGCATCACAAATGGTCTACTATGACGTCAAAAAAGATGGCTGCCATTTGACCAAAGCATTTAGCCAGCTAGTATGGTAAAAAATTGCTCGTTTTGACTTCAAATACGAAAATGTTCAAGACGGCCGACAATATGGCCATATAACAGCTATATCTTAGCTATTAGAGCAGACATGATTTCAATTATTTTGGTGTTTAAATTCTTAGTCATTGGTTCTGGGTATTCGTCAGATCTTAGTTGGGTTTTTTGGTTACGTAAACTAATTTGTTAGCTGTTTATTGACAAGGAAGCAGCACAGTTTGTGGACCACAGTATCTGCTAAGGAGCCTATGGGTTTAGAGTATGGATTTTCATTGACTTCGTTGTTTCGCCGTTGACTTCATGTACGAAATGAAGCGAGGTGCATAGCTGGCAACCAACGTTAACAATGGCCAATAAACTGATTGGAATGAAGTTCTCTTTCTGGGTGGCTTGTTCACCATGCTGATTCTGACTCTTTACTTCTAGAGGGAGAATGTATTCACTTTTGAACGCGATTAAGATATCTCCACCAGTTCAGTGCTTCAGTTCAGTTCGTTTCCGTCATGATCCTACAGTGTAAGTAGGACCAACCGTGAGTGTTGTATCGCAGCTTGTTGGATGCCGAATTCTACAAAAGCTTCTTTCTGGATTGGTGGAAGATTTACATAGATTAACCGAATTTTTAATGGACGTTATTTTACAATAAAAACTTTTCTATAAGCGAAAGCATACCTATTACAATTTATGGGTCCATTTACTTTACATATTTTGCAAAAATGATATCACTTTGCCCTTGTTTTTAAATTTTTATTACCAAGCTCTATCCTGGTAAAATAGCTAAAGGGAGAACATTCTCATGCAAATGACTTTACACACGTTCTTATTGACGTATTGTTAGACTACAATTACACTAATAGGCTCACCTGCGCTGCTCAATGGTAAGTAGCGCAATTTGCTGCAAATAAATTTATCGGTTTGCTCAAGGTTTGTTTCTTGAGTAAATTACTTGCTCATTTTGTGAGCAGCTGAGCAGTGCTGATTAAAGAGAACCACAGTGAAGTTCAGACGAGCTATTTTTTGAAATGACTTGAAAGGTCTGAAACTTTAAATTCAAAACTTCCAAGTATTTTTGACGGAAATTAAAACAATTGCGCATTTAACAGTAAAGAGAAAAAATTATAGCCAAAATATAACACATTAAGACGAAATGAATCAATTTTCTCTGTGATGCCACAAGACTGTGTAATGAAACAGTTCTAGTGAAAGTACGGTGAGGGAATATATTAGAAAAATATAATTCTCACTTAAATGGCGCTACTTGAGCAATCGAACATGTCTGTCAGAAATGAGAATACTACCGGATTTACCGAGGCAACGGGTGGTGAATTTGGCATTGTTTTCATCGTCAACTTGGTCTTGACGTGGATAGTGCTGTTGACCAGTTTTGTGACCGTTTTGACAGTTGTCCGTTCACGAAGTCTTCATGAACTGGCTTACTATTTTTTATCTAGCCTTGCGTGCTCTGATGCAGTTATGGCCTTTGGTGTCCTTTTGCTACGTTTTTATCGGCTATTGTTGTTGCATAACCTCATCTTGTGCAACGGGATCATATTTTCTCTGGTATACTCATCCAAGGTTAGTGTGCTGACTCTGTTAGCAATCAGCATAGACCGACTGTTAGCTATATTACATCCATTTAGGTCTACGTGGAAGATCACTCTGCCTCGAACTGCTTTTGTAATAGCTCTTCTGTGGATAGTGCCATTAGCTACTGATCTGACAGTGCTTCTATCCAACGGCCTCACTAACTTTGAGGAGCCATGTGTCATGGTAATGATACCTTGGGCATCTACTAGTTATGTACTACTCTCAGGAATGGCATTGAGTTGTGGATTTGGGATGATTTTCTGTTATGCGAGAATAGTTATCGTTGCCCGACATCACATTAAGGCCATTGGCGATCAAGAGGATGCCGTTATAGCCAGTGTTTCACCGCGTCAGTTCTTGCGTCATCTCAAACTTGCTAAAGCATTTGCATCTGTCGTTGGATTATATTTCCTGCTGTACATGCCAATGTTCATTGTTGTTATCATACATCATTTGTGCAGGGAACAATGCAGACTCGGACCAGACAGCATACTCTTTGACATATGCGGAGCAATCTCTTTTTGGAATTCGGTAATAAATTTCTTGGTGTATTCTATAAACGATGCACTTTTTCGGAAGGCAGCCAAAAAAGTATTTTGTTCCAGGCATCAACAAGTTGAAGGGGGTGGAATAGCTAATGGTCTACAACTAGTAACAGCATCCTTGCACCCAAGCGGCGCTTCAACTTATTAAACATTTACATTGTTTATCTCTGTTTTCATTCTCTATTATTGTTTGCTGTGTAGTGCATACTTGTTATTTCAGCCATCAACAATTTGGTTCCACGATTGACTGAAATCTGAGTTGTTTCAAACACAAAGTAGCGCACGTAAATTTATAGAAAAAGAAATGCAAGTGTTAGATGTGCATTTTTCTTTTTTTCATAAAGAAGCCATTTTAAATTATTGTTCCATCGGCGTAGACAAATGCCAGTCTGGACCAACTTCTTGCTGAAATCAACGGCAATATTTCAAAGCTTTCGATTTTAATTGAGGATATGGTATATGTACAATATTAATAGAAATGCATGTACTTCATGAACAATGCATAAATGTTTTCACGCTCTTTCAGATACAAAAGTATGGGAATAGTGCAGTTAAATGATTACAATAGACCTTTAAGTTTTATCAATTTAGTTGGAGTTAATTGAAAAATCAATGTTGTAGCAATCTAAAATGTTATATGTACTCTTCGATGAGATAATCCTACGGTATTTGTTGAACAATGCTATTCATTCTAACTGTTTTTCTGGTATATTTATCAGGATTTGCTTTGCCTTTAAAAATTGAGACTGACTGATTCCATGGGCTTGCTTTGCATGAACGAATAGAACAGTCAAAATGACTGTAATGTACGATGGATGTAAACATGTCACTTTAATAAATATTTTCTCACTCACTCACTTTGGGTACTTTATACGGACCGGATCGATGAAAATTCAGAATTATGGCAGTAGAGGGTATTGAGCTATCCTATCCTATTACTGTACACTAAGTTGCTGATCTTTTTGGATTTCGTCACAGTTCTAGCGTTTTGTAATCTCATCTAACACAGTCTTTTTTAATTAAAATAATCTACCGCGGCCGCAGTCACACACGTTAAATTTAAAATCTGTTGTTACTGTTGCATTGTGAACCTCACCGTCTCATTTGTCTAGGAAGTAGGGCTGTGAACGCACTTTTGTGATTTTTTGTTCAAACAGCAGAATTTTGGAGAGTTATGTTAGCTAGCACCATGTTATCATTGGATAATGACCAACCATAATTTTGTTTTGTTAATTTGGGCAAACTTTGAATAGAAAAATACGTATTCAAAAATTTCCTTTTTATTGATTGGCATTTGGGTATTATTTGCTTTTAACTGAAAACTGTGATTTTCAATTTTGTTTTTCACCCTAGCAGAACTTTGTTCTGTCTTAACCAAACGGTTTAGGCCTATGTTGTTACAGTATCTAAACACATCCACTATGAAGTAGCTTAAGTAAGATACCATATTCTTGGTAAGACAGTCTGTTCGAGGCATGTTTATACAGAGATGGTTTATTCAAACCGTATTTGTAAATTTGTAATGAGTAAAGATGCTAATTTGTTGGACACTTGTTCACAGAAAGCGTTATTTTCACACCTGCCGCTGTCATCTGTCCAAGTAAACCCTACTACTGTCTTGTTGTTGAATCCGTTCTTGCAGAGCGCTGAACAATAAAAAAACATTTTTCATTGCTGTTATGATTGTCAAATATTTAAGCTGCAAAACGGTTTGATTATAATAATTTGTTTTATACTATTCAAATTTTTTGCTTGATTTTATTTCAAATGCATTGCGATACAGTTTCGTTAATGTTTGTCTAATTTTAAGGACATGCAGGTTGGGTACCAGGTACAGTTAATGTTAAAACACACATTAATTAAAATGACATTAGAAAGTAAATGCAAACGTTGTTTAATAGGCATTTGTACGTGTTGCCATGCGTCACACCTCATACTTAAAACTAAAATGCATTTGCTTATAAATTTAAATTATTTAATTATTTTTTTTCATCTTTCTAAATTATATGTTCTAATAAATATTTGTGACATTAATAATATACTTGTTGAGTCCACTTGTGTGTTTTTTGTTGTCGATGCTAAATCATGCCGCAGGGTTATCGATCATTGTCAATACTTGTGAATGAACGGCTTGCTTTATTTTTCGTAATTCATGTTGCACGACTTGGCTCATCTGCGCTGCTCAGTCACAATTTACAGTTGCCGCAGTTTTAACGAATATTAATCGAGCAGTGGCAAAAACTGCAGCAAGACTAAGACTAGGCATTCTTCCCGCAATCGGAGATGTAATTATTTTTATTTGAAAACTTGTAAGCAAGGTTGCCAAATAGCTGCAGTCTTTAATTTGATAACAAATATTTTTATGGTGAGATTTAAATGAGCATCGTGTTAAACGAAACGGTACGAAGCTCCAAATGCTTTTATTGACGTCAGCGTAACACTCACCCACTATGGCATTATCAAACCTAGTAGTCAGTAACGGAAATACTACCAACTTTAACGATTCAACAGTCAGTTCAAATGTTTTTGCTGTGACCATCAACTTCGCGTTGACATGGGTAGTTTTGGTGACCAGTTTTGTCACCGTGCTCACAGTTATCCGTTCCCGAAGTCTACATGAACTTGCTTACTATTTCCTGTCTAGCCTAGCATGCTCTTATGCAGTTATGGCAATGGGTATCGTTTTGTTACGTTTTTATCAGGTGCTATTGCTGAGTAACCAGATTTTGTGCAATGGGATCATATTTTCTCTGGTATACTCATCCAAGGTTAGTGTGCTCACGTTACTGGCAATCAGCGTTGACCGACTGTCATCTATCCTGCATCCTCTGCGACCTACATGGAAAATCAGTATCTCTCGCACTACTCTTGTAATAGGTCTTCTATGGTTAGTGCCACTTGCTGTTGATTTAGCAGTTCTTCTGTCCAACGGTATAACTGATTTTGGGGAAATGTGTGTCATGGCAATGGTACCTTGGGCATCCACCAGTTTCATATTACTATGTTGTTTGGCATTGTGTTGCGGATGTGGCATGATTTTCTGTTATGTGAGAATAACTGTAATTGCTTATTACCACATTAAGGCCATTGGCTGTCTAGAGAGTGCGGTGATGTCCAGTATTTCATCACGTCAGTTCTTGCGTCATCTCAGACTTGCGAAAGCATTCGCGGCTGTCGTTGGGCTTTATTTTTTGTTGTATTCACCCATGTTCATTGTTGTTATGGTGTATCATCTGTGTTGGGAACATTGTAGCATTAGCCCGGACAGTGCGATTTTTAGCATTTGCGGAGCAATTTCATTTTGGAACTCAGTCATTAACTTCGTGGTGTACTCATTAAAAGATGCTCACTTCCGCAAAGCAGCCAAGAAAGTATTCTTCTGCAGAAAACTTCAAGTTCAAGACGGTTGGACATCTGATGACCTGTAATTGTAGTTGACTTGTGCACAAAGAAATGTTTACTTTCTTATTACCTTGTAAGATTCTTGCGTAGGTGCTACATGGATATCGGTAAAGTTTTGAAATAAACAATCTAACACAATTGCGTAATCAATTGTTGACTTATCAGTAGGATGGTAGCACGTATACCTATTAGTTTCTTGTATATGCCTACTCTATTATGTGTATTGATAACATTGTCCTCATTTGTTCTACCCAACAGAATCTCTGACATCATCTGCACCAAGTCAATTCAAACACCACCTCAAACTTGCTAAGTTTTTGAGTCAATTGCCAAGTTTTGTAGCTATCGTGCTGGGAAAGTTTTTTACCTTTGCTAGGAAAAATGTGGTACCACATACAATAGCAGCATTTTTTTCTTCGCTCGCTGGGCGGTCTTGTTTTGAAATTTCAAGTTTAACTCTATGATGTACTCACTATCGATCAGCAGTTTAGATGGCATTCCTTACTTACTTATTCCTTTAATCCCCTACTACTCACATCTCTTATGCAACCATCCAGTCCCTACCCATTCACTTCCTTATCCCTTACTCGTTATCATGTACTTTCTCTTTTTTGTGAGCTGGTTGGATATGGTAGTTTTGGAGTTACCTGTTCATCTACTGATTCACATTTCAAAATGGGATCACAGAAAAAAATTGTTCAGAAAAGCTGAAAGTTGAGCTCACTAACTTTCGATTATTTTTAACTTTTTCGCGGACTAATGCAATATTTAACCTGTTAAATTTCGACACATTTCCTGCGCCGTTGTCATTTTATACAACCTTATTCTGTGGACGTTATTCTGAAATATTTAACTAATTTGTTTTTTTGTCACGTGTGTCGCCACACATTTTTGTTCGTTATTGAAGTCAACTCAGTTAACTAATTTCCGGTAGTTTTGCTTAGTTTTTTTGTTCAGCGGTTCAATGTAATATCTAATGCGTTAAGTTATAACACGTTTCGTGTACTGGATGGGTAACTTTTGCTGCTAACAGTTTATTCATATTGATGTTATTGCTAATTTGGTTTTGTATAATATGTTAATGCACACTTTATTCCGTATTGGCATCATCTTATATACCTGTTGAATTGTTCTGTTTTATTCACAAACGTTCAACACTAACTTGACTTAGTGTTAACTACATTTTGAATGTCTGAATGAATAAATTAATAGAAAAAGAAATAAAATCATTGTTATTGAAACTGAGGTGGATGTGAAAGCGGATGTACTGTATTTGTTTTTATTGGTATACATATTAAAATATTTTACACTTTACCTTAATAACTGTATTACCTAAATAACTAAAAAGAATAAAGAATTAATAAGTAATAATTGATTTGTGAATTCTTCTGATGGCTGGAGTGTGGCCAAGCGTGACTGAAAGGATGCCAGGAGAGAGAGAAAAAGAAAGAGGGGGAGAGGGACCAGTTAAAATTTAAATTAATAAAAGCTGAACATTCTTCCATGAATCCATCAATCATATTTACATTTAGAGATCAAGAGATTATTATTATTATTATTATTATTATTATTATTATTATTATTATTATTATTATTATTATTATTATTATTATTATTATTATTATTATTATTATTATTATTATTATTATTATTATTATTATTATTATTATTATTATTATTATTATTATAGTAATTAGTATATTGCAGTTAAGCAGGTTGATATTGTTCCTCCTCAAGAAAATGATGACTTGAAAGGATTAGAAGATAGGCTGCTCTCATTGTAAACAGGCGATCCAGATATGCAAGTCCTTGCTGAGGGAGGAATTTTCACTTTCGAATTTTTTGCTAATCATTTGAGTGTCTTCTAAAACCATTGCCAACAACTTGGTTACTCATCCACATCTTTATGCCCTATTTATACATAAAGCGGTTTTTACATAATTTCCACGCCACTTTCAGAAATGGCGTCGTTCTTGGATAAAATGTTTGCACTGTATTTCTATAGACCAAATCGTGAAATTGCTAGAAGACAGGCATACATCAAAGTATGAAGTAGTGCAAAGAAGACTATTGCACGATGAAGTGTGTGTGTGTGTGTGTGTGTGTGCGTGTGCGTGTGCGTGTGCGTGTGTGTGTGTGTGCGTGCGTGCGTGAGACAAAGGGGAGGGGAGAGAGAGAAATTGTTTTGTAAAAGTTGCTTTTTGTACTGTTTTTGTACTCAGGCTTTTGTCATATAGTATTGGATTTTCTTCCACTTTCAATATGAGTTTTTGTGCAATGTGTGCTTCATAACTTCGTAAACACGTGTGCAGATATCTCTTTTTTTGCTAAAGCAGTGCCATTGCTTATTAACAAAGTTCACTTCTGATTTGATACTTACAGGATTGTTCTAAGAATGATGTATTTTTATAAAAGCGCACGGTTTTCCTGTAAGCAACCAATCAGAAGTGGGCTTTGCTTAATCAGCAAAGGCACTGCTTTAGGAGAAACAGTGATCTCTTCACATGTTTATGAAGTGCATATTGCACAATTGCTGATATTAGAAGTGGAAGATAATCCAATTTTATATGTTAAAAGCCTAACTGAGTATAAAGATTGTATAAGAAACAACTTTTACAAAACAATTTTTCTGTTTATCTGTGGTGAGATTCTGTCTGTCTTCCATCTGTTTGGGTGTTCGTCTCTCTCTCTCTCTCTCTCTCTCTCTCTCTCTCTCTCTCTCTCTCTCTCTCTCTCTCTCTCTCTCTCTCTCTCTCTCTCTCTCTCTCTCTCTCTCTCTCTCTCTCTCTCTCTCCCTGCCTGCTTGCCTGTTTGTCTGTCACACTTGTTTGTGTTTTCTAGCAATTTTACGATTTCGTCTATATAAATATACTGCCAGCATTTAACGCACAACGAACGACGCCATTTCTGAAAGTGACGTGGAAATTATGTAAAAACCGCTTTATATTTGAACAAGGAGCCGTGTGGGAAAACCGCGCGATTTTCTTTCTCTGTGTATATTCGGGCCATTATAGCGGATGTCGTGTACAGTATCAGTGTGAATGCGATGAATGTGAATGTCTTCATGAAAAACAGAAAAGCTCGCTTACCTATTTCATCACGAAACTACCGGCAGCAAGACACTAATCTTTCAATCTCTTCGATCATCAAATCCAAAGCTGCTGAGCGTAGCGCAGGATTTCAGTTGTGATGCTTTTTAATCAGTAATGACAGACGAAACAGGTGAGGCCAAATGGCCAAAATTATTCAGGTTGCTGGAAAACAATCCCATTGCAAACACAATGATAAGAGGTCATACTAGTACCACAAGTTTTCCATCCTCAAAAAGATTTCTGTAAAATCTGCAGAGCAGGAGAGAAAGCCATGGAACTTTTATTGCATGGTACTGACTGACTGTGATTAATGTTGTCAGTATATAGTAGGGAAAAATAGTGATAATGAAGATTCGTTTCCAGGAAATTGAAGAGTGATATGTCAAGCGATGTGCGCCTGGCTTCCTTAAATCCTGTGGTATAGTTCGAGCAAGTTTTACCTGTAGCGCTGGCTCTGCATTATTTTGAGTGCCGTTATTATATTACGCGCTTGTTATTATAGCAAGTCTAATTAGATGACGAAATTGTGGCGCAAATGTAACGAACATCCCTTGATGCTGAAACATGTCGATGACGAGTCGAGCACAAATTTAAGGTGCAAAATTTTGAATGGTACATGTGACTGAATTGACGCGTATGATTCTACTTCAGCTCAAGCTTCGACTGCGTCTGCAAGACTGAAAAAATTGCAGTTTTAGCGAGAGTAACAAGAATGCTGAATCCGTGGTTACCGTAAACTCTGATTATAAACTTTAACGCGAGTACGTGCGGTATTGATTTTAAAAGGGCAAAAGTTTTTTGTATAATGGTTGCAGTTCAGAATTTAGCTTTTTTGGAAAACTTTTCAACAAGTAGAAATGTTACTGGGGTTGATGATATTAGTGAAGACATCGATGCACTTAAAAAAGCCTCTGCACTCATGTTCATACTCACCTGGTTTATTTTGTTGACGAGTTTTGCCACTGTTCTCACAGTGACCTTGTCTCGGAGCCTTCATGAACTTCCTTACCTTTTCCTTTGTAGTTTGTCTTGCTCTGACGCTGTTATGGCAACAGGTTGTTTACTCTTATCTATTCAGCGGTTTTGGGTGTTAAATAACGTGGTGATGTGCAATGCTGTTAGCTTTTGCATCGTGTATTCATGCAAGGTTAGTGTTTTGACTTTATTAGCCATTAGCATCGATCGTTTATTTCAAATTTTAAATCCTCTTACAGGGTGCTACATCACTCCTTTTCAAACGGTTAGTGTTATAGCTGTTTTGTGGCTCATACCACTCACTATTGACCTTGCAGTTATTTTATCAAATGGTCTGGTTGACTTTGGAGAGCGGTGCATCATGGTCATGGTACCTTGGGCATCTGTCAGCTACGTCTTGGTGTCTGTGATTGCCTTGATTTGCGGATGTGGAATGATTTTTTGTTACGTAAGGATACTACTTATTGCTCGGCGCCATATTCAAATGATGACCTCTTCTGTAGGTGCTGTGACGTCTGCCGGAACACCAAGTCAGTTCAAACGCCATGTCAAACTTGCTAGAGCTTTTGGGTTAATCGTTGGGCTGTATTTCGTGTTATATTCACCAATGTTCGTTGTTGTCACACTGTATCACGTATGCCATGAACGTTGTGGCATCAGAAAAGACAGCAGTATTTTTTCCATTTGCGGCGCAATTTTGTTTTGGAACTCTCTTCTTAATGTTATTATCTACTCATTTAATGATAGGCATGTTTAGAATGGCAGCACAAAAGATTTTTCTTTGCAACAAAATTGGCAGCGGAAGGAACCAAGTTCGAAATGCTTTTCGGGCTGCAGATACTAATAGAAGTCCCGAAGCTAGGTCTTCACGTGTTGTGTCAATATTTTAGTTTCGAAACGAGTTCTTACCCTGGCTCGGGTGTCAATACATCCTCTCTCTGCAAGCTAAGCAGCCAAAATCAGTATGATGAATAAAGCCAGCCCCCTAGAGCAAATGTTGAATGGGAATCACTCATCCACTCACTGGCCAGACCTGAGAAAGATCTGGAAAGCCAACACAGCTAAGCACGAGCGCATGGTCTTGCAGAAGAGCGTGAGTGGGGGAGAGAGAGAGAGAGAGAGAGAGAGAGAGAGAGAGAGAGAGAGAGAGAGAGAGAGACGTAATCATCTTAGTCATTATCATCATCATCATCAGCAGCAGCAGCAGCACCAGCATCCTTGTTACTACTATGATGTCGTAAATTGCTCTAACGTCTTTAACCTTCTGTAACAGGTAAAGTAAGTTACATAATGAATAGAGTAATGCCAGGTGAATCACTATGTCACCGTCTATCTACTCGGTAATTCGTTGATTCATGTAATACAATATATAAGCTAGCTCAGGAAGCAGTTTCCTGGGAAAACCTGTTGGAAACCTGTGTAAAAGACGTGCAACAGGTTTAGAAAAACAAATAAAATTACTTTCAGTCCGATGCATTTAATCTCCCAACAACAAAAAACAACTAAAGTTTGTGACATTAGGCACAAATCATTAAAGTTCTCAACATGGTGCCGATTTAATTTGACTATGGTATTAAAGTCCTCGACAGCATTATTTTACTGCGTTATCATTACTGTGCGCAATAATAACTATTAGTGAGGCGGATGATAATTTGTTATAAGAGTAGGCTAACTACCCCATCTACTCCTACCGTATTTATAGTATTTCAAAACTTGGTCATGATGTGTGTTTGGCGACTGAAATTAAGAATGGCTCCGAGAAGTCAATAATGGTTGAGTGATCACTTGGTTCAACACTCACTTAGCAGGTGCATTCATCCATGTAATTCTGCTGTTTAGTTGGTAAATGAAGGGTGTAAAGGATGTAAAGGTCATGTAATGGTAGTTAAAGTTTCTGCCAGTTCAGTGTCAATCTACATTGAGTAGATCCTGTTCAATTGTGGATTTCGGCTGGCCAATTCGACAGATTCCGGCTAGCATAAAAAAGTATATAGCTCTGCCTTGCTTTTTTTATGAAGCCTTTCGTCTCTTTTCCTGATTGATGCTTAATTAAAGGAGAAGAAAAGACAACTTTCAAGTCATGAAAGACTTTCCACACAAAATTATAGTACTTAGCATTACGCTTACCTGCTTAAAAAATTTTTGTGACTAGAAAGAAAATTCTAGTAATTTAACATGTTCGCGCCAATTGGTAAGATGTCACTGACTCACCTTCCCAGTGTGCACCACTGACTCACCAAAAAACGTATTTTAAATCTTATTGACAAATACTGTATAATGTATACTTTTGTTTAGCTAGCGAAGAGTGTGCCTCGAATGCTATGATTATTTTTTTCACACTTTAACAATTAACACAGTGTTGTCTAAACTTGTTTCAAACGACCTACCATCAAAATGGTTGCGCCTAATGGTCTTCCCGGGGGTTTAAATTTACATGTTTTGTACGGCATTACTGCTAACGCAAGCATATCAGTAAGACAGCATGTAAGAGATATAAAATTTCAAGGCGAATTTTTAAAGTTTTATTTAGTAAGATTGTTTTCTTGTGTTTTAACTTGTCTATATTTTCTCATACGTTCGTGTGCGTTTAAATGAGCAAATGATGTATGGGTCTTAAGTCGATGTTATATCTTATTTGTGACATTGAGTTTATCTATAAAATCAGTCAGTTGTCTTAATCCTATACGCGTCAAGGTTTGTATTACATTGCAAATGTTTTATTAATTTCTTGTGTGGTATGTAAAATTATTTTAAGATATTTGACGTATTTGCTTGTTGAATGCTGTGTTTATTATAAAATTGTCAATAAAATGTTTGTAGTGGCGGCATTTAGTGCTTTTATTCTGTATTTCTTTAGTTGTAAATAATAAGAATTCCTCATAATGACAGTTCCGGGACATTTTTCTAAAGTATTCAATTACATGTTTTACAAAAACATCCTATTCTTGTTTATTCATTAATTTATTTACTTATTCATCATTCATTCCTTTATTCAGTCAGTCAGTCAGTCAGTCAGCTAGTCGTTCGTTCGCTCGTTCGTTCATTTATTCATTCGTCCACTTATTCATTTTTCTTTTATTAGATTGGCATATATTTATAATACGATTTTAGATAACCTATTGTCATAACAAGATATACCTCCCCCCGCCCCCTCGTGGATTTTCACTTGTGACTGGCGATTTTCTAGGAACAGTACAAGTCATATAGTTTACTTCTGTTGACCCCCGGGCCTCGAAGTATCTTATCTTAATCTTAGGTAACTTATCTTACCTACTTATCTTAAGTAACAATATTGTAACTTATCTATGAGAAATCAATACCAAGTTAGTTTTCCATATCTCAAGAATAAAAGATGGTGTCGAATAAGACTAACTCTATTCGATAAAGGAGGAAAAACTAAGTAGAGCGAGTAGAAAAAACAAAATCTACCCAGATCACCAATCGATTATCATCACTTGTCGTAGAAAAAATTGAAATATAATTATATAAATAAATACTTATAGAGGCGGCATGCTGACGAGTTTTTCTTGCAGTTGGGCCGAAACAGTCGTAAATATAATTGTTAATACATAAGTCACTCACTAATTTTATTTTCATTTTTGCAGCTGATCAACAAACGGCGTTCATCTAGTAAACTCTTGTTCGGTTGTTAACAATTTTATTAAGCCTACAATTTCTTCTGCTGCCACACTGATTCTAGGAGCAGAGATATAATATTGCTGCGTGATTAGATATAGAAAAGAGCTTGGCATATAGGTGCAAATTTAAATCGCTACAGTAGACTTATGAAACTGAGTTTGATGCTACTAAAATTTCCGTGTAATCGTAGACTCAGCCATCAAATGGTCCTTTGGTTCCTGTTGTAACAGCCATTAAATTTTAGTAAATATTCAAAAATAATGAGACACTTTTGATACGGCAACAATTCTATCACTAAACAAGGAGTTCAACTTTGGAATACCCTGCCATCGAATTTAAAACAAATCAAGTCTTTCGACGAATTCAAATCAAAATTAAAAATACATACATTAAATCGTTTTGAAAACCCTACATACGTAAACGATAATATATATTCATCCGCAAATTTTATTTACCCACGTCCATTTTAAATTGTATGTATATATTGTATATAGTCTATTATAATTTGCGTGTAATGTAATTATAATGTATATTTTGTTTTAAATTTTTGGCACAGTAGTTTTTAGTTTGCACTGGACGCATTTGCCTTTAACAGTTGTGAATTTTATTCTCATGCTGCGATGTTCTTTTATGCTTTTATAGTTATGAATATCGATTTTTTTCTGGCAAATAAAGATTATGTATATACATATATATATAAGTATCTGATGTATAAGAAGTATTATTAATTACACGGAAAGCAAAAGGTCATGTTATTTCAGGGATACCCATCGCATGTTTTATATGAGGAATTTGTTCAGAAATATAAAATTCTCACAAAGCGCGATTCTTTACCCGACGACGTGAAAGATGCTGCAGAATTCATCATCCGGATGCTGGATTTGCCTCATAATGAGTGGCAGCTTGGCAGCACTAAGGTACGCTATTCATTGTCTGTTTCCAGGAGTATATTTAAAGTATAACTCTCTTGAGATTTTTAGTATCATTATTTACTCTTTGTAAATCACGTCAACAATAAGTAAGATTTACAGTGTTGGACTTGGCACTACTGTCACTTTTTTCGGAACTAGTTTAGTTTCCAAATTCGACAGTTATGGGTTTTGTCCCGTTACCGATAAATAATCTTGAACTTAGGATAAAAATTAATTACCCTCATATTATTTCGGGCTCTGAATTAATTATTAAACATTAGCTCAACCAATTAGTAATTACACTAGTGTGAATGGACTAATTGAAAATGCTGAGTTGGTTGGTGAGCCACGAGTATTGAAATTATCATAAGGGCTGAGTAGTTTAATCATGGTGTTGGCCTTGTAACCCAAAGGTTCCTGGCTCAAATCCAACAAAACAAGTACATATTAAACAAGTACATATAGGTTCATTCCATTAGATTGTAATCGTAACTAAGTTTGGCTGTCCGGAAACTTTTATTGCTCTTCTTTGCTCGGACTCGAGCCCGGGGTTTTCCACATCCTAAGTATCTGCGCTAAAAGATGTAATTCATCACAATAAAAGTGCCAATAATGTAATTCATCAATGAATATCAGTGAATGTATCAATAGATCACTTAAATAATATAGTGTATATTAGGGCATATAAAATGCCTTGAATAATATAGTGTATTTCGACTTTTTAGCCGACTACATATTTTCACTTTACCTGCAAGATTGTCTGTTATTTTTACATTAGTTTCCTACTATTTGCCCAAGATATCTCTAATTGCAAGACATTTTCGTCATGAAAAATTGTAACTTAATTCACATAGGATAAGTCTCAAATTAAACTGTAATCCCGTACGATTTGATTATCTGTTTGATGATGAGGTAGACCTTCGTGGTAAAAAAATTGCGTTTCCGCAGCTCGGAAGTCTTATCAAATAAAGTTAATTAAAACCAGGGATTGTTATTTGAAAACAGTGCACCAAGTTGATGAGTTTCCATCCGAAGCCTATTTATTACTTCTTGCATGTGATATTTTCACCATTGCCAAATTTAATGAATCTTATATGTTTGCATGTTTTTTTTCTCGTTCATGAATGAATAAGTGAATGAGCGGACAAATGAACGAACAAATGACTGTGCAAATGATCACTACCTGAACTTTTTCTATTCGAGCTTTGGTTGCATTCTGTGTTACAGGTTTTCTTAAAGCACAATACCTTCGACCAGTTGGAGGAATGGCGCTACAGAGTGCTAAATGAAGCGTCCAGGAATATAGTGAGGCGGTGGAAGGGGTTTCTAGCTCGAAGAGGTAAGATTGTTTTGTTGGGGTGAATAGTTTCAGTACAAACAAGCTCAGGTATTAAGTTTGTGTAATGTTTTTTCACTTTGCTTATTACGTGTTCTCGCTAATTTTGTTTTCTTTTTTACTTATTTGGCATGATTACATATTTGTTTGGTTCGCTCATTTGCTTTGAACATTAGTGGCGCTGTATCTCAAAGTATTTTTAATATTTCTTTATTTTTTATTTTTTTTTACAATTTAGTCAGTTTCCCATCCCCTTTTGTGAATAGGCCTATTCCTAGAATTTGTTCTACGTTCTGCTCAATAATAGTGTTACGGGAGCGAAATGCCATTATTTACAACATTTGACTGATCCAAATTTGAACACTGGACCTCTTGGCCGGCCCTGCAAACAATAGTAACGGGAGTTAACGGTTTACTACTCAAAGACTATAAAGTGTGTAGGATGATAAACTTGGTTAATTTACAGTGAGGTCGAATTTATTGAGATATTTAGTGACCTTGAGTGGGTTGCTTAAGGTCAAAACCCAACTACATCCGTGTGCTGTAAGGAGTTGGTTTATTTGTAAGGCCAGATTTTAGTGGAGTAGTCAGTGACCGTGAGAATGCGAGTCAAAGTCAAAACGCAAAAAATATTGAATTTGGGCAACCAGACTTAAGTAACTTATAGTACCACGTGTCTAACTGTAAAGAATCCCAAAAAACAATTTAAAGGAAACGAAATAAAAAAGCAACATTTAAAAGCTGGCTGGAAGTCACATTAATAGAGTAGATTAGAATGGGCTTTCTCTCAACAAGCTATGTATTTGAAGTGCATTTAAGAACACTTTAAATAGAATAATAAGCAAATATGTGCAGAATATGTTTTATTTAAGTTGTCTCTCTCTCACACACACAACACCTCACCTCTTTTTAATACTTTTCCAAGTCTTCAATTGCTTGAAATTTTCATACTATAATAAAATCACGATATTGAACAAAGCTTAAGGTCTGAAATACAGCAAAACACGAGCAAAACCTAAAGTACAAAAGCGCAACTAAATAATAGTAAACTAGTGGGTTGTAATAGATTTTCTACTCTAGATAAATTCTCTATATCTCTTAGTCTTATCGCTTTCGCGTTTCTTTCACACATTTTCTTGGTGCAGTATTCGATCTACAGGTTGGCTTTCACACATTTTCTTGGCGCAGTATTCGATCTGCAGGTTGCCTGATTAAGTTTCCGGATGAAGGCGTGTTTCGTATTGGGAAGCTTTCTGTTCAACATATCATTTTTATTTCTTCCTACCTGGTATACCCTCTAAATATTCTTGTTCGTGGAATTTCGTGAGCATGTGACACAGTGATATCTAGACTAACTTGATAATGCATAATCCAGCTCGAGAAACGTTTTATTAAATTTTATTTATCCTGTTTGAGAAGTAGTAATGTTCTTATATATATATATATCACTTTGCAACAGAAGATAGTTTTTCTGTGAGATCAATTACTGGCCTCAATCTGCAGTTAATAATTTATAAGTATGATTTGAAACATTTACCGTATATTGTATTACTGAGAAATCTTACAACCTGGATGAAAAAGAAGCTGCAGTATGTTCACTTGTCAGAAATACAATACATGATATCGAAACGACAACTTTCTCAAAAACAAGAGCTAATTTCTATTTTGATTCATATTTGCTGTTTCTAGTTGTATATTACTTGACTGATATAAAATATTATGGTATGGATAGGATAAGCATATAAGATGAGTCAGTGGATCGACAGAAGTTGTCTTAACGTTAGCCACAGTTGGGGACGTGCATGCATTGTCCCTCAGGAAATAAATAATCAGGGCAATATAGCAGAAGAAATGGTCCAAAGCTAGTTTCTATTTTAGGAAGAAACAGGTTTTATTAAACCTGGTAGGAGTTTGGCTTTATTTTCAGATGGTTTCTTTCATTAGCAATTCTGGCTTTTTGAGTTTCTTGTTTTTTATGCTACTACCATTCACTTGGTCTATTTTTGATGAAGAAAAGCTTTGTTTCGTTCTTTGTTCTGCAATTTGATAGATCAATAAATTTGGCTTCGTTTAATTGGTGCTGCATACTTTGTGGTTTTCTTCTTATTTTTAGATAATGCAATTGATTTTTTCCAAACTGGTACATTTTGTAACTTCATATCAAATTTGTTCTACTTTGAATTTTAAAAGGAAAGTAAGGCTGCATAAAGGATTGCGTTGTTTTAAACTGGTTGGTGGTTACTAGCATTCTTTTTTGAAAATCAATTCTCAGCTTTTGAATATTATTAATCATAAATCATAATTATGGTTATTTGCTGTAGATTTTAAGAGAAAGAAGCAGGCATGCATTTTAGTGCAGCACAAATTTCGTGCAAAACAACAAAGAAGATTGTTTTTACGGCAACGACGAGCCATAATAATTATTCAGGTAACCATTCACAAACTTCCAGTTACCTGTTGCACCTAGTAATGGTAAACATCAGACTTATTCAATTTTAATCTTACTAAACAATTATAGTAATAAAATTATTCTGATGTATTTGTGTTTTCTGTTAGATTTAAAATAAATGTTCTAAACTTGGATTTAAAATGTTAAAATCGCTGGTATGCCACAAGCACTTACTTTCGAATTTGCAACAGGCGTACACACGTGGAATGTTTGCTCGTGAAGCGGCTACCGTCTTGCGAATTCAGAAAATCCAGGAAGAGGAACAAATGAGGGAAAGGGAGAGACAGGAGCGTCTCGCACGTGAACAGCAAGAGAAAGAGGAACAAGAATATCTTGAGGAATCACTCAGGTATGTAGTAAATGTGCATTGCTAACAGACATAATCAACAGATATTCTCCTGTTGAGTTATCATTTAATTCAATGAAGATTGTGCATTTGATATCGTAACATGATTTGCTTTTCATACGTGAATCATGATATTACATGCATGTGCTGTGTCCCACTGTGTTGGTAAGCCTCAGTAAGGCGGCTTTTTATCTTTTCTTTCTTATCTGTCTGCTTAGTAAGATGATTCAGTAAGCTTACAGACTCCCTTATGCTGTAAAGAACAAACTCTAATTCATTTTTACGGTTTGCTGAACCTTTAGCTTGCCTGCTGCGTGCACATATAAGAACTGAATTAGCTTGCCAGGCATCTGCTAGGTTGGTGCTGTTTACATCATTAACTCTTTCTATACGTGAACAATTTAAATGTCAATTTCCTGGCACTTGAATTAACTCAAAGAAATGGAGTAGTCGTAAAAACTCCATATAATTTTCTATTTTATGGCTCTTGTTCACTGCTGATTCTCACTTCATGCGTTATTTTAATGCAGATACGCCCCTTGTCTCTATTTTCTTGCATTGTCGGTCTTGCTGCAGCATGGTTTTGTGACAGCTGAAGAGAGCTAATGCATGAACGGCAGAGTTTGTTTCACGATGAAGCTAGTCACGCATTCTAGCTGCAGGCAAAACATTAAGCAGAGAGTCTTGTCAGTCTTTTGGACTTTTCAGTGATCAGAGCATGTTTCTCTTGAGTAAAAATATAATGCCTGTGTTTGAGCATATCAGAAAAAGGAGAATCAAATCAGAATCAAACTACACTTTTCATTTTTATCAAATACACATTTGCAGTAGCTCTTAAGACATTCGAGTTGTAAGCGTACAGAGAAGGTTACTAAGTCCCATTTGATCTTGAATTTGACCTTGAATGTAGGTAAGTTCTTTTACTGTGCATCCATCCAAAAGTGTAGGCAATTTGCATTTATTGGCTTGCTTATCTACCAAAGCTGTCAACACAAACAAATTCAAATATTCCAGTGAAGTCCATGGCTGTGAAATAAATTCTCTAGTTAAAATTGCTTTGCCGCTGTAATTTGACTATAAACCGCATTAGCAGTTTTGAAGTTGCATTTATTGCCGTGTTTGTTGTAGTTCAGTAGGTCACGCTCCCTACAACTGTTATTCAAAATCAATGCACTATAATTTAGCTGATTTTCTTCATTAACAATACTTTTATTGATCAGGTCGAGCAGACCTTTTTCTTTTTGTGTTGCCTCTTTTGTGTTGCTTATGTAGTAACAATAGTTAAGAAGTATTGAGATTTATAATGTATTAAATAGAAAGGTTATTAGTATTTAGCAACATAAGGATTTTTATTTGGCCTCATTAATTTGTTTGTAAATTATTCCCATTGTCCTTGCTGCTTTGGTTGTTTTCTCTGATGTATTGTAGATAATGATTAATTAAGTTTCCTGTACATGTTGGTTGTTGCCACCCTTTGTCCGCCATTCTTACGTAAGCAAGTCATCATTATAATACCTTCCATCCTGTTATTTCTTATTTGGAAGCAGAGGATTGATGGATTTCCCCAGTGCTCTAGGAGCTTAATTTCTTCATTCTTTACATGACGTAAACATGAACTTTTTAAACTCTGCTGCACTAAGTCGACTTTAGAGTAGCTTTGAAATTAATTAAAAAGCTGTTGTCAAAGTATATTATATTTGCATTCTCTTATATAGAAGTTTTTTTGAGAAAAAAGGCAGGAGAGGGCTTGTCAGATTGAAAAACTTGTTCCAGATGATATGATCAATAGATAGTGGAAGCTCTTTTCTGTATATTGTTAATTGTGTAGTCAAGTCCATTTTTTCGTGCATTCGTGTTAGTCATGTCAGTGCTTCAAATCTTCTGACTGGTTAAAATACCCGGCATCAAAAAGGTATTGTTAACCCCACTCCCTTTTTCTTTCTATTTAGTGTTTAGCAACCAGTAGTAGTTTAGATTGCAGCAACTATTTGGCAAAGTGAATGACTACTGTGTGTGCTTGCTGAAGTTAAGCATTGCAAAGACTGATCAGTGAATGGATGGGTGACCACTAACTTTAATACTCACTTTGGGCACTTTGATCTGCTGTACTGTTTGTGAGTATTTACCTAATCAAGGGAGATTGTATCGCATTCAAATCCCGCTGGTACTGCTGCTGCGTTTTTTGACAATGAGATTATCACATGCACAGTTATTTGCATTGACTAGATTTTCGTTCAGTGCTGGATGTTAGCATGCAGAATGCCTAATTGGGAAAACAAACCTATGAATGCCTGCTTGTTTTTCCTATTCAGACTCATTTTTTAACTTTTGTTGATAAAGATTATTTTTTCAGGGCTGCCGAAGAACAGTTAGCTGCCATGTCACATTTGACAGAGGAATTGAACTTGAAATTTACACAAGAGACGAAGAAAGATGTTGACAGCTTGGATGAGATGTTCAAGTTTCTTAGCAGTGAGAAAGACTCTATATGTTAGTATTTATTTGTTGCAACTTACTGAATCATCTACGAGTGGCTTTTCATTAAAGAGACTGCAAAGTTAATACTGTGTCATATTACATTATGTTGATTGGTCTAAGTCGGGTGAGTAATATGAAGTGATATCAGGCTGAGTATAGAGACAAACGGTCTTTTGTATTTTAAGAGCAGCACAACTTACTATTAAACCAAAGAAATGTTTCCTCGCCCAACGAGAAACAGAGTTCTTAGGCTATGTGGTGGGGCGTAATCCTTTACGTCCTCAAGCAGAAAATTCAGACGATACAAAATTTTCCTCGTCCAGAGACGAAGACTCAAGTAAGAGCCTTCTTGGGCTTAGTGGGGTTTTTACCGTAGATTCATCCCCCACTTTAGCCAAATTGCTCTACCACTCTTTGAGCTAACTCAAAAGATCCAACCATCTACAGTCACATGGTCTGCTGAGCATGAACAAAGCTTTGTTACCCTGCGTGACTTTCTTACCTCAGATAGTGTACTCCATAGTCCGAATTTTAGTTTACCTTTCATCGTAACTACTGGAGCATCAATTCGGTGTTTGGGTGCTATCTTGAGCCAGGAACAGGAACCAGGCAATGAAGTTCCGATTACCTACCTCAGCCGTAAGCTTACGTCTGCTGAGAAGAACTACTCAGCTATTGAGCTGGAGCTCTTAAGTATTGTGCATGCTGTCGAGAAGTGGAACTACTATCTCGAAGGGCATGAATTCATAATACGCTGTGACCACTCCCCTTGCAACATTTGCACAAAATGAGGCACTCCAATCGGAGAATCTCAAGATGGGCACTCATTCTGCAAAACTATTCTTTCACGGTGGAACACCTACCTGGCAGAAAAAATGTGCCTGCTGACACCTTATCATGCATATAATCATATATGTCACAGTTATATATTTTTGCTAAAACACGATCAGCATTTCACATGACAAGTATAACATGCATATTTTGACATGTTCGAAACACAGTGGAGTACTGCGTGAATACCTAAGTTTTTGGTTGGGAGTAACCCCTTTTCTTTGCTCTTGATATTGAACAAGTCGAAATTGACTTATTTTGGTTCTGTTATCTGTAAATATGGTTGTTGACTTTTACCCAAAACTTCTTGTAGTGCTGAAACCCTTACTATTTTGCAAGCCAAATATCGGTATTTCAGCACTCGTTTGAGAGGGGGCCATTGTAATGACCCAGATTAAATCATTGAGCCGTACTTTAACTTGCAGATAAACATTAAGCTTTATTTTCGTATTTTGACACCAGCTTTTCTTTACTTATGTTCACTAAGTGTAAATTGTTTCTAGATTGTTATGATCAACTAGGTACTATTTGTTAGTTTAGGGAATGTTAGCCCCCCCTCCCCCCGGGTTGGGTTGAACGTGTAACTGTACGTTTGTGCATTTAAGCGGATTGAAGCCAAACACATAGATTTCTGTATGTTCATGACACAGATTTCACCGACACGAGATATGCAACTTGACTTTGGTTGGTTAAACTGCGTTTTTACGTTTTACCTGATTGTCCATTAGCTGAAGTTTGAAAAGCTAATGATCTGTTTGTGGTTGTGGAAGATGTCCACTCATTGGTTTACATGGCTTTGCTAATCTTACCATGCCGGGAAGATGTCGTTTAGGATCATGTGAGAGCACCGTCGTGCAGTTGGAAAGGTGCCCAGCTCGATAGTCCATCGCATGGGACGAAGAAGTTTTCACCGGCCGGGTAGGAACATTATGCCCATAAACCGGAAGGCAAAGGTACCAGTTTATTTACCTTATCGTTAATTGGCGCCAGTGGGAGAACTTGTTTTTGATGTGGATTTCTGAGCGCATGTGTGCCTACTGCTCCATTCACACGTCACCCTTTTGATAGACTTATGTTGAACATTTAACTACGTTTGTCTCAGACTTTTCGCGTCGTTACTGTGGGAGTCGTGAACTCGTTAAATGAAGTCTGATCTTTAGTCGTTCTAAAGGACTCTGACCACAGGAGAAGATATTATGCTAGCGTACGCATTTTGGGGTGGCTGGTAGAGTAAGTAGGAACCCTTTAAATAGTTAGGAACACTGTATGATTTTTGTATGTTTTGCATTTTCAGATTTACTTTTGCTTATTACTAATTTCCATTGTTTACAAAAAGCTCAATCATACAACTGTTTTTGTTTGTGTCATTAAATTTAATATTTTGTTATTTATTCGACTGGTTACAGTTTGATTTTTGAGGTATAGATAGAAAGCCTGTTTTTCATCCATCACACCACAAAAGAATCCACGCTATTTAGGTAGAGCCCCCGTAGAGTCTGCCTACGCTCAGCTACTGCCTGTTTCCTTTAGTGGGCAGTCGGTTAGTACCCTAGCTCGGCCAAGGAACTGATCGAACTTAGCAGCGACTACCATTAATGCACGGGCCATTACAGTTAGATCAGACCAAATCAGGCCAAGTTGGTTAGATAGATTAGGTAAGTGTGGGATAATTGGCTAGGTTATTTATAGACAGGTAATATTAAACCAAATCAGTTACGTTTTGGTTCTATTCTCGCCATTTTACATCACACACGAAATCCTTATCAAATTGCTTATTTTGTTTTCTACAACTGACCATCATTTGTTATAGCTGAACTGGAAGATTCAGTGTCAAGTGGCCTCAATTATTCTGGCATCTCAGAGCAGGAAAAATCATCTAAAGATCTGGTGTTTGACATTGGTGAGGACTTGGACTCGTCATTTGCCGAAGCCATGCAAGTATGTTGTTATATGAGTGGGGCTAAGAAAACTAATATAAGATGCAAATGAATTTGAGAAATTTGCATTTTTTTGCAAATTTGTATCTAGAAATGCTCATCTAGAAAAGTGTGTTTAACCAACCTTGTCACTATAAAACTAGCAGCATGTTGTGTATCTGTTCATCCTTTGTTAACAATGCATGGACTTTGTTTGCAGTTTGTGATTCTTTCTCAAATTGAATTCAGAAATGTGATTGATAGTCATTTTCAATGACTCATTTGCTACATACATTTGAATTTGAAAAATTACGTTGAATTCGGTATCTCTAAATACTTGGCAAAGTACTAATTGATTTTTCTTGTGGCAGTAATTTTTGGTTCAATATTGTCCTGATGTCTGAGTTATTTAATTTTTGGGTTTTTGTTAGAGGTTTCACGTACTTTTCATATAAGTAAAGTGAATAAGTTTATGTTACTTATACTTGCAGTAAAATTCCCCAAATGCATTTTTCTTTTTAGTTTTTTGTATGGGGGGAAAGTCCATTCCGAGAGGTTTGTTGCAAAATTAAATATATTATAAATATCAAAAAAATTTGTAGAGAATTAGGACAAACCTTAAAAACTGAAAAATGAGCTTCATGGTACATGTGAAAGAGTTAAAAAACTGCTAAAGTTGAAAATTTTGCATCCTATTGCAGCCAAATTTTCTAATGCATGTGTTGTGTGACCTTTAATTTCTTCTGAGTGAATGTTCCTTTTCTTTCACTGTCAATCTAGCAATTAAGGTTGCGCTTACCGAGCTTGACTACAGATGAACAGGAGGAAGTGTGTGGGATTCTCAGTCCTCTTAACATAACTCCCATATCTCCTGGACCAGATTTTGATATACAGTTTGATCTGACTCTACAGGTAACTGTTGCTGTTGCATGGCACTGCATGTTTCAAGTTCATCATTTTATTTGAATGCAAGAAACAACCTTGAAGATGACTTAGTTGCTTGTCTAATTAAGCATTTTTGTCTTTCAGGACAACATTAAACTTCTTGGTTTGCATATTACTTAAGTTTTTGAGGCTGAAGCCAGATAATGGAGAATTAATGGCATGAAGAAGACTTGATTACTTTACATAATTTATTCATGTCACATCTGGGTTGGGTCTTCCTAGTGCTTCAGCTGGTTCAATTTAATGTCAAGTTATGATTAATTCAAACAGTTTCAAAATGAACCATCTTGGCCTTTAGATGTAAAATATCTTCTTTAAAAAATGTTGTTAGATGTCATGGACAGTAGTTTGTTATGTAGTGGCAGTGGCAGTGTTAATGGTTGCAGTAGTATGGTAGACGCGGTAATGGTCCTGATCATGCTTGTTGTAGTGTTAAGTAATATTGCCTATTAACGTATAGATACAAGCTAGCGCTATTAATTAAAGAATGTACCAGCTTTGTCTCAAACACCAAGACGACAAGAATAAATTTAACAACTTTATTGTAACTCGCAAAGTAACGAGGTTATAACTAGAAAGATGAGCGCAACCCGAAAAACGAAGAAGTTGAAAACAAAAAGGCAACTTTGCAAAAGGGGTAGAGTTGATAACACTAACAACATGCATGTATATTGGCGTAGGGTGAAATTAGTAAGAGGATGCCTGTTTAACAAAAAACAGCATTTGTAGCTGTATTTGTATAACACCTGGAATCATGGATTAAACCAGTTTTGTACATTTAAAACAAAACCAGGCCCAATCTTAAACTGTGTGTCAGAACAATCTACTCTTTAAAATATTGAAATGAATCATAGTATTTTTAGTGATGTGAAGAATTATTACCAGTCAAACACAATTTCACGTTTGAAACACTAGTTCTTCACTGTTACACGCATTTCACCATACACTAGTGAGACAGGCACTAGTGCCTGCATTTTGGAAAGTCATTGCACAAAAAACAAGTGCTGTACTTTTCAGTTCAGTTGTGTTAGTTTGTGATGAACTACACATGTTCAACAGCTTGTGTGAGCACATCAGTAAATTTAAAATTTGAATTTTTATCTTAAAACTTGCCTAGTTTTAGTATAACACACTGGATATCTTACAGTAGTACTGTACTTCAATTTTCGCTTTCGCAAACACGTGCAACACGCTTGTGGAATATTTTTGCTGTTGAAAATTGTTAGTTTGTGGTGTCATAAATAGTCGCTTGCCATTAATTAAGCTTTTAATCTTTTATGTTAACGCTTTTGCAGTAATAATTGTGTTAAAATGTATACTTTTTATCCGACTTGAAAATGGGGTAGTATATGAAAAATCATCCTGTCTTCCTTTAAAATATGTGGCAAGTACATCTATCACAATCATTTTATTTTCATTTGTTTATATATCATTTTATTGATTTTCAATATGCAGTTGTGCTGTGCATTATTATGCGTATTGTATTGCCGCATATAATTTTTGTTCTTGGTTTGAGGAAATAAACATCTAAGAATTTCTCACCTTAGGTATTTAGGCTTTTAACAGTTGAATTTGTATTTTGTACAAAAGCAGAAGAATTGTAATTTCGTTTATTATAAGTTTCTGTACACTACTGTTATTGGCAACATGTATGGATTTTATCTGTTCACATGCAGATTTTAACTCCTATGTGTTTGTGTGTGCGTTTGTAGTTTGCAAAATTTTATGTCGTTTTGCAGAAAATTGACATTGCGGCAGATTTTATTGGAGAATTCAGTAAGGATTTTGAGGAAAGTGAAACAGATGACTCCTTGCCATTGCCGACTCCGCCTGCAGAGAGCACCGTTTTGCCCTCTTACTCTCATATCGATTTCCCCACCCCTCCAAGTCTGGGGGAAGTGGCTGCGGAAGGTAGTAGTCGAGTTTGTTTTTATGTAGCTTTAATATATTCCTCTTCTGTTATTTGATGCATTTTCATTAACTCTGTTCTGTTTATGATTTGTGTTGATTACAGATTGTTTAGGATTACTGTTTTGCTAGTTGCAATATCACTGTCATATATTATAATAGCCACTATTTTGGTAAAATGTATTCTTTATTGTTCGATGATAACAATATGGATAAGTGTTATTAAAAGGGTCTTTTAAAATTTTTAAACCTGTATGTAGGTCAGCCTGCAGGGTTTCAGTATGCTTCACCAAGCGGCAGTGACCGGACAGACTCGGCGATTGGTGGTTCTGTCAGTTCTGATCTTGACTCTGGAGACACTATCATCGAAGTCAAACCCAAACCAAAACCAAAGCCACAACCATTTTCAAAAAGAGCCGGCGCTGAAGAAATGGATGCGCTTCTACAGTTTGCAACTGGTGGCGCTGCACCACAGGAAGTAAAGAGAGCCGAAGTCCCTCCCTCTGAAAATAAAGAAGTAAAACAACTAAAAGGTGAGTTACTTTTTGATCTACATAGATTAAAGTGAGATGAGCTTGTGATCTAGCAGGTAAAAATGGTGAAGAACTTCATGGATGTAGGCGAGATTCCAGATTTGATCAATTTTTGCTTTCTGATTTGCTCATTTTGCGTTCTCATGAACTTGTGCCTCAAAATATTTTATTTTTTTTTCTTCCTAAGGCATATTGAAACGTCCTGACAAAGGCCAGAAACCAAAACCTGTTCTTCCACCCACTGTGCCTCCAAAACCATCAATAAAAGTGGAGGTAGCAGTTATGCGCAAGAAAACTGGTATTGCTCGGCAGATGTCGCTGGGTAAAGAAGACATATCCGCACGCACATCCGCTTTGTCAGAGATAGCATCGCGCCCACTTTCTGCAAGTTCCTTACCGGGTAAAGCTTTCGTTTTTTAAGTTGGCAGTTCTAAGGAGAAATGTACCATTTGTAGTTTGCAGTGCGTTTAGTCAACAGTTTGTGAAAACTTTTTTTGATTATAACCCTTTCTACAAGTTAAAGGACAAAATTTGTCATGCCCACATTGTAATGGCTTCTAAAACAAAACTGTTCGACTTTTCTGGTTGTTATCTACAGCTTTCATTTTATAGTAAGCTAATTTAATTAACAATATTTAGAAGACAATTAAACTTTCCATTTCTAGCAATATTTTATTAAATACTGTGTAGGTGAGACTAAAAGCTACCAGCTGTTGTGGAGAATGTCAGCAAAGGAGGCACATCGAAAAAATCGCATATCTAAACTGCTGCAAGAGTGGAAAGTGGGCGTAAGTTTTATATATGCTGTTTCTTTGTGTAAGTGAGCAGTTACTTTGTGAATTGATATCATTCCTCTAGTTTGCTGTTTGGAAATACTGACTTTTTGCTATACTTACATGTTGATGTTGGTGCACACGTATTTCTCTGAAGCTGCTTTTGAGGTTGTTTGTTTTCCCAGAATCTTAGATTGCACGACCTTTTTAGCAACATACTTGAACTATATCAGATAGCATTAGGTTGGGGAAGTGCTTTTTGTAACAAGATAATTAGCTTGAACGGAGTGCTTATACAAAACTTGCTCGATGATACTTATGATAATAGCAACTGCAGTTGGACTAATTAGAAAAGGCAGCTTTGTACTATTTAAAGTAATCCACTCTTAGCCTCTTATTGGTAATCAGCAAGACAGGCACTGAGTCTGATCCTCCTGCAGGTATTAGATGCCACGATGTTCTTCAAAAATTACTGTTCCTTTTGAGTGGATGTGAGTTTGTTAGTTTAGAATTAGGAATTCCCAAGAAACAGCTGTGCTTACTGCTGGTGTGTGCTTCTGGTTGACATGGCAGTCGCTTTAGGCACTAACACATGCTCTGCTTGAGCAGGGCTGTCTTAACGGCATTATAGGCCCCTGGGCAAATTGTGCCCAACCTACACAACTCACAGGAATAAAAATGTAATTAGTCGATAAAATTAAACATATATTTATTGTATAGGTACTTCCAACAAAATTAGTGTTTAAACACTGTACAGCAAAGATTAATTAACACAAGTATTTGAACAATATAACATGAGCCTTGAAAAACATAAAAGTTTCAATATATAAATGATACTCAATTGGTGTAAACCATACAGATGGAAACGGCACAGAACGAAATCATTATGAATTATTTATTATTAATCAACAAATGTTTGCGAAATTTCTTTGCATCGAATTGCTTTATAATTGTCGTGAAGTCAATGGTCTTTAGGATTTCATTTTCCATACACATGAGTGAAAGTCAATTCTAATGCCTCTTTGTGCTATAAAACTGATTTTTTTTTATAAGTTTCAATCTTGAAAATGAACGTTCTGCTGCATGGTTGGCCACCATCATGTGCATGAACACTCTTGCAATTTCAATATTGGGAAATACAGATTTTCAAATTGCTGGAAATTATTTTTCTGTACATTGCAGGGAGAATCTCACAATTTTCTTCAAGAGCCATGTAGTGCTTAGTATAGTGTAGCATTTATTTATTGACAGCAAGTCACAACATACATGTACAGATTAGCATGGGGCCCCCGTGCAAGCTGCCCAGCATGCCCGTGCGTTAAAATCACCCTGCTGCTAATTGTGTGGGCTGGTATAACTATTACACACATTTAGGAAATTATATTCAGCATTACGAATTTGAATCACGGTCATTTAATGATTTCGAAATGCTACATAGTACATGTGATAACATTATATTACTTTTCATCTGACATGATTACGTGAGTAGTGTGATTTTCAAAATTAACAGCCGCCTCCTGTTTTGTTGTGGAGATGTTCACGCACATAACACCTGTGGTTGTGTTTTACATGTTAGTCCTCAGATTAGTGTCACCCGAGCTTTTTGCTAATTATGAACGCGATTCTCGTTATCTCCAGGATGGGAGCGGCATATAATTTTATGAAAATTATCATCTCTGTGGCTCATTTTGTTTTTGTATTTAGTTTTTTTCCAATACTTGCTGGTCATAGTCCTAGAGAAATACTGCTTTCACTGATTAAAGATGGAATCTTAAACTGCAAATACAATGGTGTTGTATTACATGCTTACATTTGTATTACATAATAATACGATATCACATTAATATTAAAACACACGCTTCCCATCATTTTTATATTCCTCATTTATTTTGTGCACTGCATTTGAGGTTTAATCAGCTAAGTAATCAAGCTAAAAATATTTTCTGCACAGGTGCAACTTCTTGGGATAATTACAATGGGCAATTTCCACTTCTCGTCTTTCACCGGCTTCCCTTAAGCTGTTTATGTAATAATGGCAAATTGTTATTTGTGATATGAAGAGGCTTTGAGATTTGTTGACTTATCGTGTGCCAATCATTTTCTGTTGTCTAATATTCTTAAGTGCACGTCATCATTAAAATGGATTTACAGTTTCATTTCTATCACATGAGAAACATAGTCCTAATCTAATCTGTTTACTAAAATAAGAACTAGTCTTGATAATAATTAGTTGGTTAATGAGATTTTCAAAAATCTTAATTGGATAAATATAAGAAGATTTCCTGACATTATGACATCAGGATTATTTCTTTCGTTTTGTTAGGAATGAAATTACAACAAATCCACCATAATGATAAAAGTTTCGACATTTTCGTAAACTTTGTTGGGTGTAGGGCTCACAGAAGATGTTTGTTAACCTAAATGATCATAATTATAAATTATTGGTCAGTGTAAAAACACTACACCTTAGGAACAATTTTCCCTAACTGTGTATGTAATAATATGATTGCTTTTATGTACTGCTGAAAGTTGGTAAGAAAGTAAGAATCAAATCATTTCAAAACAAGCTGAAATGTTTTTTGGCGTACCAGAAAAAAATCATGATGTACTATGTCGTAGTTTCCACACATGATTTTGCATTATGGTACATTACATATATTTATTTCCAACATGCATTTTATACAGTTTATACAAAATGCAGTATACACAAAATTGCAGCTAAGTCATAAAATATATATAAATAAACTTTAACTTTTGTTATTGTTTCACGGTTGCTAGATCAACTTCAGTTATTGATATTTAGTAATGAATGATAAAAGTAATTGTCTAGCATTTGATTGGTTTATTGTTATTTTATTTGGTTTATTTTATTTGTCAGCCTAAGAGGTTTTTTCCACTATTAGATTTTCATTTCGGTTGAACTTTAAGTGCACAAAAAGTAAAAACATTTTAATTTTGACTTCGGGGTGCATGGGACCACATGATTACTCAAAAACAGCTATAATTGAGTTATCACCACTGTAATTCTGGGGCTGCCTGTTTGCTACCCTACTTTCTCAGCTACAGACTTCAAATCTAATATCTACTAGTCTAATTTTAAAAATTTTTAAATGAATTTCCTTTTTTTTGTAAATTAAACCCTACTGATTTCACAACATTATGTAATTTTGTTTTATTAATATTGCTGCATTAGTGTTGACGAAATTCAAGAAGTCGGTTTTAGACCGGTTTCTGGAGTCTGTATATTTCTAGCTACATACACATTAAAAAGCAAAATTTGTGGATCAGCTTCCCAGTGAGATTTTATGTTTGGTTGCTCTTTTTTGTAACTGTAATAGAGACAGTGCAGTGTATATAAAATAAATAGTTTACCAAGGTCATTTTGCTAAAAACTATCAATTTTATTGCATTGATGTTTTTTTTGTTTTTTTTCTATTTGATATTTAGTCAAATGAAGCTGCTGAAGCCAAAGCAATGGAAGAAGAAAAGGTTTACAATATAAAAGATTTTGCTTCAGAGGCATTTAATGAACATCCATCTACTGATGCAGGACGGCGTTCGAGTATTATGTCGATACGGAAACGGCCCAGTGAGGTCAACAGATGTTTCATCTTGCTTATATGTGAACATTGCTGATGTTTCATTGTTACCATCCTGGAATCGAGTGCTGAAGCTTTTGCCTTTGTAAAAACATTTTTACTGATAGCCATAAATCAATCGTATTTACTCACTTTATACATATTGTTGTTTGTTTGTAAATATATGGTTTTTAGCTGCTCAAAGTGATGAATTGAGTGTTTGACTTATTTGTAGGCTGCTGCTATGAGTAAGGAAGAAATGACAACATTTTTAGACAGTCCAAGCATTCCCACATCTCATATTAAGCTCTATGATCCTCAACTGATTACGCTCGCTGTAGGTATTTTTAAGGTAAGTACCGTCGAGGCTATAATCGGTATTTGACACTGCACTTTTTTAAGTTGCTGCCATTTTCTTCAACATTGAGATGGGTAGATATTTTGACATTGCCCCTTAGTTTCACAAGAAATTACCTAGCCTGACTGATTGTCTGACTGCATTTGTGTTAATGTGCTTATTTATTTATGTAGAAAATCACCTTTATGCTGGCAAATTGTAGTTACTTGACATTTTAAGAGTATTAATTCCATTTTTATATTGATAGGATTTGTATAAATACATGAAAGGAGATGCAAAAACCGATGAGTTTGTTGTGATTACTATGGTGATAAGGTACGGGATTGAGCACGAGGATTTACGCGATGAGATCTACTTGCAGCTGATGCGACAGACAACAAACATTCCTTCCAGTGATGCATTGCTGCGTGGGTGGCAGATGTTTGTGTATTGTACTGCCTGTTTTGTGCCAAGTAAAACCCTGCTCAAGGTAAGGCAACTTTTTGCATACATATTCCAAGAACGTTGGGCTGTGCACATTATTAGTTATGACCGAGATTAAGTTCAGCTAACTTATATATTGTTTTACTTTTATGTGGCTATGATGCGGAAGGGATTTTGCATATGCATTTGCACAGAGTTTCTTGGGAAAAGCCATTATTAATTTTAGAGCTATTATTAAACTCTAAAACGGTTGTTGTTACAAAAAATTAACTTGTTTCTACGAAAAGAAATTTAGTAATAATTTCATTATGAAGGTTGTGCTTTCAGAACTTTTTGTTACTGCTTACTAAATGCTGAAACGAGCTTCTCATATTTTCACCCTGTACTCCTATAGGTTTATTTTTTTTGTTGGAGTCTCTAGTTATCTCGGGAATGGTTTACCAGAAAACTGATTAACAGCAATCGCCCTTCATGACGAGTGAGAGCAGATACTTTTATTCATTAGCAATTTAGCAAAATTCTAGTTTTCTGAACTTTTATTTCCACTTTTCTACTGTAGTCTCTTACCTTAAGTGGAAATTGGCCTATACATTCAAAATAATGTATTGTTAAAAAATTAATGGAATGTTACAACAAGAGTATCTTCACTCTTCGATTGATCTGATTAAAAATTCAAATTTTATTTTATCTAGTACGTCGTATCGTATATGAAACAGCATGTCGATGATGAATTTGTCAGTAAACATGCAGACATTTGTCTCAAGCACCTGAGAGTCGCTCGAGTAGCTCCTCGGAAACTTCCGCTTTCATCCACTGAAATTCAAGTACGTGTAATGTTTATCCTTTTTTACAAGAAAAACCTGAGCGACTTTCTGCACAATATTGCTTCAAATAGAGTGAAATTTAACCTGTAGGATGGCTGGCTATAGGGGTGTTAACTGACTGACAGGATAGTCGATTCTAAGCTGAATAGCTGAAAGACTGATTGACTGACTGTTTGACTAACTGACTGTCCCAGCTGGGAAGATTTTTCAGACCTTCTAATTTTACATTACTTTGGTGTGTTTATTGGGTTTATCACACAACCTGGTGACTATCACTGAGCATGCAACTGTATTGTCTAAATTAAGCTTGTTTACTTTATAGTGCATGAAAGATGGTGCATTCGTTGCTATTACTTTAAAAAGCATCAGAAAATGGCTGGCTGTAGTTTGCACATGAAACAGTGTGCTGTCTATGAAACAATGAAAGTGTCTGAAAACTGTTAATAACAAGATATTTTTAGGCATTGAAGAAGTTTGGACCGATGGTCGTTCGCTTACACTTTCTTGATGGTTCAACAAAGGCCATAGATGTCCACTCTTACGACATTGCGTCAAACATCCTAAAGAGTGCCGCAGATAAAATTGGGCTTAAGTCAACTGAAGGCTGGGCTGTTTATGAGGTAGGTTCATGATGGACACTCTAACCATTATAAGTCCTGATGCTTTTTGATCTTTGTATGTCTTAATTGATTGGAGATCTGGATATCTAAATTTCTTAATTTGGCTTAGCAGAAACAGAAAATTAGAATTATGAAAAATGTCTGATGTCTCAAATTTGTCAATATTATTGCAAAGAATTAGACAATAGTATTGCTGCAGTCTCGTCTTTTAGAAAAATCACAGTTATAACATTTGTGTAGCATTCTAAATTATCCATTGCACAGGAAGTAAGGCATTTGTTACTGTGAAACTAGAATTTAGATAGTTATGGTTTCTGCCCAGCATTGTTGATTAGATACGAGGGACGAATTTTGGCCTCTCCTGCTCACTGGGGAACACATTAGGTTAGCAGTCATGGCTTCTGGCTTGTAAGCAAAAAGTCCCTGGTTCCAATACAGGCTGAGATCCAGGTTTTCCAGATTTTATTTATTTTTCAGATTTGGTTTAAAAATTCAATTAATTGTATCTGCAGTATACCCTCACTGCTCAGCTGCTAAATGCCAGTATTATAAGGATGCTTATTAACACTGTTTTATTTTGTAATTTCAGTGCTCAGGAAATGTGGAGAGACATCTAAAAACATACGAGTATCTAGCTGATGTTATTGCCAAGTGGGAAAGGTATTACAGTGCCTTTTAGTAAAGGACATCAAAATCTGTGGTTGAACATATTGGGATATTAGAATGCAAAATTTATTTTTGTTTTTTTCAGGTTATTCACACTTTCATAAATGTTCAAATTTTGTATTTTTGCATTTTAAATTTGAAATCCTTATGAAAGCACATTTTGTGATTGCAAATTTGTATTGCTGATATGGTGAAAAATACAGACATCTCTCCAACGATAAAAAATTATGTCACCCTTCATTTTATTTAGTTTACCTACCTTAACTGTAACTTTGCAACCTGACTTTTCTTCTTCCATTTCTACAAATATTTTCATTTGTAATTAATTCATTAGAATAAGTTCTTACGTTACGTTTGTTTTCTTTTTTAAATTTCTAGCCGAAACTTTATTCTTAAGGAACGATTTGCATTATTAGTTGACCTAACTGTTTTATAATAGTGTTGGCACTTCTGAAGATTAATTGCATAGACATTTATTTAGTGCACAGAAGACATCAAATGTAAAAAAGGGGGCTCTGTACATGGATGAGGAAGGCAGATTCCTGATAAAGAAACGGTTGTTTCGTAAACCAAGGGACATGCCACAGGATCCTGTAGAATACAGTTTACTCTATGCACAAGCTGTTCATAGTGTGGTGAAGGTTGGTGATTCATTTTTACATGGAGTTTATCTTCTGGTGTTTTGAATAGGGAAAATTCGATTTTAAAGTGGTGAAAAGTACGAGTTAAGAGGTTGCATTTAATTTCTCATTGCTATCACCTTGTTGTTGTTGTTGCGATGTTCTACATTCAAAGTTTTTAGTGCAAAAACTGAAAGATCATTTGGGTGAGTGATAGTCAATTTTCTTTTTTATTCATTGTGTGCCAGAGTTTAGTGAAACATAAGAAACTGAAAATAATATTCTATAGAAACCAGCCATAGAAACTTTTTAGATTTCTAACCAAACATGATTATTTCCCAAAACTTTGCAATGTAATTTTAGTTTAGTTTTTTACTTTGGTCATTTTTACAGCTCGATGAATATGGTGTTAATGAGACGACCGCTGTTCAGTTGGCTGGACTTCATGCACAGGTTGTTATTGGCGAATTTGAGGAGAAACGTCTGGAGAGGTACGACATGGTTTCGGAGTTCCTTCCACAGCGTATTATCAAGCAAAAGCCAAAATACAATTGGCAAGAGGCAGTTTCTGAAGCCCACAAGGTATGCTTTTCATACATAGCCATTTAGATATATTGACCGTCTTAGCATTTTGTGTGAGAGTATGAGATACTTAAAGAAAGTATCACCAGAAATCTTTGTTGTATTGAATTGCATTATAAAAATGTGTTAGAGAGAATTTAGTGCATATTTGCATTGCAGCAATATGGTATGGGAAAGCCTACCTTAGTAGCCAAAGTTTGGTATTTAACTTGTGTAAAGCAGTTTCCACTATACGGATGTACTCTATTTCCGGCCACATACAAAGGGAACTGGGCATATGGCAATGATGTGCATTTGGCTGTTCATGTTGATGGGGTATTCTTCTTAGATAGGGCCACGAAAGAAATATGGTAAGCTTATATTTTACTTAAGAGTTTTGAGATTAGTTGTCCAAATTGTTCATTTTAGATAAATAATTTGTACATTACATCATGCAGACAAACAGGCTACCATAGCTGGTTAAAAAATTAATAAACAGCTGAGATTTCAAGATAAATCCCAATTAATTAATCGGAAATATAACGTTCATTTCTACTTTTAATTTTTGTCAAAATTGAACAAAAGTCCATCTTTTTTTCAGTCTTATAATGTTTAATAGAAATAAATTTTTGTGAAATAGTGGCTTCTTTCAGCATTTTTAATACATTACAGGTACAACTATAGATACGATGACTTTGTCAGCATTACTCAAGTGCCTGGGGAAGATTGTGTAAACTTTGAACTGTCCAATGAGGCTGCAGATGTACAAAAAAGTTTTACATTCCGCACACCCGACAAAGATGATCTTGCTGGTCTTATATCGAGTTATTCACCAAATTTAGCAAACTGGCTGCGGCTAAAGAGGACCCCTTCTAGAAAGGTCAGTGTAGAGTCACAACTGTAGAGTGTAGTGAGTTATTATTAACAGTGTTCGTGATTAGCTTTTTTTACTATTATATTGGTTTTCCAGTTTATTCGTCCCAAGGATGTAGCAAAATTACAGGAGGAAGTTATCAAATGTCGAATGTCGCTGGTAGAGAGTGGAATTCTGCGAAGGCCAAATTATGAAACCGGGTCTATATTCATGAATACTCTTAGAAAGTAAGTTGTTGCACTTACGTTTTTATGATCAATTCTACATGCTGCAAGCCATAATTCAGTACTCAGTGGCAAGCCCTACTTAAAGTAGATGGTTGTGACGTCATCAGAATTTGGCTCATTGTCAAGGTTAATTTTCTGGGATGGAACTCACAGACATGTCTTAACTATGTTCCCTTGCTAATACACCCTCCCTCAGTGAGGTGAGTAGCCAGAATCAGTATGGCGAGTAAAAGCACTAGGAGTGAGTATCAAGCATGACAATCAGTCTTCTGCTCTCTGACCAGCTTCAGTGTTGGTCAACTTCATTCATGAAATACATCCACACTTTGATTTGTAAATCGCAGTATTATTTCAATGTAAATTAAGTATTTGCAGATTTCACGAGTGGTATGAACTTTGTTCAATCATCCAGAAGCATGGATCAGTTGAGTCCTATTTAGTTTAGTAAGTTTGTCTGTGGATGATCAGCCTTTTCAGGAAGAACACTAGAAAATTTATATGCAAATTTTATGTAGAGCAGTCTTTAATGTCACTTTGAATGAAAATAATTGTGTTGTTCTTTACTTAGCAAATTTTGTATAGCAAATATTGTAGATTCTATACTGTACTGTGACTAACTGATTTTTGTGTTACAGTGCTATAGTAAACTGATGCCATAGCTATTTCTGCTTATTACATTTCATGCTGTTTACTAGATTCAAGAAAGGCACATTGCCAAAACTGAAGGAGGAAGAAGAAGCAAAGATATTTAAGGCATATCGTGCAGATTATTGGTCATGGTCTAGTGCTTCCATTCAACAGCCATTGAGTGTAATCGCTGATGAAGATGGAGCGCTGAAGCTCTTCTTGTCCATCTTAGTTTTCTCTGGTCTGGCAAAATCAGGTACTTCCAATTTTATAGAACGTGCATGTTTGTGGAAAAACGACCTACATTTGTATATGCAACAACAGATGGCCTGAAAGATGTACTTGCTCAGATCACTGTTTATTGTGAGAAGTGTGTTCTTTAGCACTTTATTAAGATTGTCTTAGTTTTAGATTCAACATTGTATTTTTAGGGTAGATTGTTTTCTGCTGCTTTTACAGTAGGCGCTGCTTAATAGACTCACGGTTAATAGACTCAATCACTTAATTGACTCAAAAATGCCTGGTACGGGCTGCTTCTATTCAAATATACATAAAAACTATCAGTAATTGGCTCCAATAACTGCGCATAATTGACTCAATATATTTCCTTCACCTATTTAAAATAAGATATTTTTATGTGCCCAAAGAGCCTTTCTACTTTTATGTCATCTTAACTTCCCTTTTGTGCACTATGTATTCAGAAACAATCATGTTAAGTACCGTTTTGTTTGTAAGCAGGTATGTTTATCATGCACTAACACTCTAGCGTAGCGGTTTTGCTTTGAATCTGTTACCTGCTCGCCCACTGTTACCCAAAGAATTTCTGGAAGCTAAGCATTTAATCACGTGCCTAGCGGTTTCCTTTTGATGCTCTCGTTGCAAATCACCCTTTCAAGCTTAATGAGTTAATAGTCGAATATGCAGGTACAGTAATCAGCCGGGTATTCCTTGTGACTTACAAGAGTAAACATCGTACAGCAAATAAGGGCAATGTAAGTGAGCAGACAATTCAGAACTGCTTTAGTCACACACAACAATAGATTTTCAACATTTTAATAATTACGAGAACTTTGTGGGCCAACTTTTCACTTGAAAATGAAACAGCCGACTTTGAAGGAATTTTTGTAATTTTTGCAAATAAACAGACTTAGAAAAGTCTGTGGTTTAGAAAGTATATTTTTTAATTTACTGCTAATTCACTTATATAAATTAATATTTTAAAATATGTTTTCTAATTTTTAACTGCACAAAGGAATTTAGGCATTACTTCGTTTCTAAAATTCATTAAAAACATTAAGCTGGTGACTCATAGTTCTATAGCTGTAATACTACAGCCATCGGTTAATAGGTTTTGTCGGTTAATCGGGTGAAAACATATCGGTCCCAAAGTTGAGTCTATTAAGCGGTGCCTACTGTATTTAATAACGTCTTCAAGGAAACCTAGTTGTTAACGATTTTCCTTAATTTAGTAAGGGAATCATTTGGATATTTTAAGTTAGCCTTTAACAACACAGATGCTAATTTCCATGTAAGCTACTTTGTCTTGTGTTTAGGAGGATATAATTTCTCTGGTGACGAGAATGAGTTAATACAGATTATGATCCAGAAGGCACTGTCAAGTGATAATTTAAGGAATGAGTTTTTCCTGCAGCTGATAAAACAAACCACTGACCATCCAGGTAAGCCAAGCCACTAGCCATCCAGATAAACCAAACAACTGACCATCCATGTATCCAAATGTAGCTGTTTGTTGCTTATTTCAAGTAATTTCATTCTTACTGATTATTACCATATAAATTATCAATTTCTGGCATTGTCTTGTTTTTATTTTCAATCATCATCATCATCACCTTCATTATCAGTGTCCTTATTACTGATCCTGTTACCAGCACCACCACTATCATACGGTATCGTCATCTTCCTCGTCGCCAACACAATCACTGCTATCATCGCCACTGTCATTTCCGCCACCACAACATTCGTACTCATCATTATGACCAGCATTATCAAACTTGCCACCATAATCATGGTCGTCAGCATCGTCATTTTCACTGTTGTTGTTATCATTATCTTTATTTGGCAGTTGTTACAAATCTGTATTTCAGAACCAAACAATCGGGTGAATGTTGCACATTGGCAACTATTGGCTGTTGCATCAACTGTACTCACTCCCGCTGATAAACATGTAACAACGTACTTGCAAGCACATTTGAAGCGCTGTGCAGCAGAACACGCTAGTGAAGAGGGACAGTATGCATACTACTGCCAAAAAGTAAGTAATGTTACTTTTAATTACTGTGATATTAATTATCTGTTTGCCCAACCTTTTTCATAAATAATAAAATAGAAGCACTGTTGACAATAATGTACAATATGTGTGCAGTGAAATCTGAGAAAATTTATCTGTTTGTTCCTCTGAAGTTTGTTTGGTTTTTTAAGGCACTGGCAAAAATGTTAGAAACAAAGGTAGTGCGAAAATTTCCACCATCGTCTCATGAAATTTCAAATCTAAGGTTACGGTAAGGATGTTCAGTTAATTGTCCATATTATAAATTTTTCTTGCTTTGATCTCTTGAATGACAAATGTCTCAATGGTCTTTTCCCTTCATAGTATGCATTAGTTAACTTGGCATTTGATGAAAAGTAATACAACCAGTATTGGCAGGAATAAAGATACAAAGTACTTACAATTATGCATATGTAGATTAACTTTGTGTAGCCATGTTAATTTGGTATTCGGTTTTTAAATTTTTAAATGAGCTGCCTATTTTTGAGTGAAAGGCAAGTGAAACTGATCATGAGTTACTGAGAACTCTTTCTTTTTAAATTTGTTTTTGCAGCAAACTATGTAAATAGGAATTTAACATATAAATGATATTACATATTTCACAATTAACTGTGCTTTTTACTGATCCATGCTGGGTCAGCCAGAAGTTAGTGGACATAATGAAAAGACTATCTATTTTTCTTGTTTTTTGACTGAAGTTAAATGCTTTCCATAGCTCCTTTTTGTGTGTCACTTAGTGGTGGTGTTTAAAATCTGAATTTCAGCTTTACATATTAAAATTATTTTTTGTTTCAGGCACAAAATGTCTGCAATGGTGCACTTCTACAATGGACAAACCAGAATAATGGAATTTGATTCGACGGCTACATTTGCTGATGTAAGTTTATGTGAAAGTAAACGATTTTTACCTTGTATGTGTAGCTCATGAGAATAGCATCTTATATTTATTATGAAAATATTGTAACGGCAACGTTAGTGATCATGAATTTTAAAGTAGTTAAGGTTCAATAATTCTCTTATAACTAAAGTTCTTAGTTTAAGCTTTTTGTCATGTATATGTTACAAGCAATGCATAAAATGTAAGCAATTTATAAAATTCCTGGACACTTTATATAATACCAATTCATTTCAAGAATAGTGTAAAATAAATGTTTTTACTGCGGCTTTTTCATATGCACAATACCGAAGATATATACAAAATGCATAAAGTGACTTTGACAAAGTGTAAAACGAAAATAATTCGCATTGAATCTAACCTTTCTGAGATATTTTATACATTACCTAGGTATTTTGCAGAATGGCATAGTCAGTGTACTAAATTAAGTAAGCATTTTAAGTAAGCGGATGAGGATATGTTTTGTTGGTGATAGATGCGACATCAGTATCTCTGACATGCCGCTTGACAACATGGTCCACTTCCCATGCCTAGGAACAGCTGTACTTCCAAAAAGGCACAGTGCAACAAGTAGCTTCGCTTTATCCTGTATTTGAAATGCGTCTAGTATGTCACCGGCATTGTCATGCTTGAAAGAGCCAACATCTAGAGCATCAAGTCCATCATAATAAAACACAACCTTTATTGGTCAGCACAGGTTATCAAATTGAGCAAGACCACGTTTCCTCATCAGCATCTGCAAATTCTCTTCAGTAAACTCTCAACTGAGAGAAGATCTCCAGGTTGCCCTCTTTGTTACCACAAAGGTTGATTAAAATTCATACTCAAACAAGCAAAGCAAACAAGAATCAAAGTTTAAACATTTGAAAATCAAGGCCAGTATTGGACCATCCACAGTTAAACCTAGCACTTTGAAGACAAATGATGAGAAGAGAAGAAAAAACGGCTACTGTTCAAAATCAACATTCAACAATATCAACCATGTGACTTCTACCAACTCGCGAATGTTGTCAGTGTCTCTGAATATTCCGTGCAAGCATTGCTGTTCTGAATCATCATTGTCACCACTACAGTAGAGGAATGTTATTGGGAGAAGCTTAAATTCTTGGATATAAGAAATAATATATCTCAGTGAGCAAATAAACCAAACGTATTTACCTTACAAATTTGCAAGCGCACTGAAACATGACTTTTTCAGATGTTCCTTAAACTTTAATTGCTCTATACAAAATGCTTAAGAAAATTACATCAAAACAATGGACTATCAGTTCTGTTTACATTAATTAAATTTCATTCAGCATTCTATAATGCCCAGAAAAAGTACATCCAAAATTTAAGAATCGTGCAGTTTATCTAATGAAACTTTTGCATTTTATATAATGCCTAGGAAAAGTGCTGAAGACATTATTTTGGCACCCCATAAAATGCCTAGGCATTCTGTAGTATTCCTGGTTTCACATTCTGCGTGTAACATATATATATGTGCTTGCAAAGCAAAATCGTCCATAAGTCAGCAATTAAACTTTTCTAGTTATTCACATATCCTGAATCTCCATTTCATGAGGATCATTTTGATACCAAGCTCATTGCTTTATGTTATTTCTAAGCTGAAAAAATCCACGTTGAAGTTGAGGTGCAGGCTATGCAGTGAAAAACATAATCTCATAGGAGAGTGTAGTTGCTATGGACTTTGCAAAAACACTTTGAAGTTATGTTTAAATCCAGTAAATGATTCTCCCTGACGAATATTTGGGCTTGTCAACAGAAAAAACCCGAAGCAAAATGGCTGCTTCCACGAGTTACTATCGGAGCTTGAAAATACAAGTTTTTTACAGTTGCAGTACTAGTTTCTAGGCAGAAAAATAGACATGGGGTTATAAAATTAAATTTTTAGTACTTTTTGGACATTTTCTTGATAATTTGGTGCTAGAATATAAAAGTCCAATATATTTAGCATTTGTTTTTATAAAAAACAAAAAATTAACATTAGACCAAAATTTTGGTCTATTCTACTTTGAAGCATCATAACGTAGTTTTAATTACTTTTGTCAATTTTCTCATCCATTGGTTATCACGGAAACCTGTTCTTTGTCTTCTTTCTGTAAGTTACACAAATATTGTCTGTTGAAGTGTTAACATCACATTTTCTCCTTAGATTACTTCTATAGTTAGTGAGACGCTTGGTATAGACGAGAAGACAAAGGGCTATGGCATGTATGGATATCTTGGCTCTCTTATGCATAGTTTACCATCTACAGAGAATGCTGGGGATAATCTATACCGGTGTGAAAAACTGGCCAAAGGCGAGAAAAAGACTTTTGAAGCCAAATTCTACTTTAAGGTGATTTAAATTTAATAATACGTTTGTAGCCATTCTACCATTTATTCCTGCAATTTAATTTTGAGTTAAAGTATATAAAGTATATATATATTTAAGATATGTAAATGTAAAATATCTCTCTCTTAGATTTAAACTAGAGATATTATTATTATTTTGACCACCCGCAGAATATGCACTACATTTAAGTGATGTGATTCTTTATAGTTAAGATAATATCTCAGGACTTGGATGCTAATAGACAACATAATTCCTATTGCCGCATACTATACATTTAGTTTTCTGTGCCCAGGTTATTGGCCACACTGCAGATAATAATCAATAATCCGTTATCTTAACAGTAAATTAAATACATCTAGCCAATGAGCTTAATGTTGGTCGTGTCTTTTGATCATGTCCCTCGAACAATTGCATGTCTTAACTTAATTCTTGTAATTTATTCATAAATGTTGCCTAGCTAGTTTACAGTAATTAGTTTTCTTCATTGTTTTTTTAGAAACACTTGTTCATGGAACCTGAAATGAATGAGAATGATGAGCTCGACAAAGAATTTGTGTTTTGTCAGTTGCTAGAAAACATCCGTGATGATCGCTTCCCACTTTCTTATCAAGAATGTGTATGTGATATTATGCTCTCTGAGTTGCTTGCTTACAACGTAACTCTGTAAATAATTTTTTTCATCTTTGTTATTTTGCAGCTTTTCCACTTAGGTATTTTTCAATATGGGGGCAACATATGCATTATTTTCTCCAGCAGCAATGATACTAGATATAGAATGTTCCAAGACATTGATGATACTATTTCGTGGGCATAAACTTAAGACATCTATGACATCTGCATATGACAGAGAGTATTTTACTATTTTTTGTTCTAATGGGAACAAGCTCAGGACAAAATTTAACGAACAGTAAGGAGCTAGATACCAGTCCCACCATAACTATCTACATTAAGCAGCCTATTATTGAGTCCTGGATTCTGGTTTACGGAATGCTAAACTGTATACTGAAGTTTCCGGCTATAGTATGTGTAATCGTTAGGGCAACTTTGCGAGCTTGGCCCAGTGATTAGCTTCATTTTAGAGACAGCAGGCTTACGTACTCCAAGTTAACGATTTCATTAGCATGATTTTCAGATTTCTAGAGTAAGATATGATTGCATAAGTGGTTGGGTTAATTATTCTTACCTTGGACTACTATGTAAATGAATTCCTGTAGTATAATCACACGTGCCATGTGTTTTGTATTTATTTTGTTAAATATGATGTAGGTCACCAGTTAAGTATTGAGGCGAATCTTCTTCATTCCTTTGTTGGAGGTTTTAACTACACGAAAAACTTCTACAAGTTAGCTTTTAATGACTAAAATTCTCAAGCCAGATCTTACCTGACATTAATAATGCAATTTCCTTGTTGTCGTTGACTGCTTTTTTTCAGCTTAGAATACTGAGTGTTTTTGCCTGTGTGTGAAAATCTGGTTTTAGGCAGCTTGAGAACTTAGTTCTGAATTAAAATGATTTAATTTAAACATGTATAAATTGTATGTGCAGCTCTGTTTTCATTAACGTTTTTGCAACACAGTTACAGATCTGTGCTAGAGTGGCTCAGATGGAATGGATGGATACTGGTCTGTTGCATAACAAATCTTTCAGGTGAGTTTACACATCAGAAATTCTTTTACTGAAATCCTGTAAGTCTTATACATAGTTTTCCTAAATGTTATCAGTGCCTCCTAAATGTTACATGCTACTTACATCGTTAAGATAAAAATGACATAATTTGATATCCAGTCTATCAAATCAATTCCAAAAAAGATCTTATCTGAGGTGAAACAGCAAATCTAGTAGTTGACATTATTTTCGTCTTCTGTCGAGTAAACTTTCCAAAGGCCTATTTTAAATAAACTTAAATGGCATATTAACAGTAATATCAATTAATTTTTTTGACTTGGTAGGTAGGTAGAGGTAGGTATAATAGATGATTATTCTTGATTTATCATCTCACTAGTGTGATTTGATTATTTCATTATCATAAACCTCTTTTGCATCACAGTCCAATTTTGGAGAAATGTGTCTCACCTGTATGGAAGACGAAACTGAAGCTTAGCGACCTGGAATTGGAGTACAAATCACTGTATAAACTCACTCCAGATCAGGCACGTGATCAGATCCTGTCAATTCTACAGAAATGGGAATTGTGGCCATCTACCATTTTCGAAGTTAAGGTAAGAATTCTTTATGGTCTTGCATTTGATAGTCTTGTATGCTTGCTTCGTCTGTACAAATTGAGATTGCTCAATGCTCATTTTTTACTGCACTGTGCTGCTACCTCGTGGCTGATATATGAACAAACTCGTGGCAGTATTGTGCTTTTGAACTTAATGGCTTAATGGTCTGGTACCATCTAATCATTAATGTATAGAGAGAATTCTCATAATTATTATATTGCTACATTAACAAAACATTGTCCATATGTGACATCTTGTCAGCATGTAGACTTGCATACAAATGCTGATGCATATCAGGTTTGCAAGATGCCTACCATAGGCAATGGAATTTCTAATGCTACATTAGGAATTTTGTTCGACTCTGAAGTATCAAACTTTGTTTTTTGTTTGGCACTTTTCTATACAAAAGAATTCATGCACCTGGCACTGTTGCTTGGTAAATTACAAACTGTCCATGCAATTAAAAATAGTTTTCTTGTTAGGGGACTTTTATTGCTGATGTCTTCCGGAAAAATGTAAAATGTTTTGCTTTAATTTAACTTCTGAGTAGAGATAAAAGAATGAGGTGCCGCATTTTCTTTGAAGCACACACGAGTACTAATTAATTAAATCAGAAAATAATGTAATGCCTAATGTAATGAAGTGTCTAAGGGTGAGGTGAAGCAAAAGTAGATCTTTTCTACTAAATGAATTTATAAAAATTGTTCTTGCATTAACAGTATTATTAGCTGTTCTTTCTACAAAGTTTATGGCAATGTTGGTACTTGTAAAATGTTCATATTAATTAAGGTATGTGGTGTTAAAGCTCAGACATTTGGCCTCCATTCTTTGGTTAGCTTTACTGAATGCTCAATTTGAATTCTTTCGCATATTGTTTCATCGCTAGTTTTTTCATTGCCTTTCTTACTTCTGTTCAAATGATATTATAAAAAGTATAACACCCAACATTTGATGCTATTTCTTCAAAGCGGTGACTGTAAAAGTGTTGTTTTTATTTTTCAACATTTTTATTTTTTACTTTTGTAGTATCTGGTATCTCGTAGTTTTTACTCTATTGAATTCGTTATGAACTTTTTAATGTCTTGCACCTTTTCCCGGCCTCTTTTATTCATCTCTGTCTATTTTCCCAGGTGTTTTGCTTGCTTCTCACGTGTGCGGATGAAGCAAAATTTACACTGCGTCTTGGCATAAAGCAGATTGCTCTTTATTTACCTTCTAGCTTCTTTGATTAACTTTTTTACTAGCTTTTAGCTGGCTTCTTTTTGCCGCATGCGGGAAGCTTACATTCATGACCAATCGTTTGTGATAATCACTCAGTAACCAAATCCAAATCTGGCGTTTCCTCTAGCATAATAATTGTCTCTTTTCCGGGGGAAGTATATGTGTTTATCTTGAGAACGATCGATTTTCATCAAAGGAAGAACAACTCACATTTGTTATTCATTCATTCGTCAGTGATTCAAGTCTAGCAAATTTATTGATCTTCGCTGAAGTTCTCGCATTTGGCTGCTTAAATTTCTTGAAAACGCATTTTATAAGTGTGCATAAAATTAATCTAAGGATCGCTGGTTCAACGCCACACTCAGTTTTTGTTTTTACAAATATCCCTTTTTCCATTCAAGTTTGGATTCATTCATTTAGTATCATACTAGATTTGTTTCATCATTAATCTAAAAAATCGTTTAATTAAGATCATAAATAATTTCCACGTGTTAATATTTTTTTAAATTGGAAGGAAAAAACAAAATTCAAACCTATACAGCATTTTTGTTGCGAGTTCACAAATGACGTTCAATATTTCTGATGAGAAATTAGCCAGTTCTCATTTCATTGATTATTTCGGAAATTTTTGTATCTGCGGTAGCTTTGTTTTCCGATTTTTTTGCCTAGAATAACGGAAAAGAATTAGGTACAGGCAAATTGTTGCATTTCGTATTTGAGGGGACAAGCTTAATCGGTTAACTCAACGTCAAGTTCAGACTTAACGTGAAGAACGGTGAAGTGGAGTATTACCCGCTTTCGTTATCTGCACCGCACTACACCACAACTGTCATTAATTATTTAGTCTCTTCTCTTTACTTAAAATAGTTTCTAAAAAAGACTCTTGGAGTTATGCTCAGATTTGCCTCATACGGTCTACAATACTTTGGTGCTATTCTGCATGCAGTAAACGAGGAACATAATGATAAATGAAACCAGTTTGAGTGAACCATCTAAAATCTGTATGAGCAAACTCAGCGTGAATAGACTGTGTTGTTAGTTACTCTAATTTAGTTTGTTAGTGTTACTTCCCTAAGTGAAATTAATGCTAGCTTTAACTAGAATCAGCGTGAAAAAATTAGCTTAAACCACTTTGAGTGAATCGTCTGAACAAACTGTCTCAGTATTAATAGACTTTTTAGCGCTATAAACAGTACTGCTCCAAATGTTCTACTCGTTTTTCGTGCTTTCCAAAACGTTATTGGAATTTCTCGCTAACACCAAAATGACGTTATTTACTTTAAATTGAACGTTGTTTGCCTATCGTCATTTTATCGATCGGTTTGATATGGAAGTTATGTCACTCGGAAGCTACATATTACAACGTAGCAATACTAGGACGGGGAAAATGCCGGGTAGTTTCTGTAGGGTGCTTGACATGTTTGTATTGCTAGTTTGTTTGTGCACTGTTACATATTATTGCCACTAGTGCCACCAAAACTACTGCTTTTAACACCCTCAACACTGTTAACACTGCTATCGGCACTGCTACCAACTACTGCTGCTAGCACTGGCACCACCACCATCAACCACTAGCGCTAGCACCACCAGTGCTAGCACAATTGCTACCAACACAATCACCAGCGTCATCACCATGATATCGGCAGCACCACCGCCCCTAGCATTTGTTCCACTATACCACCATTATTGCTGCTGTTACCACCATTAGTATCATCGTCAGCACAAGAAAAGTCGCTATCAGCTCAACCACCAGCGCCACTACGATACCACCTCCAGTACTATCAACAGCATAGCTGTCTGCACCATGACTACGACAACCATCACCTGCACCACTATCAGCAGCACAACCACATACACTACCTCTATCACCACCACCTGTGCCCTCACCATGTGTATCATCACCAGCACCACTACTAGCACTGCAATACACCACCATTAACACCTGGACCACCACTAGCATCACCACTACCACCACCAGCACCAGCACTACTGCTATCAGGACCACCAACAGCACCATCACCACCATCGCACTACTTTCAGCTGCCACTAACATCACCACCTGCTCCAGGACTGCCATTGAAACCAGCAGCTTTACCACCACTAACACTACCACCATAGAACCAGTACCACTATTAGCAGCACCACTGCTAGCATCAGCACTAGCATCACTGCCACCAGCCCGACCACTATCATCACCATCAACAGTGTTACCACCAACACCACCACGAGCAGTAGCTACCCAGCATCACCACTGCTTCCAGCACCATCACCACCAGCATCAATAGAATCAGCGGCACCAACACAAACACCACCGCCGCCGCCACTGTACCCAGCCTAACATGCACACCGCACACAGCATCATCAAAACAGCATAGGGTGCAATAATGGCATTTATCATCACCATCACCATCATTGTCATCATCTGTAAGCAGTGGCTACAATTATGACTAAATTAGCAACATTGTCAGTAGCATAAGCATCAGCTCCAATAATGATGACAAAGACAATACTTACCTGTGAAGACAAGAACGAAAGGGACAAGAATCACTGAAAAGTTACCAACAAGTTGATTTACTAATGCAGACCTTATAACTGTGTAACTTTGAAATACTTTCCAAAATGTGCAGTCATTGCCGCCGTTTTGTCTTTAATGACGATGCTGGTACTGCCCGCAGCTTCCGATCTTTTAAACCATTTTGCACTTCAAAGCGGTGAATGGTATTCAATTACAACTCTTCTAATTGCTATATTTACCCAACAAATGATTGTTCGCCCTCTTTTGCCCTAGAGGCGCTCATGTCTTCATAATGTTTAATATGGCTTCATTTTCAGCGAAGTGTGTTGTTGGTTGATATTCGAGTGAAGCCAAAAGGATCGGTTATACTCAATGATTGCCCCGGTTAATCTGATTTCAATGTTTGCCATTATGTTAACGAGTCGCATAAATTATGAGTCACCAGGCTGTGGCGGTGGCATTTAGCGTTACAGCGACGGTTCACGCGTGTCGGTTAGTAATTTGAGTAAAGCGAAACAACGCGAGCTACAAAGAAATGCTGAATGTCCGGTTATTTTCTTTCATGTCATCCTGTCATAATGTTGTCATCAAGTTTTTTATCTATAGTTTAGGTTTCTTTTCTCAAACATTTTTAAGTGATAATGGAATATTTTGTAAATTGTTTGTGACATAATTTTTACTTATAATAAGAACAGCTTAATTTTATGTAGCTAGAAAAAATATTTTTATATTTTTGATTTTTAACTCTTTGTGGTCTGTGGTCTACAAATTAGTGCTGCATTTTATGTCAACTTGTTCATTTTTGTCATTCGCGGGCACCGCCACCCTAGCAACCAACCTATCCTGTGATTTTCAACCATAATGAGTTCACACCCACTGTACTCTTCAACCTTAATCTCACATCTCACATCAATATTGCGTAAAGACTGATAGTCTATTTTGTTTTTTTAGTTTATGTCGTTGGTCTCCGCATAATGCTCATACAAATTGCCGTTTTCTGTTATTTCATTAAAAACTTACTCCGAAGCCCAAACTTTGTTTGCAAGCAGAAATTCAGGTTCTTTCACATTGTTTGCTTGTCTTTCTGAAACGAATCATCAGCCTGAATAAATGAGCCTAGTATATGTTGGCCAAAGAAACCAATATGGAATCGCAAAATATCAGCCACCATACGAATTCAAAACAGTTTGCCGTTAATAACAAAGCTCTGCCCGTGATTATTTTTTAAACGTTTGTTATACACTTTATTTTGCATGAAGTCACACCGCCATCAAATTCACTAAAAAGGATTTCATCTTTGTCATTGTCATGTTATTTGCGTGCAAACACATCGTTAGTCCCCGTTTGCAGTGGCGTAAGTCACAACCAGCTTGGCTTTCTGTGGCTTCAAATGACAAAAGTGCGTTCATTTAATTGAGCGCGGTAATTTTTATGGATCCGTGCTCGCGTTTATTACATGATTATCTGTCCCAAAAACGTGTGAGATTCAATTTGGCAAATGTTCCGGGTCAACACACGTCAAATTGATGTGAAGCAGTGAGCAAGATTTCATTTAAGAGGGCGTAGTTTTCCATTTTAAAGGTTCGAGTGCTGCCATCTTTCATTGAGTCTACACGAATAAAAGTTTTAAATTTTAGGGAAGTCGTGCTCATTGTAAAGAAAATTGTGATATTTTCCAAATGTTTAAATTGCAGCAATTTTAATATTTCTAAAAGTGTAGATGATGCTCACAAGAGATTATGTTATTTATTGAAAATTGATTATGATGCTACATCTTTGTAGACCCTATCTTTACATTTGAAGGTTTTATTGTATTTAAGGGAGCTTACATTATTGCACTCGTGGCGCATCCCTCGAAGGCGCAGTGAATGTAGGATTTTTATGTCTGAATCAATCGGATTCTTCCTCGAATCTTGGCACTGATGGGACGACTTAATGCGGAAATCGACGGATTACGGGCCCTGGAAAAAAGCACAGATGTTTACGAGAGCCAGTGCGCACTGCGTTCTTTTACAGTCCTTCTACTCGGAAAACAGACACGTGTGGAATGGGAGACGTGTTACCATTTCCAGGCGCGAAGATAAGGTTCCGAAACGCTCTTTGTAATCGTATATGTATTCTTGAAGTTCTTATTGTTGCTGTCATTATTACTGACGTTGCCGTATTTGTTCGTTGTTAGGCAAATGGCGATAGTGTGTACTTCGCCGTGAAGTTGACTAGACTAGGTCTGACTAGAAAATAAAGGGGTGACTGCTGGCTAAAACTTCACAAAGTTTCATCTGCAGTACTTCCTTCTCGCTGTTTACTTCGTTCAGTAAGGATAAATACGCAACAGGTCAACTTAATATTTTGTCTCAAAGATTATTCTAGACAACTAACTGAATTAAAAGTGGCATTAATGAAAATCTCAATAGCTTTTTACAGTAACGCTACCATCTCATATTTCAGGAAACATACTACCTTTGTCGTTTCCCACTGTCGACTCTCCTCCTGCCCACAAATTTTCCCCATGAAACATTACCAAACGCATTAGAAATTAATAAGTTTACTTTGCTGCATTTAGTCTGCGTCTATAATGACGAATTAAGTATTAATATTTCATGTGGCCGATGATAAAATGAATAATTAATCAGCCACTTGTGAGCAGCTACAGTGCGTGTGCAACGTGCACTGAGTAAACCCAAATCAATTAGAATACATCTACTTTATACAAATCTTGTCATTTAATTGGGTATATAAGTGGACTAATTAGCACGGGTTATGGATTCTTTCCTTGCTTTGATTGTGGCAATTCATGTCATCATAAATGCGCATGCGCGCATTTTTGGGTAAAAACAAATAACGCAAACCCAATTCGTCCTCTTTGGTGTTTTAGAGGGAGGGGGGATTATGCCACATAAAACTACAAGTGCCCCCCCTCCCCAGCAAGTTAATAAGGAATCACGATTTGATGACCAACTCAAAACTCTCAAAGGAAGTGTCGGAAACTTAGTTTCACGTTTGTTCTCATATACCGTAAAAATACATATGTAATTTACATAAAAATGTCTAGGCATAACTCATACCATTCTCATTGAGACTTTTTATTTGATGTACTGCAAGCCACTGTTGCTCGACACTCAATACATTTGTTCTCCATCCCCAATTTCAGTTTTCACCTCTTAACAGGGTCAAACTATTAACCAATCTAGGCGTAACTCATACTATTCCATCTTGTCTCAACTAGACATGTCACTTGATGCACTACAGGCCACTGTAGCTCGACATTCAATGCGTTTGCTTCCCAAACCCATACAATTTCGTTGGCCCTTAGCAGGGTCAAGGATCAACCAATCTGGGAGTAGCTTACATCATTCTGTTTGTCTCATTAGGATCTCTTATTTTATATTTTATAAGTTATTATTGTTTGAAATCGGAAGCATTTGTCTCCCCGTCCCCATGTTTGTGTTTAACCCCTAATGTGGGGACAGGGGTCACTCAATCTAGGCATAACTCCCAGCATTCAATTAGCTCCATTGAGACTAATTTGATGTACTACAGCTTTCTGTTTCTCACATTGGGCACTGGAAACATTGGTTTCCCCTACCCACAGTTTCGGTTTTTGCCCCTTAGTGGGACCATGCTTCAACTAATCTGGCTTATGTCATTCAATTCGTGTCATTCACTTTCGGTTGATAAATACAAGCCACGTTATTCGACAATGGAAGCATTAGTGCCCCCGTCCCCCGTTTTCGCTTTTTGCCTATTACCGAAAATTTTTATCATACTTCAATGGTCAATACTCAGGGGCTCAGCCATACATAAAACTTCGACTCCACCTACCAAAAGTTGTGTCCCTAGCTCAATTGTTGGAGATACAGAGAAATGAAAAAAAGAAGCCCCACCCACTCCATGGCGTTTGACTCGGTCACCCGGGGTAACGGGCGACAGGTAACGTATAACGTTTACTCATTCAAACATATTAATTAGCACAAAGTTATTATTTTATTATTTATTACTATTCTTTATTGCTAAACAGTTACATACAATGCAAACATATAATTGCATTACATTTACATTAAAATTTGTATGCAACCAGTTAATAAAAAACTGGTAAAAGCAATGGTGTCATTATTAGTAGGCCTACACATTTAAACTTAAAAACTAAATTTATAGTATAAATAGTATACACAAATGAATAGAAAAATTGCACACAAATACACAATGCACAATCATTAAGAGCAAATTAGAAATAATATTACAAAGAAATTTACAAAGTATGCAAAAATACAATACAAATACACAGTACACATGCAGACATTGAGAAATTAATTTAAGCAAATTAAAAACATGAGTTTCACAGGAGAAAGCATTTATTATGTTACGCAATATATTTTGACTTATATTTTACTTGTGTCAGTTAAAGTGTTTCAAGTTTAGATGTACATGTATTTGACCCAAGTTTTACACCATGACCATTGTCTGGGTAATTGCACCTATCATGCTGTTACTAAATGATAAAACGACTAAACGTTTATACACATTTCCCAACTTTTCATGCTACTTGGTTGACCGAGATAGCGCCTATTTCTCGTCTTATGTCTCACTGTTGTTAAGTCTGAAGCGTCTTGCGCTTTTTTGCATTTTCCATCTGAGTTGCAGCGCCCAATGGGTTGGAGTTGTTAATTCATCCTGCCTAACCGGCTGGAAAATCGCGCTGAAAGCCCTCTCAGCATGGCTTCTGACCAAGCCAGCTAAGTACCTGCAATTGATATTTCTTAACCCTTTGTGAGCCGTTTTATAAGCTATAATTTACGGAAAAGGCCTCCGAAGTCTAAATAGTTTCTCTACCCGTTATAATAATGATGATGCTGATGCTTCTGCTGCTGCTGCTGCTGTTGTTGAAGAAGATGATGAATGGATAGACAATTAACATAAGCTCAAACAGCTTTTGCCGACTGTAAATAATAATTCTGCCACTACGTAGTAGAGACCGTTATTACCCCGTTTTTACCCTAAATACCACGCACTAAGGCAGGGCAACAACAGGTACCGTTTTTAAAATCTTTGGTATTACCGGCCGCATTATCGAACTCATGACCTCTCAGACGGAAAGCGCATGAGTACCACTAGACTATACCGGCTGATCGAGACATGTCACAGACGTTATCTTTTTTGAAAGCACATGTAATATTATACATTAAGATTAATTCATTCCAACTGCTTGAAACAACTTATAAAGTATTCCTAAAAACATCGAACCTGGTTTTTGGATGCGACATTCTTGAAAACTTCGTCCAAGATTTCTAAAACAACTCACTTGTCTTATTTTGAGGAAGTCAGATATGGGTGTCACACAATGCCTGTGTTTTCTTCACATCGTTGCAAATATAGCTTTCCAAGTTTAGGTTAAAGTAACTTTTTTGAAATGATCATTCCAAGTTACTCTTGAGCTACGTGAGGTGCTGAGCTTTTCGACGTGAACTGTTTTTTAACTTGCAACTACAGAAAAACTTCTACCTAATTTGTAAAAAGTTTATGCAAGTGGTTTTCTTACGTTTCTCATGCACTTTCATTTTACCTGCATGTCCGATCATTATTCCGTTTTTCCTTTGCAAAATTAACACCGACTTTTTATCTCTCTTGATACCCTAGCAAACGTGTCAAATTAATGCTCATTTCTCACACTGATGACAAGCGAAATTCCATACTACCAGTGTCAATACAGTTAATTCCCATCTCATTTCCCCTACGCAAAATTTATCGTTAAATCCGTTGCCGTTTTTTGCCGTCGGGAAATTCACTTGGCGCTATTAATTACATGCTAATAAACGCAATCAGACTGTGAGTGTGGTTATGATGGGAAATTTAACAATGTCAGAATGGCCTATCAGCAGTGAGTATGCAGCAGCATCTATTAATTATCCTAATTTGGATTAGTTGGGGCTGATTAATTATTAGCACGTGTGATTATTGAACAAACGGTAGTCATACGGACAACAGCAGTAGCGACAGTGTATTAGACTCGAATTCCAAGAAGAAAAGGAAATTTAATTTGCCTTGTTTACTGTAGTCTAAATTTAATTTACGAAACTGTATTTGTGTATTGATTGAGAATTTGTGCATCTGTATCTATGTAAGCACCGCAAATGTACCGAAATCCTAATATTTCGATTTCGCCACTTAGTAAAGTAACAATTAGTGGACATAGTTTTTGTGGTTTATGAGTGTTTTATCCTTTTATATCGGAAAAATTAAAAACATTATGTCCACATAATAAATAAATCCATAAGTTGTGAAATACCGTAGAGGTAAATATTTATTATCAACCTCATTAAGCTAAGTAAAATATATGCAGTAACACTTCAACAGTTTAACCAGGGGAGCAATGTCCCAAGCTCAGCAGAGCTGGTCTTATATCCTACTGGTTGCCAAGAAAACTGGTTAGATAGGCAGCGAGATTGTTAGAAGACTATGTAACGAACTTGCTAGGCAATGGTGTTGCTTAGTGACAAGTTGTTAGGGAGATCCCTCACAGCTTGGTAACGAACTTTCCTGCTCTTTGCTATGGTAACGGATTGCTAGGTAGGACTATCAGGAAAGGTTGATCCTGTCCATTTTTTCCATAACGTTATACGTGTATTTAGGCCTACGTAACGATTATTTAACTCCTTATATTACTATTAATATTTGTATTAATCACACGCTAATCGTTAAATTAAAATTGATTCCATAATTTTGATAATTTGGATTAATTAATAAACAAATCAAAATCATTTTATTGCAGCACTGCAGTTCTCAAGTGATTGACACTTCTACGCATGAATAATAATGAAGATCCCTCAGTTAAGCATCAAGATGGCAGCACTTCCAATTGCCTTTAAATTTGACTTAAAAAATTCTTGAGTGCGCCACGCGACAGAGAAGCGAAAATAATTTTTTAGCATGAACCGTCTGTCCTCTAAAGCCATTAATTTTTAGCCTGGCTTCAACACTTTCACTTTCCTGACTTTCCAAGACTTTCCCGAATGTGAAGGAAATGAGAAAAACTGACGAGCAAAGCCCACTTCCTGCAGAAATATTTCCCATGTTTAATTTTCATTTAGGTGAACATGTTCTTTGCGCCGTAATATATGTGATGAATAAATACACTGGTAAACATAACCCCGGGCAAATAGTTCATAGTCAATATTGAGGGGCGCATCCATGCATGACGGTGAAGCCAAGTCACGGTCACGTATTCTTGAGACTTCATCATTGCCTCGCAACAATGATTGAATTGCTGTTTCCACACGATATCTTTCACTGTTGTCAGACAACAAAAGAACAGTAATACGGTCCTTGCGAAGACAAATGAAGAAAGAGTTTGCTGCTACTTTGAATTAATTTGCTGTGTCGTGCCCGCTGTGTACATAAGTAGCTCCACCTTTTTGCCAAATTGATAATTGCGTTTTACACTAATGGAATTGTCATACAATAATTATTAGATTAAACGGAGCCATGACAGCCGCTGCAATCGTCAACATTTCTTAATCGTTTTTGGTGCCTGATGGTGGTGCAGTGTCATGTGGTTACACTTATTACCTTCGACCCTTAAATTTAAACATGTTGTTTAAACAGCGCTGCTATTTTGCAACAAAAATGGTTTTACATTAAATGTCATTTCTGATGTCTAAAGAAATCTAAAGAAGTCTAAACCTTCTTGATCAGTTACTGGTAACTCATTACATTGATGACCAAACTAAAGTTGTTAATTAAAAACACCTTTTAACGCTGCTATTTGTAACTGAAGTAGTTTCGCCGTGTCACTAGGGCAGCCCAGCTAAAAAACGAGAACTAAAACTTTTGATCAGTAATTATATTCATATCAAACTCATTCTGATGTTATACAGCTTGTGTCATCTATAGCAGTTGCGCCATCTAATGGCAGACAAGGGAGTATCATTCATACACGTTTTAGGTGATTCCTTTAACACAAGAAAACTCGATTGCAATTAATTTAAAAGCAGTTTTTATGTGCTCAACAATGTCTCTTGATTATTTTATACCTTTTTGTGCCGTCTTTCCTCCAACTCTTCTCTTACTCCCCTCTACCTCTTTCTCTCTCTCTCTCTCTCTCTCTCTCTCTCTCTCTCTCTCTCTCTCTCTCTCTCTCGTCTTTCTTTTTTCTTCCTTCTGTCTCCTTTTGTCCCTGTCTCTATTTTTGCTTCTTTTTCTCCCGTTCTCATTGTCTCGCTGTATAATTAACTTTAGTGGGTTGATGCGAAATAATTTGTGGTTTTCACTTTTCGCTCTTTCAGCAGGCAGCGCCATAAATCTTGCCGCTGTTGTCGTCATGCATCGTAAATTTATGGACACTTTCTGTGAGAATCGAATAGGTTAGTTGGAAAAGCAGTAAAACGCTTTTAAATGGTATAGTCATAATGAAATTTGGAAAGCCTTACTTATATGTGTACTCGACTGATGAACCCTCATTCGACTATAATGTTTAATTTGCACTTTTATTTTAATGATAATGTTTGAAAGAAACTTGACGCATTGTAGTTTTTGATTTTTAAACTGAATTTGCGAATATTTGTTTACCGAATATCTTCAGCTTGAAGTAAGATTTCATGTTTTCTTCAGCTTGACAAGTGTACGGCTCACCATGGTCTCTTCTTCAGTGGATATTGGCCTGCGCCCTCATTGACGTGATGTCAACAATGTCAACACATGTAATGTTTTTATTGACTGAGTAATTTATGCGGCTAATAGTAATATATGATGTTAAATCGATAACTGTGTGTTGCAATAATTGCGTGCGGGCTCTGTGGCCGTGCAAGTTATGTATAAATGCTATTTCCAATTATTATTTTTTAGGCTATGAGTTGGGGTATGATCATGAATCTTATCGTAAATGAGTTCTGCGTCCTGGCCTTAGCTGCGAATTTTCTAGTGGCATTTTAGCTCCCTTTCTCTTATTTACAAGTAAATAACGTGCTATTTGTTTCGTGTTACTAGAGCGCTATTCGGGAAGATTTGCCGTTTAGATGCTGCTTTCTGCTTTTTATCGCTCTGCGGAATTTCAACTTCATTGCTAATGCTAAAATATTGTATTGTAGTGTGAGCTTTATTGGTAGTTTATTAGTTATTTCAATCATATTTAAGCCGTGTATTGCCCGCTAAATCTCGCTATCCACATCGTGTAAATCACCTAGTTAATTTATAATGGATAAATGGGCTTTGTCTTTACCCATTAGCAGCAGACTGCGCTAAAGGACTTTTGACATGTTCAAGAAACGAAAGTCAAACACTTAGGAATAGTCAACGAGGAAAAAGCCCTTGACGAGGACGCGCACGCTGTCCTCTTTCTTGAATGTTTGTTATGCAAATATTGCTTCTTCGTCATGCAAATCAGACTACTGACGGCCACCCTGAGGACATGCCACGCCCGAGAAAGAACTCAGTCATGCATACAAATATGGCTTCCTCCTAATGTTTCCTGATTAGTTTGGTCACATGCATATCGTAGGAAGCATTTACTCTTATTGCTTTTGTTGAAAACACTAATATATTGAACTCAGTTTGGATGATCGTGACTGCAAATGTATTTTACGAATATCGAAACAATTAAATGAGCAATTTACGCTTTTCTAAAGAATGAGCATTATTACTGTAATGAAACAATCAAAAGAAGTCATTGGCTTATGAAATTCCAGAGCAACTGCGTGCTCATACCAGAAACATTTCTTCAGATTTTCACATAGACTAACAATAAAATAATATTAATGAGAAACCTTGCTAACTTCGGCAAATGTTATTCCTTATTTCGTGTAATATTATTTCGCGTAATATTAAAGTTTATTCTTTGTTATTGCCATATGAGATCATCTCTATTGAATGATTATTTGATTGCGCTTTTCCAAGTCACCAAGTTTAATATAATGTCCGTGACATTGGCGCTAATTTTACATCGCAAAATTCTATTAAACTTTCAGGTTTTACGCACATTAATCTACGTCGTAACGTCCTCAATAAATCACTGGTTTATTTTGACGATTTTTTTAGATTCAAAATGTCATTTAAGCTTTTGATGTAACCCACACAAACTGCCGATATGCGGGAATTCGCAGAAAATTCCAGAAGATCCGACTCATTTATCTTCGCCGTGTCGGCAAACTTCAAAGGCAGCTTCCTGCATGGACAAGTAAGCGTTTCACTGCGTTTCCAACAGAGCTACTAATATTTACATCGTTACATGACTTCTCCCAATCCATGTATCTGTGATATGATTGCCCTCACTCCCCCAGTAATTTAGTTATTTCCTTATCTTCGTGAAGAGCTGCTTTACAGGAGGACAGACAGAGGACGAACTTCGTTACTCAATCGTTTAGTTTTCTGTTTACTCTGTATCCGGTTTGCTCAAATTAACAAACGATCGTTTTTCGCAGATCATGAACTTTAGTAACATTTGTAAACTAGAAAACGTGTACATACAAAACGTGCACATGTCTTTCATGTGTTCATGGCGGAAATCTGGTTTATCGAGGCGATTGCATTACTTTTTCTGATAGGACCTTTTTGTATATCAGAATATATTAATGCTAACTGGCTGGCTTAAGCGCAAACGATTGTACTGGGTATAATTTCCAAAGAAAGTACTTGAGATAGAAAAGCTGAAATGTGAATGATATGTTGTTGTGCACATGAGGTAGAAGATGTCGGCAAGAAAATCTGTAGCCTTGAATAATAAGTGTATGTGACAGTAAACCTTGAGATTTATGATTTTCATCTTAGGCCCACTTCATAAGGGCCTGCAGCAAAATTTCTGGAGGGAATATTTCTTGCGGCATTTCTCATTATTTTATATGGTGATGCTTCGTGAGGAATTTCCTCATGGAATTCCTCGTGAAGAATTCTGCTACCAGCTAGAAGCTTGGCAGCGTCCTCACGAGGAAATTTGCTGATTTGTAGAAATACTGCATGTTCCATTTTCGCGAGGATTCCTCGTTGAATTCGCATGAAAATTTGGCTGTTCAATTACTTCTTTCGTGCTTGTCGAACAACATAAATCAGCATCATTTTAATCTCTATTTTATCAAATAGGCGATTTTTGTTTTATTAATGCAACAGCTAGGCTATGTATGTCCTCAAATTAAGAAGTGGTAAAAAACAGGCCTGACATTACATTGCCTAATATTATTTGGTAACGTTTGTATATGGTAACTACGGCCTGTAACCTAATTTAGATTTGATTATATGAAATATCAAATTATACAGCTGGCTTTTCCTTGCCATGGTAGTACACCTTCAGGAGATAAAAAAGTTCGTAAGTCATTTAGGATAGTGATCACACTACGAGTGGGTCATTGTCTGACAATTTAACCCCGTCATGTATGAAAAAGTGAATCCAGAACCCAGGGTTTATTTTAATTTTCTGTATGCTAAGTAAATTGTTCCTATTTTCCAGCTCATATTTTCCTTCTATTTTAATCTTCTGAAGGTGCACTACCATACTACCATGACAAGAAAAAAGCCAGTTTTTTAATTTGATATTTTACATAATCACATCTAAATTAATAATCATACATGCCCCTAACCCAACTAATATATATGTATATACAAAGTAATGTTAGTCAATGTAATGTCATACCTGTTTTATTTTTACCAAAATTTTCTTATTTTTACCGTTTCGTTTTTTCAAAATTTGAGATTATACATCTATAAAAAATACATGTGTGCGTTATTTTTCTTTCTCGTGAATATAACCATCGCTATTGCATTAATAAAACAATAATTAGTCTTTTAAGATAAAAATGAGCATCATTTTATGCTGAGCTAAGTTAATTGTTGTTTGTTTAATAAAAAAGTAGCATTTGAGCGGTTAAATTTTTATATGGCTTCCACGACAAATCCTCGCGAAAAAGAAACATGCAGTGTTTGTATCAAGCAGCAAATTTTCTCGCGAGGAGGGACAGCGAATCTTCGGTAGATATCTACGACCTTGCCAAATTTTCACAATTCTCATGATCGACCTACAACTTTAGGACTAAAGATGGCATCCTTTATCAAGGATGGCATTTTTTCAGCTCCTATAATCTCTGCCAATAATTATTTGAACACTCTTGTCTGCTTTTCTTTTGCATTGTGCAGCATATCCACCAAAGCCGAACAGAACAACAACCATTATGCACATTTTGCTAAAAGCAAATCTTACTCATCCGTGACGTGCTGCTTCGCAATGGGGAAGGATATCGGCCAGAACAGACTCGCTTAAGTTAATTTGCACAATCAATGCACGGGTGAAGCACTTGGCCGCCCGCTATATAAATGAATAGGGGCTCAGCAATTGCTGGTAACAAGCGGTAGATAGGCCACACACAATCCTACTACCAATTAGTTACGTCCATTAAGCAGAGTTATAGTAATCCAAAGCCTCTGAGTGGCTTTAATGAGCGGTCAACTAGTACGTGCATATAACATTGAATTGTGCACACTTAAAGTAACGTAACAAAAAATAATTGCATTCAAGCCCAATTGTGTACTGTATAATTTCTGCTGCCTAAAATCCGTAAATAGACCAGCTTTAAAAATTCTCACGTTGAAAGGTGCTTTTCCGTGATAATAGAAATAGCCACAATTGCTCCAGGTGTTATTTTTAATTCAGAATTTCACTAGGTAGGATCATCGTGCTTTTTATCATGAAATGCACAAAAGCACTGAAACGCGTAAAAGCGCTTTTTTCGTTTGCTCTTTTGCTTTAAACTTTATCGGTTTTTCAACTAATTTAGTTTGAAAAGCTTTTTCCTGTTTATCCCTCTAACTAAATCAGTCAATTTGTTTGCTGGCATGTACAAAATTGATGACTGAACTGTTTTAGCAAAGTAAACGGATTACTGAAGGTATGTTGAGTTTTTCATAGATTCGCTCCAAGTCACCTGGTAATCTGATTATCCAATATTGTTAGTTATGTAATTTTACAATTAATCATCTTGAATTACGGTTGATGAAAATGCTGATGAAAACGTAATCCAGTAAAGGTCGTATAAACATTAATAAATCCATCAAATCACTTTTTCGAATTATCCTGGGTCAATTACCGGTCAGCATAATGCATAAAAAACCATCGTGACAATACAGTCAAACACAAAGCATCGATTTTTAAACCACTGGTGATCGATGCGCCCGCTGCTTGTTCGTGTGATATGAAATAAATTTTTCTTCTTCGTGACTCGGTTTTCCATGCAAATTGACGAGAGCACGAATATAACCAAATCAATTTTGTCTGGATTAACGAAAACCTTTCTTTGCTCGAGCTGTGTATAATCAATGCACTGTTATTATAGGGTGGATTTGGTAATGGTTTAAAGGGGCATTATCTTATTATGCTTCCTCTTTGCCAGCATGTGTCACCATTTCAGCATAATATACTTACTAGTATGTACATATATAATAAGCATAGCTATGTTAAAGCGAGGCGATAGGTGAACGCACTTGATTATTAAATGTACTGGGCGACCACCAGCATTCCGGACGGTTTCACCCATTGCTTAATATCCAGAGTTCTATTTCAGTACTTGCTACCACTCAATATTAGCAGTACGCCCGGTGGCAGTTCGTTTAAAACCGTACGTAGTTTACTGTTTTAACTCTAGGTAACAGCGCATTCTGTGAACGATCGTACGTAGATTTGAATATTTTTAAACTGCTTACTAGCACGCTTCTGGATGTAACAACACAGTTTTTAAAGTGATTTAGAATTGTCATAACTGCATGTAATTTTCCGCATATCCTTGTTGGCGGCAGAATCGTATTATAAATCTGCAGTCATCGTGGGTCACCCATCTTATTTAAAATTGGTATTATGTGATCGCTGTTGCTCTAACTATTTTTCGTTGTCAACAATTTGCATTTTCATGTTTTAGCAGATATAATGAATTTTTGTCGGTATTTGTAATATTTTCTCAAAATATGACTAGTCAAAAGTTGTATTTTTCTTCATTTTTTTATAATTTTTTCAAGTATTAAAAATATTGTTAGGTAGAAAGATCGAGAAAATGATATGTAATGTTGCAAAGTTCAAAAGACTTGTTTACAATATGCCTATAATATTTATATTATGCCAGTTTAAATATGCCTATATATTTCTTCCATGATATTGCTGAAAGGAGCATACTTTGTGCACTTTGCTTCTAAAGTAGACTTGTATTCTGCAAATTAAACCATTAATTAACTCTAGCAATAACTTTTTATAGTTGTCATTACGTCAACTGCAGCCAAAGCTTGTCATTATTCAACTTCATTACCATATCAAAAGCAAACTATCCCGGCCAACTAGGATAACATATTCCCAACCGTTAAAGTGAGGTTATTGTTATTCATCGACTTGAGCAAAAATGTAATTAATTTAGAAGTTATTTAACTTGCTGTGTTCACCCTCTAGGCATTTCATTTAATTTTCTATTGTGATGTTTGTTCAGCGTACCGTCTGTCTTTTTCTATAAAGTTGATATTAAATTTTTAGGTTGTAGATTTTCTTGATATTGACTCACCGGTTGTCCGTCCCAAATGCCTGTGCATTGGCATGCATACGTCTCCAACCCCGCGCGTAAGTATTTTCTGTCTCTGGGCCACTGTTTGCTTTCGCAGCAATATTGCTTCATATGGGGTCAAGTACTGCGCGTTGGCCCTACTTTGGCTACCATTTGCTTCATATTACTTCACTGCACTGATTCTCACAACTGCGTACATGTTAAAGTACTTGTTAAAAGATAATCTTGCACACGTATCTGTAAGTGGCATTTTGATACGATTCTGACTTTTGACTTGTAACTGGTTCTGATACTTTTGTTAGAAATGAACTTGAGGTTAAAGGTCAAAACCATACTTAGTCTAATATTCGCAGACGCACTGGTTAAAAATTTTGCTGACACTTTCTTTTTGGTCTTTTTTGCTGTTCTTTTATTGCAGCATGCATGAATCGCGCATGGGACTTTTGCGATTACGTACTCATGTTACATTACATTGTTTGATCAAAGGAATATATAATAAATTCTGGGTGAGTTCATTAGAAATATTATCACTTGAAGCTGTCGTTGATGTTGGAGTTCCGTAGGGCTCAACATTTGATTTTATTCCTTTTATACATTAAACATTAAATAAATTAAGCATTAATTTTTGTACATAAGCATTAAATATAAGTAACTTGCTAAACAAATAATTGACACCCAACATACGCTTATAGTTGAGCCATCGTGCATGAAATTTCTTACAGAGAGATTAAAACAGGCTAATCTGCAGATACTAGTAATAAAACTTCGTTGGCTAAAGTACTCCAAATAAACGATAAGGGCTTCGCACTTGCACTTTGCAGTTTCTTAACGAATGACGTTTTAGTTGATTTTCAAATCATGCCAAATGAGAAATGTCAATTATTATTGTCTATCATCGCAAAATGAGGCCATGTAGGATTGTAGGACATCATGTATTTCAGGTTTATTTGGTTTTGAATGTTCGTTACGTTCAGAAGAATTTTGTCGTTGAAGTGCTAGGAGTTTATGTGTGTCGTTACAAGAATTGTGTTTTAACTCTGCAAGAAATTTAGTATATTGTTATCAAGAAGCTTGGTGCATCATCGCTGTTACCTTTTACCCGAACTGAATATTGTGTTTTTCGCTAGATTGTCCGGAAGAAATGTGGTCAATGTCCCCGGCTTATTAAAAAATCGCAAATATGTCATTCAGTTTAGCTTACCTATACACTGCAGACCATTGAAAATACTAACAAATCAAGAAGCCGTGTAATTGCTTTTCGCCACGTAGCACTTGTTAGTTCTAATTTTTGTTTATGCTTCTTACACATTAATGGTTTTAATCTTCTCCGACATCAAAGGAGTAACTACTCCCTGTCGTTATAAATCATTTATTTGTAACTAAAGTGAGTGAATTGAAGAGTCGATACAACAGATCCTGAAGCGTCCTTGTAGCTCCCTGGAAACTGTTTAAGCTTCTTAAATGTTTAGCATCCCATTCACGATATTGGATTACTTGAGTATTGCGCATTTGCCAAGTTACTCGCCTCTTATTACATAAATACTGCACATTTGTGCTGCAGTGAATGGATTCGTGGCTTGATAAACCCAGGCAAATGAAGTATAATGGATTATGATATCAATTAACTCTTAAGAGTAATTACTTTTCGCACCATTTCTTGCCATTTATTATTCGTTCTTAGAGGTTTTCTGTAGGACACTACGTAATTTATCTGCATTAAACGCAGACCACCCCGCTTGATATTTTAGACAAAATAAATGTCTGTGTGTCATATCCACTTAACGTAGATGCAGAGATTAATAAACGAAATAAATGTATAAACAATAAAAAGTTAGACAAAATGCTTAATTTGATATTGGGGCCAGTATTGTAAAGCTTCTATTATTAATTTTAATTTTATAATAATAATTTATATAATTAAGTTTATTCTTAATTATAAATCTGCGAATCGTATGCGATGCTGTATATCTGTAAGACAGTTTAAACAAATTTGTAATTAGCATTATTATGTAGTCATGCACGTTGTAGTTAAGACTAGTTTTTTGTACATTTAAACCGAACAATGTTCAAACTTTTCTAATTATGCAGTTATCTGGGGCACATGCCAAATTTTTCCGATCTGTTGCGTCATCGTTAATATTTAAATTTAATTTAAATGGACCCGCTTGTCGGAGCTCTGTCTTATTATAAGTGTAGCTTTTATTCGAGACAGCTGTTTTCATTCTGGAAGCTCAGCAAAATGTATCAACAGTATCAAAACCTTGGGCAACCAAAATGTCATTTATTTATTACGACAAACAATGCCTAAAAGAGTATTGAATTCAACTCGGACAAAGTATGTTCTGTATAAAGAAATTAATCCAACATTAACTTATCATTCTATGTATTAGAACAGAGATGTCAATGCTGCATTGCTGGCAAGAGACAGATTGGTGTATGCTCTGGAACGCCTGTCGTCAAATAATCTTATGAGCGAAAGGGGGCGTTGGAGCAAAATACCCCAAGGAAGAAGATATAAATGCCCTGTAACATCGCACATTAGATGCGCTTATTCAAACTGCTTAACTTTTATTGTTGCTACTACAATATGTGCAATGTGTGCTACTAACAACCTTTTTTAATTTCAAAACTTTAACTTTGCACTTTCAAAAGTTTGTGTACTTGTTATTTATAGGACTATCATCCTGCAACTGCTGTTATAACTTTGTATAATTGCTTAGACATGTCAAGAAATTTACTACTTCATTACTGCTGTGCACAATGCACATACCCATGAACAACATGTACGCGCATCCCCCATGACACGCATATGTGTATGCTTATGTATATATGAAGCACCTAAATGTGTTCACATCCCAAATAAAACACATAGACCTGTTTTAGGTGTATGAACGCTCGTTGTCACACGAAATTTCCGTTTAATGATTTGTGGACCCCATACATTCACTAATTAATAAGCCCCATTTGGTTATACAGTTTTACTTCACTTGGGTATAGGCTAAACCTTCAACGCAACAAAATGCAAGATAATACAGTTGTACAACACACGATAGTGGTCACAGATTACTTACAATAAAGCAACACTTGATTCAGGCGATTGTCATTGTGTAGTCAGACATAACATAACGTCCTCGCCTTGCCTCTTCATCCTCTCCATGTCCTTCGTTTGGGGATTTTCTGGACGCTAATTCAATCATCCGTCTTCCTCCGACGCCGGTTATATGTCAGAGAAAATGCTATCTGGCATAAGTCAACCTAAAAGATTGACTTGTCAACATTGGACGGCTCCTGCTTGACTATAATGCAGCACTCAGCATCTGATATTCGTGAAAATTTGAGAGCTTTTGCAAACAGAACTACTTGAGTTATATCGTCTGTTATTTGCCCGCAGTGTAAGCTGTAAAATCAGCCTGGGCTTTAAGTGCAATTCTTGTTGCTGCATTGCAGTAAATTAAGGTTTCCAACAAGATTTTCGCGCATGTTTTTTTTATCAAGTTAGCATGTAACGTATTAAAAAGATGACGGTTTAAATTCATAAGTGAAAAATATTTTCATAGTTACTCCATACGTAGAGGTAGAGACGTTTTAGCAAATTATAATTATTCGTATACTGAGATTTTAAAATGCAGGTTCATTGATTGGTTTGGAACTAGTGGATACTTGGTGGCTTTATTGAGCAGTTTCCCTAGTTAGTGTCTGGTTTTTCTTGCGTTTCAACGAGAAGCTTACAAAAATTTTTACGAAATCTGATGCAAATATTTTTGTAAGATTGATTGTCGTCCACGCACATCGTAAATCAATACATCATTTCTGCGCTAATGTGCCGTTGAAGATTTCTCCTGCTGCTGTACTTCTCACTGCCCTCCTCGTTTTTTCATCTTTGGCGGCAGAGTGCATTTCAAGGTCGCGCGGATGTAAAATGTTAAAAGTTGTGGAACGGCAACACGGAAATGGCTTCTTGGAGATTATGAAGTGCCTTTTCTACTGATCCATCCTTTTCTACTGATCCATCCATATTCGTGTATGAATGATTTATCTTTCTTTGAATGTTCTCTCTTTACGAGGGTTTACGTTTTCGCATTTGAATGCACAAAGAAACCTTTTCGCAGCACGGAGATTTTATAATATTAATTCAGGCTTCTGCGCATGCGTGATGATATAGAATGTTGTAAGTAGTTTGTTGGAATTTGATAGTAGTAGCTTCGTTTGACAAGTGCAGCATAAAATATTATGAAATTATAGGTGAAATTCGAACACAGTTTTGCAGACACTTTTTTCTTTGCGAACACTTTTTTCCATTAGTACAGTTTCTTAATATCTTTGTCTGTCTGTTTTCCCGAAAGAAAGAGAAAGATAGCTGAAGGAGAGAGTGAATGAGAAAGACGAGAAGAGTGATTGAGAGAGAGAGTGAATGATGCAAGGATGAGGAGAGGGCGAGAGAGAATGAAAGAGAAAGGGGCACGAGACTACGTGCACGTTTCTCTAGCTCTTATCTTCTGTGACTCATCAGGCTGTGAAGCGCCTGTAATGTGCCTCTCAGACTTTATCATAATATAATATGAGCCCGTAAAACACGAATTTTTATGAGATTTTCATATTGAAAGCGCTGATGTTGATTTACATTGTGGCATGAAATGGATTTCGCTTGACTGCGTCAATCTCAGGGCTATTGAGCAACCATTCACAGACAGAAAACACTTTGGTGGTACATGCACAAAAAACCTTGTGGGTGATACTGCACGGTGCTTTCGCGCATTATATAGTTTGCATCCGTACCTTTGCACGGCAGGAATTCACTCTGCATACAGAGACAAAACTTACTACGTTTATACATGTATGTAAACTTCATCTATTTTAAGTGGGTTTAAATAGATAAGTGTTTCAGTGGAGTTTTTTTTATAATAAATATTTAAACAAAAATTTAGTGACATTCAAAATGAATAATGAGATAATAATGATGCGTAACATAGTTACTTATTATTATTATCAAATAATAATCTTTTATAAGAGCCTTAGAATTTTTTAAGAATCTTGGGCATTTCAGTTTAATTAGAGTACACAAAATAAAGTTTACAAATATACAAAAACAATTCAGTTAATACATAATACTACTAAAACATTAAATTTTTAAACATTATGCGTAAATTAAAAACAAGAGTTCTGTATATCAATCAATTGCAGGCATTCTTATATACAACAAAAGTCTTTTGATTAAGGTCTGTCATTTGTTTAAATAACTGAAAAGATGATTACTTATGATGATCGGAAAGTTACCGATGTTAATTGCGTAACTGTTAGTGCGTAGTTGTTTCGGTGTACGTTACTACTTACACCTACGCGCGTTACTACGTAAATTCAGCTACGTTTCAGGTTTACGGCGCTATGGATAAACGCAATAAATTGGCATAATCTGACACACTTTATTTCACCCTGACGCAGATCGTAAATTAGCTTTCGCATACGTGTACATTACGAGCTTCACGGTTCATTATCATTTGCGCTGCGTCATTTCAGAAATCAGCAATGTACGAACATCCCGCGTAGTTCCCGGCAAACAGATACGTGCAAACAGAAACCACGAGAATTCGTTTTTTATACGTCTTACCCAACTACGAATTTATTTTACTCTCCAAGTGTTTTCATTTTCCAGTTCTCATACATAACTACCACTGTTAAAGGTATTCCAGATTGTGCTAGACTGTTAGTCAATACTAATTTTGGTAAATGATGCTATTAATGTCGTATTAAGTATAACATTGTGACATCTAAAGACAAGAAAAGGTAAAGCATTATAAACTGGCGCTTTTTTAACTCTTCGATATGTTTTCTATAGCTGCCTAACTCGAAATTTATTTTACTCTCTTGTCTTTCTGCCACGTAAAAGGCTTGGAAAATTTTGTTAGAAAGCCTTACAATTTTGTTGGAGCTTGTAAATCTTTCTAATCTCTTCTGAATCCGAGAACAAACAAGCGAGTTTTAATTTCAAACATTTTTCAGTTAATCCAGCAGATATGTGGAGCTTGAATGACGCCTTTGGGAGGAAGGATTAGAGACGCATTTTATGAATCTGAGGCGGTTTGATTTTCTTTGTACGTGGATTTCTTCCTCTGAATAAAATGGGCCAACGTGTTTTTGAGATGATGATTATTATTCAATATGACAAAATTGTGCTTTGTTGTTCTGTCATGCTATTTTAATAATGAAGTGAACCCGCAGTTATTGAATTTTTGAAACCAAATATGATCGAAAGGAAGAGAATGTTCAAAAAAAAAATTCCGAGCCCTGAGTCCGAACCAGGATATGAACCAACGACCTTCAGCACACAAGTCCATCACTAATATCACGATCTTGTTTTTTATACTGATTTCTTTTAGCTGCTGCTGTAATTTTTAATCCTAAAAATTCTTTATGGTTGTACTAAATTTGTAGAATATGGCATACCTGTTTTGGCTATAATGAAACCTTAAATCGGCGGAGACCTATGGCCTTAAATTGATTAACTAAAACTTACAAAAAATCGGTTGATTAATTTCAGAAACAAAGGGCTTTATACTATAAAGGCATCCTACTCTTCAAGCCATTTGCAGATGTTGTGTAATTAATTAAACAACGAAAAATACAATTGAACTCACAGTTAAATATGACTAGGCCTGCAATATTCGCCCACGACGTACTTTCAAACCCAAATGCATTATAAATTCACCGAGAATACTGTTTTCATTAACGTTTTATTATTCAGTTGCCTAGCTACACGTGTCTAAATTGTCATACACCATCTTCTAAACTTATAACATATAACATTAACTTAATGTAAAATACAGAAAACTTATTACAAAAACAATTTTTAGAATTGTACAAAAGTAATAAAAACGAAGATGACAATAATAAAGTTTGCATAATAAACAAGTGTCTTTACATGACAAGTTTACGATACTCTAAAAACATTATTGTTCGTGAAAGTTTCGGTTAAACATCACTATTTATGTTGTCTAGTTTTTTTCGTATAAATCTGTTGTTTATATCTAACATAATATAAATTAATGTAGGAATGTCAAGTTGGAAACATGTTTTTGGAACAAGGTATGATACATTTTAGATCAAATTTGGGAATGTTCATGTTATCAAATAAGAGGTTATCTTTGGAAAAAAATTAAATTAGTTAGGCGTTTCTGGGATCTCGCCTGCAATATTCCTGTGAAATCATATCTGGAATGATTTTTTAAACCATATCAAAATAGTTGGTGACATGACTCTGCGTTATAAATTTATATACAAATCGTATAATTTCGTTCTAAGGTATGCACAATATATATGGAGCTATATATCAGTTCTTTTTTAATTATCTTACAGAATGTAAAAATATTAAAATATTAGAACTGTATAAACTCATTTTACTGATACATCTCTGTCAATAACCGATTAGTTCGTCATACATTTTCTTACGGGCTTGAGTAACACTTTTCTTTACAGAACTGTTAATTGTTTTACAGACTGGCACTACTCTTCCTGGTAAGTGAGCGTATTATTAAATGAGTTTATAAGTAATTAATAATAATTTCAATCACAGATTAGGTTTATGTTCACTTTTTAGCTAGCGTTAAGATTATTTACAAGTGAAGTTATATGTACTCCTTTAGTGAATGAATGGGAAGGCGCCTCGTTAATTTAATTCAATTGCTTCAGTAGAATGCTGAGAATGCTTACGAACTAATACACAATATACACAATATACATACATATATGATTAATAGTTAATACTATTCTCATTTGCAAAGTAATACGTATAGATAACGTTAGTTGCCATTTGCGTAAAGCGTCGCTTTGAAAGTGTGAAACATCTGCATCTTATGAACTGATTACTTTCAGAATAAAAATGAACGCTGGGCATATATGTACAAGCAAAACATCTGTATGCTGAGTAATTTAACAGCACCTTGCATGACAAGAAAATCAACCAAAACCAGCCATTATGTTTCACACTGGAGAAGAAATCACGCATAACAAAAGTAGAAGTATTGGAAAAGAAATTGAATTTTTCTTCAAATTTACAATACTTACATCTTGGAGTAACCCAGACATCAGACTGTATACGAAAGTTCTAATATGTTAGGTTAAACTACCCTTGCTACGAGATCGCGTTGCTGTTTAATTTCTGCTGTTAAGAGACACCTGATCCGTGGATATTACCGCCCAAGCGACACGCTTATTCATTTAACACGTTCCGTTACTGACACATGATATCGACTTAATGTAATTTTCGACCTGCACATCTGCCCAACTGATTACCATGGCATAAGTGAATTGTGACTGTTTTGCTGCTGATCACGATACTGACAAGTATGATGATTGTAATGATGCAAGTGGTAGTGATGATGAAGACAATCATGACGGCGATGATGAGTGTTGATACTTACGATGATTGTCACCATTAGTTACTTGCCATTGGTGCCATTGACTATACTTAACATGATGGTGACAGTGATAGATGAAAATTATTGCAATCAAAAATAATTGTTGGCAATAATAATGTTTTGAATTATAAATTACAGTTCAAAACTAAAAATGTATGGTAATAGAAAATAAACACGATTGTTGTGACTAATTGTCAGAGAGAGAAGTGATTACTGTTGTCCTTATCATCGTTTGAAAACAGTAAAGCCATTATTTTGTAGATCTTGCATGTACGAGCATATAATTGTCTTTCAAAATTAACATGGTTTTTCACCCTTATAGCGATCATTTATTCCAGTCAAAAGAAATGTTCAACTACTAAGATAAGAACTGACTTCTGTCTTGAAATAATTTCTGATTTTGTTTTATCTGCAGCAGTCGATTTAATGTGTCAGGCGTGCAGGAAAGTGTTTGTCTTTAAGAAGTTAATTGTGTTTTTCCGACACTTCACCGATTTTCTGTGATTACTTTTAATTCTGGAAAATGAGTTGTTTTTTCGCTTTCGATCAATGAATTTCTTTTGGAGCTGAACGAAGATGAATATCATGGTGGTGAGACGATGAGTTCAGAAAAAGGACAAAGCAAAATAACTGAGCCACAAGAAAAGCATGATTCTTTTCACAAATTTGTACAAGCTAGTTCCTTGCTTGTGGCTGTAAATTATAAGCACCTGTCTTCCAATTATTTCGCATGACCGGACATAGATACCTGCCATGATAAGCAATCATGCGTTTCGCACCATACCATAGAAATTTTGTAGTTTTCTTTGCGGCCCTTGTACCCTCCCGCAGTTGGGCTCACAAAATCAAGTTTGCGGCATAGCTTCTTGCCTTCTTCCTCTATTGTTTTCAGTTGCTGCTTCTGCTTGCTGAAAACATGCGACATCATGTTTTGGGAAAGATCTCCTTGCATGTCTTCATATTTGCACATTGCAGGTTTGCGATCTGGTGAATAGCACCCAGAACTCACAACGGAAGAACTTGGAGGACTGGCACTAAGTGAAGTTGGGCCCACAGAAGCTTTACTGGATGGCGACTCTCCTGCATGATCCGTTGTGTCTAACTGTCCACTAGCTGTTGATATATGTTCTTTTCCTATAGCTGCCACATGCCCACTTGTTGGTGTCCCATGTTCCTTTTCTGCAGTTGCCAGTCTCCCACTTGCAGGCGATCCTTGTTTATCATTCACTGCTACCAATCTTCTACTGGCAGGTGATCCAAGTTTGTCATCCATTGCTGTCAACCGTCCACTTGCAGGTGAGCCAGGAACATAGTCCAGAATTCCCAGCCGTCCACTAGCTATACTTGATCTAGCCTTATTGCTGACTATCTCTGCATACTGCAAAATATTGCTTTCAGTCTCACTGCTGTAAAATTCGTCTATATGACGAATATCTAACGAGTCGCCGTCCTCTTCCAGGTGACGCTGAACCAGCTGCTGATTTCTGAGAGGGGTTCCTTGTGGCGCCACCTGGGACTGCAACCATCATTTCAGAGTTGGAAGTTGGGTTATGGTTCCTGGCATGTTTGGCACTTTGGCTGCAGTGGCTTTAAACACAGCTGTCATGAGTTCTGCATTTTCAGCCAGTTTCTTCCAGTCGTCACACTCAGTAACATCTCGACCATGCGTGCTGATGAATTCAAGAGCTTTGTTCTTGAGATTAATAATCGTGTGCTTGTCAGCCAGTAACAGAGTTTGTACTACATTTTTTGTGGTCATGTTGTACATTAGTTCTCTGACTGCCTCTTCTTTTAATCCTGAAACAAACAAATTAATTTAGTCAACAAAAAAGTTGCATTTCCAGTTTTCACCACACTTACCATGCCATGTCGCGTCTACACACATATTACCCTATCACATTGCCACTGGCATACACTTTATGTTACGGTGCATTTTTACCACAGATGTGGAATAATAGAAATTTGAAGATCTGAAATATAACCTTTCTGTAATGTGTTTTAAAAAACTGAAACTTGTCACCTTTGCGCCATGAGTGGGTTGTGTGAAAATCAAAAACATTTTTCAAACAACTCATCTGAATAAAGTTTTGAATATGCATATGCAATAGTCCATATTATATAACTAAAAATTGCAAAATAAAACGGCTCTAATAATCAATAATTAGATTTGTGCTATTTCGTTGTCTTAGGCTGAAACTGGCTAAATTAAGATAGCCGGTAAGCCAGTAGATGACATTCCTAATAAACTGTGCTATATTCATTACATCATTGATGTTTTTTGTTCCTGATCAGACATTCCCTCCTAACAAGAGTACTTAGTGCAAACTACTTAGCTAGTATTTAAGTTTTTACAGTTTAATGCAATAATCTATGTCTATTGTATTTAACTGACGGAAATTCACTCTCACAAAATGTTCAGTTAATAATTCAGTGAAAAATATCCAGCGGCTGTAATTTACAGTGAAATCCCTCAATGTCTTTTAAAGGTAAATGGGAGCCTGTTGTTATTGGATTTCTTTGTGAGACTGAGATACACACTGTGCCTTGATTGGCACAATCGCATTTACAACAGTTAGCTCATTAAATACTTAAGATGCATCCCCATTGAAAGCGTTGCGTTTAAATTGTTTTGGTGAGACTGAGCAATTACCATTACGTGGTATTCATCGAATCAACCCAGTCAGAACTAATGCAACGTTTCTCGAATATGGTAATCTATGAAAAACGTCAATCTGCGTTTTTTTAAGTTTTATTCATTGGAGATTAGCGGATGTTTTTTCTGCATATTCACACTGCAATGGTTTGTTCACCACTGTCTATTCAGCACGTTCTCATCAAATTTCTTATGGAAGTGTAGGAGTAGATGATGTACGTGTCTATATCTTCTAATATATAGTTTACTGGAGCTTCAATACTCGATGCTAAGGCATTTTCATTTTTACAGAAACTGAAAATGGTGCATCGCGTGCCATATACTGCGTGACTAGATGAGTATTTGTTGGCATAAATGACCATCAGCATACACCATGTAAATTTGAATGTGCTTTAAAAAGATTAATTCAGAAACTGATTTAGGACTTCGCTATAAGTCTCTCAAAGTGCTTCTTAACATATTTGCAAAATATGTAGATATAATAGAATAACCCTGTAATTTAATTTCGCACAGTGCCACCAATGCCTTAAATAACCGTGCCACGATCTTTCGTGAGAACGGTAAGCAGATGGAATTAACATGGTGATGGAATGATATGTGATTTCCCTGAAAATGCAGGAATCTCCCCAAAACAGTTAAAAGAGAAAGGAAACTGTTCGATGTTCATGCCCAATTTTAAACAATCTGCAGTTAGCATTAAACAAAGCAATTAATTCATGTAGTCATTAATGCACTTACTAAAACATTATTTTTACGTTTCTCAAAAATATTATTTTTATGTCTTTAACTAGAAAGCCAAAAGGTTAGTTATCAAAAGTCAGTATTTCAGTAACTGATTGAATGTTTTGAGACATGGGGATCGATGGGGATGTTTGCTTTCTTCAGTTTTAGGAATTCGTGGAATTCCCGTGAAAATATTTGATGGAAAGGGATAGCAGTGGCACGTATCTTTATGGTCAGTCCTTCGGTAACGAGACTGGCTAAACAAACCATCCAAGTAACAATTTCAGCGTGTGTAGATTGTATAGGGGCTATATCGCAAGGAGAAATATTTATGAAGGAGTTTATGGGATCAAGTGTTTCCGCTTTTTGTATTCACCGCTAGCGCCTTCCAACTGAGAGGGATCTCCAACAGGAGATCAGCAATCTCATCCATGAATTAAGCACCAGGTTTGATTAAGGTCCTAGGCTATTGTGTCCCGTGCGGCTTGCAATTCAGCGCATTAGCTTTGATTAAGCAAGAAACCTCCTTGGTATTTCTACATTCAGTCAGTGCGCTACAATTCCCGCGAGTTGTTGTGGCTTTTATATTCATTCAGCGCTTGTAAGCTACACAATTTACATTGCAATCACGTCTTGTCTCGGTTTGAGTCTAGCGGGAAATTTTCTATTTGAGATTCACTGTTGAAGCTTGAGATCTTCATAAAATGAAAGACAGTGGAAATATGACAGTAAGGACAGACTTGTATTTTTCCACCAAGTCTGACACTTCGCCAGTTTGATAAACTTATCTTGATAAAGTTCTGTCGTACTTGGTAGCAAAAACTTCTAAATTAAATAGACCCAAGACTTATCTCATTGTGCCTATTTTATAGAACAATACAGTTTGTTGTTACAAAAACCAAAGCTATGTGGCACATCCTGTATTCCTGCACACTGTTTGTTTTCAAACGATATTTGACATTTGACAGCTTTAAAAGCCGCAGCGTTTATCAAATCAATACCTGGAATGGCTCAAATCAACAAATAGGATTTAAGTCAAACTGATACTACATTAACTCCGCTCGTCAGAGCAGTTTGTTAGCAATGTTGTAGAATAAAATATTTAATTGCGTCTTCCTACTAGTATAAAAACTTAAAAGCTCCACTTAGCCAGCTTAGGCAGGAGCAGGTTGCTTTTATTAGGCTTATGTGGTTTCTCTTTACATGAGCATTGATAAAAACGGCGTTAGCAGCGAAGACATCCTGTGAAAGCCTATAAAGCTTCATATCGAAGATGTAATGGGCGCAAAGTTAGCAGCCGAAACAAGCCATTCCTAATGTCAACTGGGGAGTCATTTGCTCACCATTGAAATTTTAACTTGACAGCTATACGGGCGTCATAATGTAATTTCTCTTCGGTTTAAACCAGCGCTTCAACGCGCATTTTCATTTTTGCGCAGTCTACAATCATATTGTCGGTAGTAAACGTATCGATTATGCAATAACGTTGTTCTTTCAGTCAGCAGGCCACTGACAGGTAATTAGTGTTGATTACCTGCGAGTGAAAAGGATGCGCAGCATGACCAACCTTAACACTTCGACTTGAATGATTAATGATTCTTTGCTGAGCAGATGGTTGTTACTGCTAGGAGTACACTGGCGTGGCTTCAAAGGACGAGTTGTGTGACAATATGACAAAATTATGTACGTGTGGAATTCACGCCCTCAGTGCCATCAAAATGAATCAAGTTTCTTTGAAAATAATCAAAATATTAGTCTTGTTATAGTACTTTCAGTGTTACTGCCATTTGCATTATCTTTCTAACTCACATGACTGAACGATCATTTCTCCAAGTGTGTGGATTAAGATTGAGATTTCCAAGAGGGATATTTAAAAAATCATTTCTAGTTTGTTCAACTACAACATTTTGCAACGAAACAGCTCCACACAATCGCGAAACACCGCCAATTCACCATTTTAGCAGCAATCGTTAATTGCTGCAATTGCAAACAATCACAGCACCAGCAACAATAACAATAACAAGGACAATGACTAGGTTAAGTGCTGGCACCAGCACCAGTAGTGGTACCAAATTACACAATAAAAGTCTTTGTATCATCTAAGTACTATATTATTAGTGCATGTAGTATCAAAAGCGACAATATCTGAAACTACATATATGACACCAGCAATAAATTTATGTTCACTGTAACCACTGAAGGGACTAAAGAGACGGTATTTTAGCTTTTTGTAAAGAAAGATATACTGTTTCCACTTTTCTTTTCTTTTTCCACTTCCTGAAATCATCTTATTAATTAAGGTTTAGCTAACTGGGTTATCAGTAAAGGAAACATCTTGGAAAAGCTGCTAGAAAACTACTCCATGCAAATGATTCCCCAAACTCTAAACGCTAACATACATTTACTGACATCAATCTGACATGCCTGTAGTTTGTATCGATTTCCGGCGGAAGGAAATGAATTCATTTATTAGGAAGCCTCCCTCGGGACGGTCGTTCACTATAATTAGTGTCAACTTGCACGAGTTCTTTTTGTCTACACGAGAAGCGAAACTCGAAAACGTCAGCCGATATATAACTTTTGAGAGATTCACGAGAGCCAAAGCTTAGTAGAGAAGAGACTTGGCTTCAAGACCGAGGGCCGTGATTGAAGTGTAAGCGAGGTCTATGTATGCTGATGTATACGTTGCAGGCTTAAAACTTTTAAACTTTTGTAAATTGCCGAATACTTTGGCTAGTACTGCCAAGTACACTTATTATGTAGATTCTTAGAATGTTTCATATTCTTGTTACTTTAGAACTTGATAATGTGGCTCAACTTTGCAGCTAAGTTAACCGTGGGCTTATGCTACATAGCCGCTGTTTGCGATGTACTTTTGAGTGAAGTGATTGATTTAAGTATGCGATGGGGACAGTTAAGATGTTTAAGCCACTTTTTATTTTAGAGGTCGTATGTTCAGCAAAGTGACAAAAACAGTAATTTTAACATAGACCTATCTAAAATATGAGTTAGAGAATATTTGAATATTTTATATGTTCTCCTTTATTAGCTAGCACGTTAGTGTCCATAGTACTGTAAAATCTTTCTTGTATAATTTTATCATATCGAGCCGTATCACTGTGGTACATCGGAATGTAATAACTTTAACTGAAGCCCACTAGACCCCTGCAGTTTGCAAAGCACGAAGTCTAATGATGCTAAATCTTTAGGGAGTTCAGAGTCTAGCCCATCTTTCTGTAGACATAACGAAATCTTCCCAATTACACTAATGGAGAATTCATATGAAAAGAGAGAAATCTCATTGTAACCCTAGTGCATTACAGACATGATCAAATCTGTGATGCATTTTTTGTTGTTTGGTGGAATGAAGAGAGACATCTACACCCACCAAGAATTAGGAACTGGATTAGTTACTTGTTTTTTATTGTGTTGGCTGCTTACATACGTATGAAATAACGTAGTAGTTGGTGCTCAGTTCTGGTATTTTATGTTGTGTTGAGAGTGTAAGAATCCTTAGGAAGTGACACAATTTTGGTGGATATACCACATGTTGGTTCTTGTTTCTTTGTTGCCCTGTAGGAGGATTTGACCAATATACTATGAACCAATAAACTGATTCGAATTGAGCCTCGTCTTCAATGCAGCAATACAATCCTTACAATGACCACCAAGACCTGGTCTTCTGCAGATTGAATTTATAATGTAAATGTCTTTACATGTATTAAATTTCACAAAAGGCTGCAAGCGTAGTTCCAGCAGTAATAAATACTGTTGCACTTATTGCGTTTTTGTAGGAATTATTAAATTAATAGAAGAATTGCTTCGAATTTTATCCTGCATTTAATTTGCCTGATTTTCATGCACATTTTGTAGGAAGCCAGATTTGGAAGACCGTGAAACTCTTTTCACGAGTTTTATAACAAAACAATTACAACATTAAGTTTGCCGGCGGCAAGAAAAACATGCAAAATTGATCGGGATGGCGACTTCAAAAACAGTATCCTCGGGGTCGATAAAGAAGCACCCCTACTACAGTAAAAAAGAGATTTTTTGTATTCTTAGCTGCCTTAGCACGTTTGGACCTGACTACACTATCCCTCCTCGAAATAACCAGTGAGAATCAGTATAGCGAATAAAATCGTACAGAGCGAGTATTGAACCCCCCCATTCATATCTGTTTACTCGGCGCTCCTTAGCTTCGGTCTCTAAGCACACTCGCGATATTCTCTTCGTTCGTTCCTTGCTCACTTCTATTACGTTTAATTATATGTACTTATAAGTAGAATAATAATATCGCAGTAAAGATCTGTATAAGTGTATGGAATTAATTTTAAAAATCTTAGTATACACCCTGATGTTGATTAACAGAGCGTACACGGGTAGTGATTGATGGGAACCTGGTTCAATTCCTATTGTGGTTCTCTTGCTATTTTTCAGGGGCGGCAGCAGCATTCCACTAAAAAGTCATATTCTCACTCAGAAAGAAAGAAACGCAAGGATTTCTAGGCCTGCAGCGAAAAAACACGTGAAATTGAAGGGTTGCTCTCATATGCTGTCTGCCAACAGAAACTGAGTGAAATTCTGAACACAATATTTCATCCTGTTCTTATTAGATTTAGGCAATGCGCGCTCTGGGCTGTAAAGCTTAAAAGTAGAATTCTCGTGAGGATGTTGCCTAGTCAGTTCTACTCAAATTAACTTAGTTTGCAACCGAAGTGAAGAACCATACACTAAGCAGTCTAATGCTGTAGAGTAGAATCACTCGAACAGCTTGCAAGTGAGTCTGCTTTAGCATAGTTTAAAAAGCCCTAATTGCAAACACATTTTTTCGTAAAGTTTTTGCCTTGGCCAAGCAAGGCGTCTAAGCTGGAGGAATCGAAATAGCACTGAATCACAATAAAACAAACAGTCACCTTTACATGCTGATGTGATAAAGCAAAACAAAGACGGGAAAACAAGTTTTTAGGAACGTTTGGATCCACAAGATGCTGCAAGGAAAATTGCAAGCCAAGTGCATCAGTACCTGTAATTATGAAACAAAAATTGTTCTGAAAGGAGTGGGCATGATGGTAGTATACCGAAAGGATGCATGACGTCACATCTTTAGCGAGCTTGCCTGCTTGGTCGTTATAATTATGTACGTGTTAACGAATTTCTGTGGGTTCATAAAATTCTATTAACGGCTAATGAGCTGTGCTCGTAAATAATAATTAGGGTGTTTACATCAACATATAATGTGGATGAACTTAATACGTGCAGCATTATTATTAACAGTAATCCAATCACAGCCTTGTGATTACTACAGCAAGGCTGGTTGAGCGTTCACACAGCGCGAGGTGAGTAATATCTTGCGGACAGTTTTGCAGTATCCATCAGTAATTTCACATGCATTATTTCTAAAAGTTAGGCCCATTTCACAGTGAGAACGCAAGGAAAAATGGCGCAAGGAAATGCTGTCAGATAATCAGAAAATTTTCTGAATTTCCGATTTTTGTCGAAATCCAGTTAGCTGCAGCTACTTTGCGAGTTTATACTGTATAATCATATCTAAATTAAGTTACACTTGCCATATTTCTCATATACAAAGTACAATTAATAATGTTAGTCAATGTAATGTCAGACCTGTTTGTTTTTTAGCAAAGTTCTACTAACCACTTCAAAATCTGGAAATATGCATATATAAAATAAATATATGCGTGTGTTATTACTCTTTTTCACGAATATAGCCATCGGTGTTGCATTAATAAAACATAAAATGGTCAGTTTGTTAAAAGAGAGATTAAATCTCGTTAAATAAGTAAGAAGTAATTGAGTAGTCAAATTTAAGACTGAATTCCGCAAGGATTCCTCGCGAAAATGGAACATGCGGCAAAATTCCTCACGAGGAGGACACATAGCTTCTAGCTAGCAACAGCATTTCTTACGAGCAATTGCACAAGGATTTTTGCAGCGCGTCCTCATTGTGAAATGCACTATAGAAAACAATGTGTTCCATTTTCTTGAGGAACGCAGCACGGCATTTCTCCTCGAGGCATTTTGCTGCGCGTCCTCACTGTGAAATGGGCCTTTCTTGGTTCCTGTGTACCTGTCTCAGGAGGTTGTATACGCATCCAAGACAAGCTAAGACACCTTTGGTGCTTTGGTGGTTCACCGACTCTTCTAAATTCTTGCTTTTGATATAGTTAGGATCTGGTCCTACGCTATTGTCAACAATAAAAAGACAGTTGGCCTGCCATTGAATGCCACATTTCGGCTTGTAGAGCGCTTCCTATGTAAAAATGCCTTCTATACATTCTTCAGGATATACTCCCTCTAGTAGATTAGGTATTAGCTAAAATGTTGTTAATATACCATAAGAGCAATATCCGTGGCAACTATCCGCTGCAAGGTGGATAAAGGGATTCCTTCTGGTAATCCTGTCGGCGAACGTTTTTCTTTGGCGTGTTGCGAAACCAGTAATTTCTTCCCGTCAAGCGGCCGCCACTAATTTGTGTTGATGTTATTCTACATGCTGAGAAGAGAATATTCAAATGAGTCTGATCAATAGATAATTGCAGTCTAGGCTTGATATCGACTAGCTGATGCATTCTGTCCATCAGCTAGATTAGATTTCTTTTTCTTTCTGACTCTGCTGTACTGGACAGTGGACAGTCAGGAAGCTCGACTACAGAGCAAGGCTTAATTGCCCGCCTTTGAAGTGACACATTACTCATATTAAGCCGCTAATTTGGTCGCATTGACTTGGTAGTTTCACCGTTTGCGTGGCTGCCTTTTTCATGTAGACTATGCCTGCTTGATAAGCAATGGTTTATTTTGAAACTGTAGCATATTCTGTTTTCCTCCTCAAATTTTTACTAAAACCATTCAAGGATCGCGTGACATTTTAGTTTTTCTCTGTCAAAGAATATTTATTGTTTACTATCACAGTGAACAGGACTCGTATTTTAAAGTGCCGTGGCAGTTTTGAAGTACGTGTAATTAAATTTTTATACTTAAACACTTTCCCGTGTAGTTTTAATTTAGCAAGTACACGTTTACATTTGTTGGTTCGTTTATTTGTTTTAACTTATAAATACCCTGCAGAGCTTTGTTTATTCATTTGCGTTGTCCTCGTTGGCTTTGTTCTAATAATTTGTTCCAATTGTGACTATTGTCTTGTGAACCCCAGGTGATATATTGCTTTACATGCGTGCTATCGATCAACTACGCCCGGACAGGAAGCCCAGATGAGTTTAGTCAAACATCTGCACTGTTGCCGGAAAATGTAGCAAATGACGTCACGCTTATATTTGTTCACAGTCACTATGTTTACATGCATATTAGGATATGAGCAGAAACTGAGTACCGTTGCAGTTTAGAAATTGCAAGATTGGAAGTTTATGCAACTATTATAAATAGCAATCACGAAAAAGTGACTATTTCAACAAGTCTTGAAATTAATTTGATCAGAGAGAAATATAAGTTAGGTGAATTCTCGCGACTATTCTAACTGTCAAACAATTTACTAAAAAAGTTGAGACATACTAAAGTCCTTCACTTAGCTACAGACTGTGAAATAATCCACTCGTAGTACATTATTTATGGGCCTTTGTGATCAGTAGTGAAACCTATTTTGATATTAACAATGTTCAGGCTATCACAGAATATCTTAAAGAGGAAAAGCATTCAACTTATAAATCTAGTTTTTCCCTCCGGCGTCTTATCTGCGGAATTCTTTGTCAGATCTTTACTTTCCTGTTAACCACGATCTCACCCAATTCAACAAGAACGTAGCGGTACCTCCCTAACAAATTAATTGCAAGAATTGCATTTTGTGGACCTGTATTGATTTTTGTGGATCTTTAAACGTATCAACACTGAAACTTAAACCGTTTTATTTGCGGTACAATCACTATTCACTAAAAGAATTCGCTGTTTTAAAACTCCTACTATTAGGCAAATCCAGTCGTTCTCAGACAGGAAGCACTTGCTACAGAACTAGAATTTTAGCAAGGCGACGACTTTTCTGACCGTAAAGTATTTTCAGAATGTACAGGCAGAGACAGAATGTACTTTGTGTCCCGGTGCACTGTGAGTACATCAGATGAACAGTTAACAAAAATGTCTGTTTCATACTAAATACCTTTTGGGACTATTCAGTTACTGAGGGTTGAAAACGGCGTTCGTGTTAATAAGATGTTCGAAAGGCATTTGATAACATGCCAGCAACACATTTTTTGAATGACTATTCAAATAAGAATTTTTTGCTTTCAGCGCAATTGAAAAGAAAGTTATCTTCATAAATTGTTTCAATGAATACCACCTGTAGCTAGGATGGTGAAAAATATTAGCTGACAAATCAAAAAGGTGAGAATCTGAGGAAACTATGAACCATAACGGGAGGAAAGTAGCAAATCTGTAGACTGTTACGCTAAACACTTGTATCAAATCGAATAAAAAATCTTGGAGCAAATGCGGTCGCAATTGAACTGACAATTCAAAATGCAGAAGAACTTAATCGCTCTAATCCCTTCTGGCGTTCAAGTCTACGTACCCATCCCTAAGTTAACCGTAAAACCTTTTAACGGAGCTTGACGACCTGCGTGCGGCGATTATCGTGGTAATTGCAGCGAAAAATTGCAGTGGTTTTCATAATACTGGCGACGATAACAAGCTAAGGAAATCCACCAGCGACGAGGCAGTCTTCTACGATGACGTCAATTGCAGAGGACAGGCAAACGCAGTTATTGTTGCGTTGTTGATAGGACGGTCTGTTACAACGTATTAAGATCTGTGACATCTTCTATCTGTCAACTTAAATCGCTATTAGCTGCTTATAAAAGAGAACAGTAGCTTTCACATTGTCTGGTGAACTGGATATGGTGATAGCGTGATTAGCATTTAAGAACTTTCTGAAGCACTTGACCTTGATCTCATTAGTCTTTGGTTAACACTAATATCAAAAGCATTTTTTTCTATAAATTTTCAGACTTTTAACAATGCATATAAATATTTGCACACAATAAGAAATGTAATGGCCGGTTAGGAGAGTTAATTGAAATTAGCTGTCAATTTTTAAGTTTTTGATATCTTAATAAAACCATCCGCTATTAACAGGTGATAATAAAATCGTCTAGAAATTTTCCAGTTCGTGTTTGACATAGAGAATTACAACCACGACCTTTTCATATATACTGACAAACGAGGTTAACGGTTTGGGAAAGACATGTAATTGCTTCATCCGTGCCCACTTGCGCTTAAACAAGATTCTGGTGCAGCCATGCTTGCATCAGTTGCTTTTATTTAATTGGGAAACGTTGTGCGGTGAGTTGGACAGAAATCATATTATCTCTGTAGAACATAAGCACTGCGGTCAAAGTTTATTGATAGATGTCTCTGAAATTGCTTAGTTTAAGAAATACTTTCTTTTGATTGATGTTTTGGCGGTCAGTATAGAAACTCTAGTCACTCATCAGACGACTGAAGTCATTCACAGTCGAATGTACAGTGCAACTTCGGTTAATGAAGAAAGTTATCAGCGTGTAATTTCGTGATACAAAAAAAACATTGAGAAAACATTTTATGTCAATATGATCATTTAAATGCCCTTAAAGAACTTAGAAAAAGAGAAATTATGAATTACAGAGCAACATTGAATTTTGTTTATTTAAGTAAAATAAGCAAGCACGCAGGTGCATGTTGTGAAACGTAGGATTTCTAATAGCTATAGTTAAATGAAGCCGTTTTAACCCTTTCAAACCGTTCTACTGTTGTATTCAAATTAACACTCGTACGGTCAAAGATCTCAAAATTATTTTAAGAGATTTCTAATTTCTCATTTTACATAAATGTTATATCAGAAATTTAACACTAAACTTGTCCCACTACATATTTTCAGTTCAAAGACAGAAATGCTTTTTATTTTTTATTGCGCCATGTAGTGTAACTCTTGAATTGCACGCACGTAAACGACTTCTAATATCTGCATCAGTTTAAACCATCCAGTTCTGATTTCATGACATCCATTGGTGGTCCATTTGTCTTGTAAGAGTTAGCTAATGCGCTTAAGAACGTTTGTCGTTTATATCACGACATTGCAGCCTCGTTTATATTAGGCAGTCTCGTATAAAAGCCACTTCACTAATACGCACAATGGGGACTGATTATCGGGAGCGATTTGCAGAAACTGTAAACCTGTATCTATACGACATCATCTGTGTGGTTTTTCTTGTTTGTATAATCAGTTGCATCAACATGTTGTCATATAAATGCCGATTTTAGCTTTCGTAAAGTGTTGAATCGTTTGCAGTTTTTGTATTTAAATGTCTTTTTGGTTTAAAAAAATATCGCATATGGCAGCACTTGTTTTTTTAATGCTACATATAAAGCGGCAAACAGTTTACCATCGATTAACTAATTGCAAAATGTGATTGTAAAATATACATAGACTAGTTAATCACCAGGTGTTTGCAGTTAGTAAAAAGGTTGTATCTTAAGCGTAATTGTTCTTGCCGCGTTTTAACCTATTGTACATTGCTTCTGGAAAAAACGAGGTATGATACGCCAGAAAGTGAAGTTCCAGCATCCACGATTGGAAGTTAAACAGTATGGGATTAATGTGTGCTTAATCGTGATACTAGATAAGTACAATTGCTCCACGATCACTGATCCAACTAAAATTCACCCACATTTACAATAATGTTTGAACCTGCAGGGCCTTGGAAGCCATATATGGCTCTATTGTATTAGTTATAACATCATCTAACAGCGTTTCTAGCATGGCTTCTGGTCAGGACGAGTGAACGCGATGGCATTATGCCAATTTCAAAAGTGCAAGTAAAATTAAAATTCAGAAAAGTACTACAGCCATCAAGCGATCAACGATCAGTCACCAATAACTAAAAAAGCATGCCATACTTTACGAAATACTCAGTAAATGTTAATCCCGTGAGATGACACTTCTAGTGCTTTACCATAAGATGTTTGAAGAATTGAGATAGCTTAGCGCATAAAAATGGCTTCTGGTCCAAGCAGCGGAATCCCAAAGTTGGGCGTCCCATGCACCAACATTTTTTTTTCAAACTTAGCACGTTAACAAACTTTTACCACTGGATAGATAACAAAACTGACAGCTTTCCTGATCTTAGGCCAGTGTATGTAATTGATGAAAACTGGCAATATGTGATTACAGAGAATGTCGACATATTTTACAATTGCTAGGAAATGGCTTTTTAAAACACCGAGATCTCCAGCACTATTTTAATGAGGAAATTTTGAAGTACGTATAAAGCTGTAACATTTTGATACTGTAAATTTAATTTATAATATTCATGTTCGTTCAGTTTATATCTCATGAAGACTGCTATATTAGATCGCATGGACCAACTACAGCTATCGGACCCACGGAAATAGGGGCAGAGAGAGAGAGGGGAGCTGAGACAGAAGGAGCGGGAGAGTGTGTGTGCGTCCGTGTGTGTGTGTGTGTGTGTGTGTGTAAGGCGGTAGGAGGGAGAGAGGGCTGAGAGAAGCTACGATCGATAATCGAGAAAACGCCAAAATGCACCAAGATTTACCCAAAACGTGGTAAAATGTCCATGGGGTTCCATCGGGTTATTTAAGATTTTTTTGTTCTTCCTAGAATGGGGAAAGATTTTTGTGTTGGCATAATGAGGAGAAATATTGTGCATTTGCAAGCACTTTTTATTTTTACTTCACTGTATTAGTTTAGTTGTCCTCCCCGTTAAATAATTTAGAAAGCGTGCAAGCGCTCATAGCCATACCCGCCGATAATGTTATAAATTGCCTATAATTGGCAGTCTGAAAAGCATTGTAAACGAAAAGCACTTTCCCCACATAACATAATTACACATTATGCGCGCACGAGCAAGTAACTTCAAAGCCAAAATCTGGACCATTAAAAGCGTTAATTTATTACACGATTGCATAAAATTCCCCCGTTCCAGTCAGCGTGTCGCATGCGGTTGTAGCATCATCATCGCGCTTGCGTTCCGATTTGGAACTTAGTTAAGCTAATTGCGTCTTGCATTCCATATCTGTATTGTTTTTACTGCCAGCAATAAATTTCGCGCTGAACAAAGTCGTTCTTTCTACTTTTATGACTCATTTGTGAGAAGGAATAAGAATCATTAATGCCGCCTGTATGGTCGTTACGAGTTGCAATAGGTTTGTGTGAAGCTTGAGGGTTTGTTACAATAACAATTCAATAATTTGCTTGGTATTGAATTGCCGTGAAGGTATCGTGCAGATTTATTAAAAATTCATGGACAAAATCAAACGCTCTTCGCTGCAACATTAGGTAACTTGCACTTACTATAGATGCGTAGAAAAATAGAAATAATATTTTATAGGTTTAGAGCTTTTGCACATTTACGGTAACTCGGTTAGAGAAGATGCAGACGAAAGCAAGAGTCTCAACTTCCTTGAGTTTTTCCCTTAGTAGAAATCATAGTAACAGTAACAGTAACAGTAACAGTAACAGGGCCACAACAGTAACAGTCGCTGTACGAACAGTAAGCAGTCGTTGTCAAGGGCATAGAAGTGCTTCATACCATTTAGGAAAAGTACACATTATATTTGTAGCTTTTTTAAGATTTAACGCAGCATGGTTTTAATTTTAGACAAAACTAAACTCAAGTATAATCACTTAATCACCGTTGCTGAACCATTAAATCTAATGAACTGTACACAACGCAGACAGGCCTAGGCGTAGGCCTGTATAATGCACATTTATCATACTAACCCGAAGGTACGTGTACGTTCAATCTCGCCACATTTTGTTAAATAGTTGGCAAATTAAAGAAGTCAGTATCATTCACCAAGCATACACTTTTGTGGAAATCAGTTAACAATCTTATTAGTGGCGGAATCTGACAACATTCAGAGTTGCTGTTAATGTCTGATTATACTGTGCATTTCTGCAACACACGGCTGATGGATTTTGTAAGATTATTTGAATGTTAAAAGACGAAACAAGGCTACAACCCTGTGAATGTATTCATCGAAGCCAGGAGTTTTTATTAGCTTATTTGTGTTTTTGATTATGTTGACACTTATGCAGCATTTGCTTATCAGTAATTGAAGCTTTAAGCATGTAACTCGTCGGCACTCTAAAGTAATAGAGGTCGAAGATGGCTTACTACATTATTCACAACTCTTACGCCTCATGAATCAATGTTTTATGTTAAAGCTATCACTGCCTACCTAATTATTAATGAAGGTACGCCAGAGAGTAATTATCCTACATAGTATGAGAATTAATCAGATGGATGAGTTTTGGTTAACCCGTTTTATTGCTTAGGGTAAAGGTGGTGATCGAGTGGTATCGATTTGCTCGATTACTACAATACGGAAAGTATTCCTGTAACAAAAGTTATAGACTGGATCCTGTTGAAGGAAGCCTCAGAAATGAGTTAATGTGTACTCTCGATCACCAGTTTTTCATGAAATGTCGCAATCTAGATGCGGTTACATGACTGTAGTTATTGAAATTGTGATACTGTAATTGTTGCTCTGTTGAACTCTTGGAGTTGTGGGACTGTATCATGTTAACCGCACTAAAAAGATAGTTATCGAGATTTGGAAGACATACATGTTATTTGATAACAAAAGTTATGAATTGACTGTTGTTCGGGTAAACGGTTTTTCCTCAGTTGGGCACCTTTCTCTTAGACCGTTGGGTTTGTTTAATGTCTTGAAAAAATTACCTTCAAGTTGGTATTTTTCAGCAGCAGGTAGAAGCAAATGCGCCATTTCTGCTAGTTTATCTGTGTGACCCGTATAAATGTAGGTAATCATTTCTCGCACCGTGTCTGCATCAAAGTCTTTTATCCGTAGATGAGTATTGGCAACTGGAATGTCTGGAAGGAATTTGTTGTGGTCAAAAGTTGTGGCGAATACAGAAGACTGTATAGAAAGCACGGCCTTGTGAGCCGTGAAAGTCTGCGTGGCCTTCTCACCGGCCGTAATGGTCACGTCTGTATGGGCTTTGTCTTGCAAGAGTTTCTCACCCAGTGACTCGAAGACACCATAACAACTGTTTGACATGAGAAGGCTACGTCGGTTGTTGGCAGAACAAGGTTGCGTGGGCGGGCTAGGTGGTATGCTGTACCGGCCCGCCTGCCGGACGTCCACATTACAGAACATAAAGAGTGAACCATCAGGCAGGAGATAGTCTTGTACAACGTCAAGGGGCAGGAATTCCCTCCATCCCCAGTCGTTGCCCCAGTCATTGTGTGTGGCTGATTTACTATGCACGCACGCGCATTCATCGTCTCGTATCCCTATGGAGTATGTCACCTCAAAGTTGGCTCGACAGCTGACAGAATGGTGAGTCCTGTCAAAGCACTTCAACAGTTTTAAATAGGCGGAGATATACTCCTTCTGCGTGTTGTCGCGAACATACTTCTTGAAGTACACTCGCCACTGTATCTTCACGATGTTCTCCTGGATGTAGGAGGACAGAAAATCCATGAAGAGCTCATCTGGGTTTTGTTTAAATCTCACATGAAAATTCGGAATTTGAAATGCGTAGTGAGCCATGACTGATGCACTAGAAGTATCACCTTTCATTCAGAAAGCTGTTGTCTTAAACAGTGTGTCAGTTCTGTCGAGGGAAATTTACTTTGAAAAGCAACGTCTCTCCCTCATTTTTTCTACTTCGCTGCGCGATAAAATTATATATACTTTATTATTCGTAGCTTTTTAATCGCGCAGTTTCAATTATATCAATCACATTTTGTAATCGTTCACCTTTTCAATTCCAGTGATCAATGCGCACTTATATTAAATGGCAACTCTTCTTGATATCCACTCTTTGACTCTTCCATATAATTAAAAACTTGTCACATTTCCTTTTGAATAGACAAACCAGATTCAAATGATTTAGTACATTTGTTGGGAAGCCACTGCACTTTGCACTGTGTCATCTAGTATAATGTTGAATCTCTAAATGCTTCTTAGTAGGATTAGTTTGCCGAATTCATTACACGCATTATGCTGTAGACTGGCATAAGCGTTTGAAGTTCGGAAACAGCGTTTCGGAGATTTCAATTTAACCAAAATATCGATTATAGTATTCAATACACGTGCATTATTTATGAGCACCAAGATATGAGCGCTTCATATACGAGTCTCTGATTGATTTCTTCTACTGGTAAAGATTGGTAGCACGGAGCAGACCATCATCTCTGACTGCCCTCGCCTGATTGGCCAGCTTGCTAATGACATGCCCGCCGCTGCACATTTCTGCTAGTTTGTCACTCGCATCGATCACCACTCGGCTTTTTAGCGGTGCCGCTCTCTTTTGTCGTGTAGCCTCTTCTGTAGACTTTGTGATTATACCCTTGAATGGTTGCAAAACTCGAGTTGTAGTGTCAATAGCTATTCAGAAGCTGTGTTCGGTGACTTATTGAAGCCATTTAATCGGGAAGCCGATCGAAATCTATTGCGTCATAGCGGCATATATTAGCGCTTTATCGTTTTTAAGCCGTAACGCTTTACTATAGGATTCTTTTCTTTTACTCCTCTTATTAAAATATTATATACAGACAAAAATTGAACCAGAACAATTAATCAGACTAACAACCATAGTTTAAGTTCAAAATCTGGTCCATCAGTGAATTCATTTTAGTCAAATTTGTGATCTCTGCGCATTGCAGCCGGTGATAAACTACAAATTAATTACTGCTGACGCAACCAAGCGTCTTATTTGCATATTACTGCAATTTATTGTAAAAGGAAATTATAATAGACGAAGCCTACGTGAGCATATATGGGTGCGTTAAAAGATGTATTTGAAACTGATTTCGGTGTGAATATCGCTTGATTGTCTTCTCTGTAATAGATGACAATAACGAATTGGCGGTGCATGTAAAATTTCGGTGAAAAACTGAGCGGGTCTTAGCTATGAGTAACCCATGAACGATATTTAGAAGATTTATTTTTAAAAGGCTCCCAAGTTTTCATATTCTTTTCACAGAACAGCAATAATTGGCTTCCCTGAATGAACAAGTGGATTATCCTCATACTTAATATTCACTGCGCGCCATCTAGCCGGAGAAACTACATTAATAAATGCAGTAGTTTTGTTTAATAAATGTTGCTAGTAAAATTAGTGTTTTGCACTTTTGTCTCAAATTCTTTCTCGCTAATAAGTAATCACATGAATGCATTTTGTGTAAATTCATCATTTTCTATTTTTTTCAGCAAACTTATAATCCCAATCTACCACGTCACCTGTCGTTAGCAATTTGTAGGACTGGAGTGCATATGTTGGAGTTCAGGCAGAAGGTATATTAACAAATATAGTTGCATAATTGATATTGCTAATACTCTACTCATGTTGTAAACAGACTTACTAAAAATCAATGGTTCAGTGGAGAATATATATTTATATACACAAATGGCTACCCAAAACAAAATTTTGCATAACATGTTTTTTAATAAATAATCCTTAGTTTAACAATTGAGTCTTCTGAACAGTTTAAAACTTTTGTTTAAAAAGGTGGACAGTAATACATGCTGTGCTGCTCTTTAACACCTATTTCTGATTTACAGAAAGTACTCAAATCGTATGAATATGAAGACATTGTGAACTACAGCCCCAGTGCCAAACAACTGATGCTTATTGTTGGAGATGTAGCTAAAGGGACGAAGTACATATTCAACACTTCTGAGGTAGATTAGTGTGAATAGTTTGCTTCTTTTTGCATTGGAAGGAATTTGCTGTAGTCATACATTGTGGCAAATTAATGAGTGGTTAATGTGAAAACATTATTTCATTCACTATATTGATGTAATGGCAGTGCACATCATCAAAGTTAACACATGAATGTGGGATGTGACTAACAGGCACGTTTTTCTTGGCTGAATTTCTAAATAATATATTATTTGAAATTCTGTATTGCATGTAAAACTTACAAATATTTATAAAAATTAGAATTAATGATGTGTGGTCTGACATCTACTGGTCGAACAGCTGCATGGTTCTTGCCCACAATTTTCTTAAGCATGTATTGTAAGTTTTTTGTAATACAAATAGATTTTCACTCAATAGTGCAGACTTTCTACAGTTTTATACAGTACTTTAATGCAAATTTACAATACCAGCTTTCCATTTATCTAGGCATCCCAGATTGCTCATCTAATAAAAGACTACTGTAGCGCCATTCGAGCCAGCAGAAAGCGGGACAAGGTCAAAGTTGATGAGAGATCAAGGGCAGCAAAGAGCATTCTAGTAAAACAACCACCAAAATTTGATCATTTGTACTGACAGTAATTGCTCACCAACAATTAGGTGTAACTGATATTTATTTTTTGCTTAGTGATACAGAAATTAAATTTAATTAATACAGAGAAATTGTGTTATTTATCAAAAATGGTATAGTAACTTATATTTATTTTTGTACTCTAACACAGAAACTATGATCAAGAAATAATGCTATTTACTTGTAAAAATGTTGATTTTGGTTTATAGAGAAAAATAGCATGAATATTGCCTGCTGGTCATACAAAATGACTAAATTTTCACACACTGAGAACACAACGTGATTAAAGGATAAAAATTCTGTTGAACACGTTACGAAATTTTTTATCCACTTTAAGCAAACTGCTGCTGCTTTACACAACTTTTTAGCTACAAATTGCTTTCTACGCTGATTTCTTTATTACTATTATAATGTCTACTGCTGTTGCAGCATTTTCGCATTTTCCCAGCAGTTTTAATTGTCTTGAGAATAATTAATTGGGTTGCACCACGAAATTATCAAAACAGCTCATCAGCACTCACTTGTGAGGAATCACTGATTAATAGAATAACTAGGTGACACACCATACTCTACGAAGCCCAGATTTCAATTAACCGCTGACGTTGATTACGATATCTCTCTAGTTCTTTCTTTCTTTTCTTGTAACTTTTGAACTCTATATAAAATGGTTTATATCTTCGACGTGCCAATTCCAACTTTCCCTTGCTGTGGATCATATCGAAGTCAAGTTCTTCATCTTTTGACACCTCTTCTCTAACCTGAAATATAGTATTGAGACCTGTTAAATTTCTTATAATTTTTATATTATACACTGGCAACAACTGCAACATTAGTTTCGAAATACGCTCGCGTCTACTTAAATCTCTAATGACTGTAACTGTTCACAAAAGTTATGATACGCACTCAGAACATGACGAACAGTAGTAGCAAAAATACATATTAATAGCCAAATTTTTAATTTGATTTACATTTTGTCTTGAAACTTGAGCATATTCATTACTTTCATAACTTGGACAAATGGTTTCACACTATAATATACCCACCTCATCTGGTTCAGCAAGTACAACAGGCAAGTTTTCTCGTTCCTTCCGAAACTCCACAACATACAGTTTCTTCCGATCTGCCAGTTGCTGATGTGTTACCTGCCAAGAAGCATATATTACATCAGTTAGACACAACACATATTTTAACCTTGGACATCCCTTGAATGAACGATCGCCAGGGCTCAATTATTATTATCATTTATTCATATAATACTGATATATATCAATATCTACTATAGGCCATTTCATTCACTATACTAATTTTGGCTGTTAACTTTTGCAAAGGGAAAATGCATTCATATCCAAGTGCAGCAAATGCACTTTTGATGGTTAAGTGCCTCATCTTAGAGGCACAACCCTGGTAATAAGCCATGTTTCTGTCTCTGCGCAGCAACCCACATTGAACAGACTGCACTAAATGCTGGTTTCCAATTTGAGCTATGCTATAGCGTAAAAAAATTAATTTGTTATACAACTAATTGCTACATCTGTTGAGAAGTATTGGCATTTTTATTTTCTGAAAGCAAAATAAGGCAACAAAGCCTTAGCACCAAAAACAGCATTTTTATGCAGTTTATTACACTGCAAACTGGTACTCAGCATTTAACAGGAGAGCTTACAAATCATGTTAAATAACTCTAGCAGGACCAGTTTCCCAGACCACTGCAAAATATAAACCAAGTATGGTGTGGTTTAACTGTACAGTGATATTTCAATCACACTCTGACCATACATCTTGCATTAGTGCTGTTTACATTTTTTTAGCCTGATGCTATTTTGCTTAACTTATAGTAAATGGGTCAAGGTACACAAACTTAATTTGGAGACAAACAAGGCTTAGACAGTAAGGAAAATTCCAATTAGGTAAATCTATATCCTCAAAAATATGAATCACTTAAGCCTGTCTTGACACAGCATACCTGCTTTGAAAGCCCATCGAAAAGAGCCTTTGTCAAATTCTGTATGTTTTTCGTCGAGCCTTCAACTTTCGCATACATGTCCTTGATTCCAATTACCTCACAAATTGTCCTTATGGCTCGGTGGCAGACAAGACCAAATCCTTGGGGTTTGCGCTTCATGTATATTTTCGAGTGGTAGAACTTGGTGAAAATGTCATGAAAAACTGAAAAAAATTTGCAGTATATCTACGCTAGTATTGCACCAGCTGTGTGAAGGAAAGTTACAACCCCATTTAATTCAGAGGGTTATACTTCTGCAAACTCTTGTAGGCCTACATACACACTGATGACCACTTCATTGGGTGTCACATCACATCACATCATTGGGTGTCATTTTACATAACCTCTAAGATTGTAATTTTTACTAAATTCACATAAACGACACAAACAATGATTTAAATGCTTTGCAATAACTTTTTCATTCACTTTCATTTAAATGGTACATTGGTAGAGTCAGCTATCAGCTATTAACCAATATTAAGTGGTCAAGTTCTTGACAAATGTCACAAGGATTGACTTTAACAATGCTATTGCTCTACAGATAAAAAGCACTACCACGAATTCACAATGAAGCAACATGACAAAATTGGCTAAAGTTGTAATTATAGAGGAGAAGCACTACACTGAGCAGGAGAGTGCCACACGCACACACATAGAAGCAGCAGTGGTAAAAAACTAGAACTATAAACTATCACTTTTATATCAATATTGTATATGACTGACTGTGAAAAATGATAATCGTACTCGTGTGATCATTATAGATTTCCATATACTGGAGTTTCTGAGCAGCCCGGTTCTTTGCTATTCTGAGTGCAGCTTTGCCATCGGGAGACTTTCCTAAACCATATCCTAAGATTCACAAAAAATTAGTGCCACTTCCAGAAATGCTATAGTAGTAAATAAATATGGATTCATAACAGCATAAATCGCTCAGACAAAAAGAGTCTGAAATGTACTAACCGCATTATAGAAAACACTATCCAGATAGAGAGTCTGAAATGTACTAACCGCATTATAGAAAACACTATCCAGATAACTACAAACTTTTACACTATGTTACAGATACACCAAAAGTATGATGGCACTTGCCATAAGATGGAATTGACGAAGAATTACGCTGCGTCTTATGAAACTATGTATCACATATTCCATGCAAAATTCTGCAAAAATTTAATATCAAACAGCTAAGTGACGGTGGATACCTTAAAATAAAAAAATGTTCCTGCAAATCCTACCTATACAAAAAATGAATGCAGCAACATGCATGTAAACAACAGTTTAGCAATAGGCTGAATGTAAATACCTGCTAGTCCTTTGCCATTACCAGTTACAACAAAAGCACTAATGCGCCGTTTGCGACCAAGATTGCCAGTCATAGTAAAAACCTGCTTCATCTGCAAGGAAATATCAGCAGTGTGAGTGCAACACTGCAAAAGTCAGCTGCTTGCAGGTTACATAAAAATACATTGTCAAATAAAACACACCATATATAGAAAAAACGTCACATAAAGAAACAAGAGCAGGTAGCAATTACTAGATAACTTGAAAGCTGAAAGAACATTCATTCTTATATCATAAACAGCAATAATTGCCAATGTTCAATCAATTGTAGTTATACTTATTTAGCAATGTCTATGCACAGTCAGCAGTTAATATTTCAATAACACAACACAAACTGAAACATACCTCTAAAACTTTTGTATCAAATCCCTCAAATGTTTCTGAAAAATAATAATTACACTAAAAAACGAATGGCACAGTTTTAGCACAACTGTTGTAAGCACGACTAGAAAGAAAGGAAAAACGTTTTCCAATTGTTTTGAAAAACATTTTTGTACACAAATGTTTTCTTGAAAAAATCTAGTAAACAAAACTCAACTGCAAAAGTAAATTATATATTGTTGAAGTAATTTTAAGAGAAACACGTGGCAGCAAACTTTTTAGCATCTTTAAGCTGTCAATAATTATTTATAAATCATGCTAGAAGAATATGTACACATTCGGTAATCAATGCACGGAATTCCTAAATACTAGTGCAGGCAAGGCATATTAAAGGAAAATAGGATGATTTTTCATATTCAATTCAACTACCCCATTTTCAAGTTGGATTGTAAGTATACATTTTAACACAATTAATACTACAAAGGCGTTTCTGCTAACTAAATAATAGGTTAAAAACTTAATTAATGACAGCCGAGCCCAGCTATTGATGACATCACAAACTAACACAATTTTCAACAGCAAAAATATTGTACGAGTGTGTTGCGCATGTTTGCGAAAGCGAAAATTGAAGTACAGTGCTACTGTAAGATATTCAGTGTGTTATACTAAAACTAGGCAAGTTTTAAGAAAAAAATTCAAATTTAAAACGCATGAGTTGTCGAACGTGTGTGGTTCGTCACAATCTAACACATCTAAAGTGAGAGGTACAGCATTTTATGCAATGCGTTTCCGAAATACAGGTGCTAGTGCTCGTCTAACTAGCAAATGGCGAAAAGCATGTAACAGCAAAGAACTAGTGGCGTGAACGTGAAATTTTGTTTGTGCGGTAATAATTCATTTACATAGTCATTTCTGAAAATATTGTGTTTCCTTTCAAAATTTTAAAGAGCAGATTGTTTCGATCTACAGTTTAAAATTGGATCCGGTTTTCCTTTAAAATTCTGACAAAATTTATTTTTTGCCAAATTGTACATATTAAATCTTTAATTAGATTAAATTACATCGACTAAAATGTGTTGTGTAAAAAATAATTTAAAATATATCTAAAATAAATCCGACCAATTTTTCTCAAAAATGCCTGTGTTAAATTAAATATCAGCTAAATGAAAAACATTTTATACCTTCACCAACTGGGTCAGGAGGACCAATGCTTCGTCCTGGCATTTTGGCACCACTCCAACCCCTCTCAATGGGTGCTAATTTCAGACGTCTGAACTTTCCAACGGTATCTCTGTATTTCAGAACTTCAGCATCTCGTTCTGGATTAGGAGGTAGCTCTCGCTGTTCAACAATCTCCCTTCCTCGAAAAACTGGAGCATTCAATCCAGGCCATACCATATTTGTCTTGGAAAAGATTGGACCTAAACAAAAATAATTCTTCAAAGTTCTAGAAAAGACCAGGCCAAAGTGAAGAACAAAAGGTTTACAGTCTTGATGAATTCATTATTTTTTTCATACTAAGCGCTTATGAGATGCAAAATACATTGGCAACGCTGAAACAAAATATGCGTTTGACTTTTCACATAGTTTTTCTTACCCTCTCCTAACACACGCCCTTTGTCCAAATTTTTTATAAGTCTGGTGTTGACCTTCTTACCACGACCTCGTTTTCGTCCCGCAGGACTTACACTTGTCATACCCTTCCATAGCTTATCTGCAGTGACTGAAAAGCAAACCAAAATTTGGTATCAGCTGCTACATCAAAATCGATTTTATCAAATGCGCATCATGCAGCATCAAAACGGATGCAACAAACAACATTATTGCATACCTGGGATATACACCGTAGCATCCAAGAGAACAATGCAAATATCCATTCATATTATTTGAAGTAAATGATGCTACGAATAATTTAGCTTGCAGTTTACCTTACAGCAACACTTGATCTTTTTCTATACAGCAGATGAGGCTACTTATAAGCTAAATTAACGCCCTATAATTCTGTGGACATTTTTAAGTAAAATTTAATAGTCTAAATTATTCATCTGCCACAAAGCCAGTACTCTGAAGTTGAAGTCTATGAGTCATTTAACTTTTGAGAGGAATCGGAGTTGGAGTTGTTGACCGACTCCAACTCCAACTTAAAATAGTGCTTTTTTAAAACAATGTAGCTATGAGAAGCCACAATATAGTAACAAAAAGTCACAATTAGTTGATTAAAATGCTCCTGCTTTGAACCTAAATTATATGGAACTGGATGAGGCACATTAATGAAATGTGTTGAAGTCAGAATTTGGAAACGGAAATGTAAGAACTTCTGGAGTGGGAGTCAGAGTGGATAGGGTTTTGGGACCAGCTCCGCAACCCTATTTTCAACATTGGTTATTTTTCTTGTTGAGGATGGATGTACATATTTCAGAGTGCACAAGATCCTTCATAATGAGATGTGCTCTGCCCTAGTTACCAGTCACAATCCTTAATCATAGCTACGAATAGCTTAGATTAGTATAACACTAGACAGGCCTAGCCTTCAAATGCTTCTGTATGCTGATCCCTTTAGAATTTTCTTAAGAGTTTCAGTAGCGGACAAAAACTCAGCGGTGCATACAGTTATGATGATTATAATAATTACTATAATGATCAATTAAATTATCAATACGATAAATTTATTTTCATGATTACTATCATTGATATAGATGCTATTGTTAATGCTATTCTAGGAATATAGTTATCATGTTAAATTTGGTACGTATTGCTACTTATCGCGCTCTCTTATAAAATCATTTCACTTTGCTTTCTCACTTATGTGCAGGAATTACGTAAATTATGGAAAAGAAGAGTTCGATTCTGTAGTTTCCGATGCATGCAATCCGTCCACGCCAAGTGTTGTGTTTTTAAAGGAATTTTCCCAGTATGTGAAGGCAGTGCAGTGTACATAAATAATATAAATATATTATGTAGCAATATATGACCATGAACTATTGATGTGCAATATACATGTAACTGATGCAGCTCACATACTAATAATATTTTATGACTAAACAAAGAAAAGAACTTTGTCATAAACTGCATGTATTTATACACTAATCAGGAAACAACATATTAAAATATGACACTGCAATACACTGAGACACCTAGCATAATAATTAAACACATGTTCAGTATAATTTTTATCTGTCAAAATAATTTATCGTATTGTACCCTATCATCTTAAAAACAGATTATCCATATTGTGTCACTGGAAAAAATACTGTATCGTACTGGAAAACTTGTATTGTTTAACAGCCCTACTTCAGAAAACCTAAATCTCAGAGTTCGTAAAATTATTATTGCTAATGTTTATCGAACAATTTTTTAACCACTACTATTTTCACAATGAAAGCCAGAACTCTCAGATTTTTCATAGACCATATTGATTCACCTCGTGTCATAAAAGTAGCATGCCGCCGACTGATAAGCTGAACTTTGTCAATTTCTAATGCTGTGCTGGCAAACAGGAAGAAATCATGTTGCAAAGCTGTAACAGACAAATTATTTTGTTTTAGTACAGTAATAACAGTAATATTATACTACAGCGCATTTTCTAGAAAAAATGTAGTATAACGATGTAATGCTTTAAACAAAATAATACTACGACAAGATACGACTGTGGAAACGCATCAGTGCTTTCTATATCATCACTTCAATCTTTTGACTGACGTACAGCAAACTGTTATAATTATTAGTTATGTCAATTTACATGCTGAGAAGTGCTAACAAGTCACTGACATAGAGGCATCTTGTTTTTGTTGGATTACGTTGTGTTTAACTGCCCCGAGTGCAGAGTTGTTTCATTTTAGAATTCCACCTGTCAAATGTTCACAAGAAACATAATACTAAAAGGCATAATTATGATGATGAATCTACATGCAAAATTTATTATAATTCTTTTCATTATACTGTTATATATCTGTTCAGCTTTTAAATACGGTTTTTGCACGCATACTATGTTTTCTTCACTACATATATTCATTTTATTATATTATTTTACTCATTGTTTCACAGTTATCATTAAGCTTTGTTATATTTTTTATTGAGTCATATTGTCTATTTAGTTTCATACTCATATTTCATTGCATATTTTGTTTACTCCATTTTTGTTTCTCTATATTAGTTCTTTTGCTCAATAGTCCTTTTGGCATTATGCTTAACAGATATAATTTGATTGAATACTATTGCACATTTTCGTTTCATTATACAGTCTAGCCTCGTTATCTCGCCCCTCGTTATGCCGCCAAACTCATCTCTCGCCATAGAAAGTACCAGGGCGGATTTCCTGCTTTGATATTTACCTCGTTAAGTCGCCACCCTCGCCAAGTCATGCTAGGATGAGTGCTTATGTAAACTATATTCGTTATGTCGCCAAACAGACAAACTCAGAGGTGAATCGATCAATACATATACCGCGTGTCGATCAATATAACCGCGGTATGTAGACAATGCTGCTGTACTCGATAGACAGACATAATTAATCTAGTGTGTGTCCCACCAGGATTAGATTAGGAGTGCTGTGGTTGGTTAACGCGCAGAGAAACTAAAGCGTCACCGATATCCTTACTCTATAACACCTAAGTTTATTACATTTAAGTGTATACTCGAAAAAGGTTTTTTATATAATAATATATATATATATATATATATATATATATATATATATATATATATTTTAACGTTTGTCTATGAAAATAACTTTACACACAACCTATTAAGATTTTTTTCGGTTTATATTGTATTTAACGTGTATTGTTTTGCCAATGTACACTGTATGTATTTGTGCAAATAAAACTGAATTGAATTGATGCCAAATAAAACAGTGCGCATTACAACTCAAATTAACAACCTTGTGAGCAATTTCGGGATGAAAATGCAAAATATGACACTCGAGAAAAACCTATCAAGGCAGCTGACATCTTGGCTAAGCATATCTACTATACCAATCTTTAATTGGGCATATTTAAGCCAATGAGAGCTAAGATAATAAAAATAACTATAACGCATGCGCGGCAATCCTTGGTACACCAGTACAGTAGCATTTTCACAAAATTTTGTGTTTGATGTGGTTTCAGTGTTTACTCCTAATTAATTTAATTAATCCTGAATATATAAGGATGAAGGATGTCATTGAGTAAAAAGGGCTTTAAATATGGTGTACCGTTTATGGTAAACCTCGTTGACGTATTTTCACATCAGTAATCTTATTCTAAAAACTAATCTGTGCTGTAGACCTCTCGAAACACCGATGTCATGATTCTGTTTTAGTGAATAAATATTTAGACGAAAAAGGTTACACGAACAATTAAGCATGATAAAGATTATTACCTTTAAATCTTAATTTTGATGGCTTTGCACTGGCCACTTAATTTCCATTTCTTTGCTTAAGTTGTGCTAAATACTACTAATAAAAAGTACTATACTATAGTATTAGTATTACTAGGATCTTTTGAAACATGTTAGTTTTTGCAGCAACAAAGGGTAGGCTTTTTTGTTTAGTTAAAAGTTAGTTGGCTCGAAAATAGTAGCATTAGGGGCAAAGCATTCCGACACAGAACAACTCTTTCTGCAAAGAAATAGCCCCGTATATTTGTTTAGTGAAAGCCTTGGAACAATTTTGACAAAATGTCCTCTCGATTGATGATGGAAGAAATCACCTTACTCAATGATGTTTAAAATATTTAAGATCATATAAATAGACGAAGGTAGGATCTTATAACTATGGATGAGGTTTGCCGTTTTACATCTCAAATGCAATGCAATAACATTCTTGCTTCATTGACTGTTGAAATTGAGTGTTATATGATTGCAAACCTTTGAAACTGTTGTAATTGATTACTAAGAGTGACATACTGTGGTGACCACACAGCAGCTTCATATTCAAGTTTGTGTCTCACTAAAGTTTTATTTAGTGACACGATAACTTTAAACAATCTTGAGATAGCAGCTCATCTACATGGCCAAATGATACTGTTTTGGTTTGTGGACTTTTCTGCCTTAGTTGTATGCTTGTTCCATTTTAATCATTTGGGACCCAAACGCCCAGATATTTCACTTCTGTTGTTCATGAATTTCAGAACCACACGGTTCATTCTTAAATACTTGCTTTGGTGTTATGCGAAGTACTGAACACTTAGAAATCAGTAAGTGCACTGCACACACTGATCTAGCCAACTGTGGTGCTTTGGAGGTCAATATAGTCTTGTGTGTGTGTGTATATTGACTTGTAGATATGTGATGACAGGTGGTTTAATAAACATCAAATAAAATCAGATACAAATGACTGTTTTAAAGTCGCCATTGATTATTATCCAAAAATAATAACAACGAATGAGCACTCAATCTCAGGCGCTAAATCAGTTATAACATTGCAGTGCCATCTATTGTGATTTATGTAAATTATGATTATTGAACGAACTCTTATCATTACAAGATATTAATGTCATCCACATATAGAATTGATTTCCCGTTTAGACATCTTGCAAGATCATCAGAATAGATTACAAAATAATGTGGTTCTGATTTTGTTCCCTGAGATATTCCGTTTATCACACACATCCAGCTAGAAATATTTCAGCCATAACTACTCTCTGAAAATGATGACAAAAAAGTCTTTGAATCGGGTTTGGCAGCCCTTCATGGATACAGCAAACTGCATCCTAAGCATCAGTCCGTTGAATCAACTTGAATGGAACCGATTCAAACGAACATGCAAAATCTATGTACGTTATGTTGATACTGGGCAACTTGGGATCATTATATGCCTTCGTCCAGTCATTTAGACATTGCAAAAGATTCTTGACAACAGCCCTTCCAAGGAAACACAGGCAGGCAGTGACAAAAACTCAGATATGCATAAAATTAGAATGTCTACAAGTAAATGTTCAAAAATAATTTATTGTTGGATTGGTTTAAACGAAAATATAGTAAGCGAATAGTGGACAGCACCATTGCTGTTAATATTCCAATTTTCTATAGTTTGGTTGGTATAAGGCTGCTCTCTAAAAAATACTTGTAGGGGTTATGAACCTATATGCAGTACCAGGAACAGCACGGAGATTACTAAGCGCTGTTGTGACTTATGAGTGTGATTAGTATTTTGAGTGCATTCGGATTGTACAGAGAACGATAAAGATAAACATGACTGTTCCTTGAATTCAGTCAAGTGCTTATGCATTTCAAATGGCCATGTGTAGTTTACCTTATCTAGCAGTTGATGGATTCAGAATTTTTTTTGCCTGCATTACCGATTGCTCGAGTTTAGAGTAACATTGTCATTGTACTGCAGTAGAATTACTATTTATACATTACATGTTTGTTCTAGCTAGCCCAGTTATTGTATAGTGGTCATACTACAGATTTGACCACAAACTGTTCAGACCTGACAGGTAATGACAAATCACATGCCGTTTCGTAGAATAGAGCATTGTATACATCAAATAACTTAATAGTGCTGTAAGCAATTTTTGTGTGGTAACGGGTACTCATTTACCAACCATGTGTCATTGTGCATTTAGATCCAAAAAAGGTGGGTAATAAAGTTTTTTAATGCAGGGAATCTGAGATTAAAGCACATTTTTTGAGAAATCTACTTTTTTGTCTGATAACAAGTTGCTACACCAACAGATAAGGTGGTATGATGTAAACCGTACGTGGCCAACTCAACGTTTGTTCGACAATTGCCGTCCACCACCTATAATCGTCTCAGTGGATATAAATGCAACGTTTGGAGAAATGAACCAGTCTTAACTTATACGTAGGGTAACACAATACTAGTAGCGTAGCACAAAAACAGCGAGTTGTAGGATAAGTCAGACATCCAGAACATTTTTATTGTATGTAAATTCGATGCATCAGGTGTATAGTGCCGGTGCAGTTGTGGAATCGTACGTTTTGGCTACATATGAAGCATCATATGCATGACGAGCAAAAAATTGTGTATCTCTAAACTGCCAAGGCTTCAAATGTTTACGTTTAAACAACGGTAACCAGTCTTATTTCGTGTTTAATGATCTTCTTTATGGTACTGTAAGTACTTGGTTTTCATGAATTGCCTAGATGCATTTCTAGATAATAAATCTGTATTCCTTAGATTTCTAGGTTTCCTTGCTTTTATTGTAAACATACTAGATATTATTCAATTTATCAAGTCATTTATGTAATATATCATTTACACGCATTCTAAATTTATTTTGTGTCTTTTTCAGGTTTTAGTTGTTGGTGGCTCATTTTGGCTGAAAGATTTTGCATCAATCAGATACCAGTTTCGAAAGACTGAATCTGTAAGGAAATCTTTCACAGCCATTATGCTTTACTTAAAATTATACTGGTTGTTTATTAGCACCATCGCAAAAAAATAGTTTAAACTTTTGCAAAATTCAAAATGTTTTCGGTCAGTTTCGTTCCATCTCTCATAAAAATACATTTGCGTAAATTTGCTTTTAGCAGCCTTAAGCACACAATGTGCATCTCTGCAGTGAATGAGGGTAAAAGTTATATGACACCTTATAGTAAGAATTTAATGCTGTTATGTTTAATAGCATTACATTGTTCATAATATAATCATGAACTATAATGACTATAAACTGGAAAATTTATTGTGTTCAATAAGTGAATGTAGAAGCTGCTGTTGAGATGTAACAGTGGGTTCATATCTTAGGAGCTGGTTGCTCAACCTACATTAATGGATTTCATAGTTAGCTTGCTTGCCTGAAAGCTCCCCTCTCTCCCCAGATCACCTAGGATAATATCAAGCTCTCCATAGTTATTGCAGATAGAACTGCAGGTGAAATTGCCTAGAAGCAGTTTCTTCCTTAACTTGGGTTACTAAACTCTCCCATGACCTCTTAGCCAAACCCACTGGTAACTGTGCAGTCAAATTATGCAAATAAGATTAATCAGAGTTTATGCTAAAATGATCTAGCAAAGAGATGCAACATTTATTTATTGGTGATTTTCAATCTTTTCAAAATTTTAGAAATTGAGAAAGTATGTTTGTACTTCTGTGCCATCTAATTTCATTTTATCTGCAGTTTTGTGTTTCAGATAAGACCAGAAGATTATCATGCTGCTGGCATTGTGAAGAAAGGAAAACCATCAACCCTCGAGGAAGAATTTGAAGTAAGTAAATGTTTGCTATTTAAACTTACAAGTATTAAACTGTTATGCTATACAATTATGTTATTGTCTGGTATCTTATGTCACATAATTTACAGAAAAGATAAAATTTTAAATTCGGACTAAATTTGCAGAAGGTCAAGCAACTTGATACGGAACACTGGGAGAGCATCAGAGGTCCACGGCCTTGGGAAGAAGCGACTTTGCAACAGAAACAAAAATCTGCAAACTAGTTGCAGGAAACAAGCCTCATATTTGCTGACTCTTTGCATAACTTTGGAAACTTAATATTTAATTGAACAGCATGGTGTGTATTTCTTGCATTGTGGTTCCATTCTTTCTCTGGCTATTTCATCGCTTTATTCGGCCCTGGTTGTCGAGGTTTTGGGCTCCACCACTAGAAGGTAGCAAAATGGAGAATGATGAATCAGCTGATGCTAAGATGAAATGTCCCTTCTCATCAAGAGAAAATGGTGCAATTGTGAACAGTCACGTTCAGGAAACTGCATCTTCCGGAGGAGATAAAAAAGATATTTAGTATTTACGAAATGGATTACATTTTTACACTGTTTATTATTCTCTGTCAGTGATTTGATTATGGGTGTGTTATGCTGGTGTTTCCTTTCATTTGTACAATTTAATCCTGCTGGATTTTTGGAGGGCTGCTGTCAGCTTGTGTGTAAAAATGCCAAGAAAATGCTCTTAATACATCGCACGTAAGCACATATCAGTGCTGTTATTATATTTGTTTAACCTTGAAATGTGTTGGTGTGTAGAAAATAATGCAATCACAAATAATCGCTTAGGGCCTTAGTACAAGAGAGCCATGCCAATAAAAAGCATTGATATTCTTTCTGTTGGCAGAAAAAATAATGTACATTTTGTATTTTAGTCGTGTTTTAAAAATAACCTAGTCTTTAGTGTTACTTTAATTTTAAATTACATGTAACAAATTAAATGTATGACTAGTAGTAATGCTAAAATAGTATACATATATGTAAGAAATGGATAATAAACAGAATTTATTTACAAACAATGTACGGAAAACAAAAATAGCATTACAGTTTATACGTTGCGTAACCAGCACTAGCTTTACACAGTCGGACATTTGTGGTATCTCAATGTGTATTTCTGCCTTGGTATTAAAATTTTCCTCAGTTCTGAGTAACATTAAATAATGAGCTTACATAATGTTATATTTGCCATGTACATTGGTTCTGATCAATGAAATTAATGCAACTATCAACGAAATACATACAAATGAAAAAGTTATAATCTATTTATAGAAAATTCTGTTAGCTTGCATACACTGGCAGCATTCCTTTGTTGATGTTCACATACCCTTTAATCATTTTTGAATGCTTAATCCCATCACTTTAGTCTCCATTCTTACAAGATGGTTCACTCGGGTTGCAAGATAAATTCAAACATAACTGCAAACTACAACTATCTGATTCTAGCCACAGCATAATTGACTCATTAAAAAATCTCTGAGGAAACTGGTAGTGTTTAATGAGACGTAAGTTTCATATAATGCAGACAGCCAAAAACAGTTTAATGGTTTGCAGTTCTAAACTCGACAATGTGGTCAGATATACGAATCACTGAATACTAACAGCACTTACCAGAATGCTGTGTGCTAATTTTACCACTTATATCTCTACAATCTGACAAAAGTAGGACACAAGGATATGTATTTTAAAACAAACGTTTGCTGTGATTTTGTTAGATTTTTGTTTGGTCGACACATTGAAAATATTAATCAAGAATAACTTGCTAATACATTAAAAAAATGGTACACCTCGTCTTTGTCACAGACAGCCACTTCAGTCTGACAAACACTGCACTTTACTGGATGATAGGTATCAGCACTGTCTGCACCAGTGCTTGATCCTTCACCAGTTTGATGCTTGGGTTTTCTCCGCTTTTTGTATTTTATCGGACAGTGTAAAGTCTGAGTGATGTCCATGCTGCAGTTGAAAACAAACATGGCTCGATACTGATTCTTGTATATTTCGTGTCTGTAAGAATATGATTTCGGTCAAATAACTAAGATGGCAATTTAACAATTACAGACAGCCACAAATTATATTAGCTCAGCAAATCATACAACAAACAATTTTTTATTAGAACACGTAAAAATCTGCTCAAAACCTCAAAATTATTTCAACATGTTTTTGATTTATCTGATATCTTATTTGATCTTTATCAGATAATATGAACTTCAGTTAAAGTGAGACAACTGACAACTATATAGTAAAATGAGGTATCAGGTATAATAAAAAAACTGAAACATTCTTTTGTTTCATTAAAATAACTTCATAATTGGTCTATATTGGTTTTTATTGGTCTTCAGTCCAGTTTTTTTAAGTTTATTTATGCCCCAAAATTTTACTTATCCTTAAAATGCTCATAACCGACGGTCATAAAAAGGAATGTAGTTAAATACCTTTGACAGTCCATGCATAACATGGTCATACAAGCTGGGCAGTTCAGTACGGCATCACTTGTTGGCAACTTCTCTTGAACAGGAAGAGAATTATGCATGTCAGCATCTTGCGAGACACATGTACCCTACATCAATAAAAGCAACATTAAATTATTATCTTCGATAAATATGTAGCTCTTTGCATAGTTGCCTAAAACAGTTTGATATTCTATTTTTTCAAATTAAAATTAAGTAAATGAGGTAATTGGGGGGGGGGGGGGGGTGCACTGTCTATGAGGCACAGTTTACAAACGTATGATTCAAATAAACAGCGCTCTGTTCAAACTGGTCACTGGTGATTCACAGGTCCTGTTTCCACAAGAAGCAAATTCAGGAGTGAAATGTGATTGTTCTACTCTGCATTACAAATAAATCTAAACACATTCTATTGCAATGTTTTCAGTCTGCAAGAGATTCCACCTGGTTTTTCGGAGGGAGGAAAGTTCTACTCAAGAGTTTGAGAAACTAGTCTACTCTTTGCTGTACAAAGGCGACATATTACAGCTCTACTTGCAACATTTGTTACAACAGTCAAGTAATACAAATTGATGGGTAGTTACATTGGTATTTTGTCACCCATATGTACAGAATTAAATTTTCAGATGAGCAATAATTAAAGAACTGCTTAAGACACATGACTGAAAAAGGAAAATTGTACAGCTGAAAATCGTTGTTTTAAAAGAAACTGTGAGTTGGCAGTATGGCTTTATGTAACTGAGAACTGTTTTGAGATTTGCCATATCATAAATGTCCACAAAATTGCTCTGTGATCTCAAAGTTTAGTTCGTACTAGCATGATTCGTAGTCTGAAATAAATACTGAGACTACAGTGCATTTTTATGGACTTCTATGATCACAGACTTGCTCACATGGTAAAAACACAGTGACTTAACCAAACGACACTGATAAAATATCTGTGGAAGAGGACTAGAATTTTCTAAGGAACAAGCTGCACTTGACAGCTAATGAATTCCTAAAAGGTGCTTCAGCTTAAGGCGACTTCCACCAATCCTACTGCATCTCCCAGACATTATTTTAGGTTAAAAATTTTGCAAGTCTTCCAGATTTAATGCTCTATTCACCCATTGTACAATAATGACACACTCAGCTGATGATTTACTAGTAAACAGAGACATTCAGAAATCATACCAGATTGCCATCAGCTACTCAAGCATTATGGAATGGGTTCAAGTTTGTATGCATGATTTTGTATTTTTGTGTTGTGCCATTCAAACATGTATGAAAAAATTTGCATTGTGCAAAACAAGAACAAGATATACCAACATACAGCTACAGTACTGTAAAAATAAAATCCCTGCCATTTTCAAAACTTTGTACGATATATTACCGTTGACAAGTATGATCTTCTTTGATCATCCATCCATTTTTGATCCTCGTCATCCAGATCAGGGTCATAAAACAGATCATCGTTAGATAAGACAGGATGCTTCTTACTTTTTTTCTTAGATGAAGAGTTAGCACTTTCATTGTCAACTACAAACAAGAAAGGATTAGTTTGGATAAATATCTGTATATAATTTAATTTCTTTTAATGGTATTTGCTAAACTAAAACAAAGTTATTACAGAAGTACCTTACAAGCACACTGTGAGAGATGTACTCAATTAATAATGCCATAACAACTTACTTTCATGATAATGAAAATTTGCCAACCAGTTTCTCACTTGAGTTCATAGTTATGTGTTGTTTTATAGCAGAATTTCTTACCTTACTTGACGCATTAAAATTTTTAGTACAGTACAATTTGCTTAAAAAATACACAGATAATAAAATTACAATTTTCTGATACATTTTACTTAAAAACTTTTTGCAAGCAGTTTATGGAATGCTAACAGTATTGGCTTCATAAATAAACAATATACACTGTAATAACATAGAAAATGCTACTTAATAGGTCTTTTCGGTTTACGAATCCAGCCGCTTAATAAATTCATTTAAATTTGCACCAAGGTGGATTTATTAACTGAAGTATACAGTAATTGTGTAGAACTAGATATCTTCTAACAGAATTTGTTTATACCAAAAATTTACTGCTAAACTTGTGTATGATTACTGGGAAGAGCCAGGATGGAATCATCGACACCCACCTTAGCAAAGCTCACACAGTTTGCTGCTGCATGATAAACTAGCACTTGCCATATAATGTCAAACACTACAAGTTGTTATGTAGGGTTAGTTGCAACAACTGCTATTTGGAAAATTTTATTGACATTTACAAAGTACACTTGCTTAATTATAAGCGAAATTTTCATTAAATGAAGTGACATTTGGCTAGGGAATCTTATAAATGTATAATGATATACTACATGTACATATTAATGAAAAGTCAACAATGTTTGATTTATATAAACCACGCCCTTTATGAGTTTTATTGGTCATATTTATTAATCATGTCCTTACTATACAAAATTTTATCAGAGCAGGCCAGCAGGCAATGTTTAACTTTATGGATATGCATGCAAGTTTATCAGCTTCAGCTGACAGAAATATGAGGAATAAAAGAGAACAGCAGATTTTGTGTACTAACTTACAATGGGTTTTTTAGAAGACAAACAGATTTAGTTGACTAAGGTACAGTAATAATATGGCATTTTATAAAATGCGGATCAAAGTTCAGTGAATAAAAGCACTAAACAAATGATATTCTCACCAGTTTCATCATCACATTCATCATCCGAATCAAAATACAAATCATCGTAATATTGTTGCGACTGTTCAGGCATATCTTTGTTTGCACCTGTTTCCATGGCAGCTGGTTCATTTTCAACTGGAAGGAATTTAAACTGGTAAAGGACTCCAGACAGCTAATATCAGTACAAAAAATGTCAACATTTCAATGGTTGTGCAGTTTGTATTCATAATTTATAATTGAAATTAAATAGTTTGTTTTAAAAACAGCAAAACAGTCACAAAAAACATCAGTCACAACTATCATGAAAAATTATATTTAGTTATTTTGCTGTACTTTGGTATAGCCAGGGGTGAGTGACAAGCAAAATTAAAAGAGCCTGATCTATTACAAAGAATGGACTGCCATGAGAGAATGGTATGATGATGAATACACCTAATCGAAAAATCTCGAGCAATTCAGTTGATGCATCGTGCACCATGACTTCATTTAAAGCACAAGAAAACCTTCCACTTACATAAAGCTTAAAAAATTTCGTCTCGAAATTTTATACCTTACATACTACCTTTTTGTATGCATGGCTTGCATTGGCCGCAATGCTGTAGAAAACGTGAAAATTTAAACTCCCGCGATGACCGTTAGGTGCAGCCATTTTCGTGATAGGTCTTTTGAGTTCAAGTTTAGAAAACAATTAGACAACAAGTTTGAAAAAATAATCAGAACATTCGTAGCATACATGTTGTTAATTAAGTAAAATTTTAAATTACTGTATCTTGTCAATAAGAGTAAAAGTTCGTTTTTGGCTAGCGAGTGCTGCACCCTGGAGGGTGAGTCAGCGACATTTTACCAATTGACAGAAACATTTAAATTATTAGTGTAGTTACATAAATCTTTCCAGCAGGTATGTGAAATGCTAAGTAATATAGATTTGCACCGAAAGTTTTTTGAGTCATAATTTAACATTGCCTTTCTTCCCCTGATTGACGTGGCGTAGTGACATCATGTAACGGCGCCATCGGTACAGTATTGCGGGAGATTTAAAATGAAAACAAACAAAATTCCTTTCTAAGTGAATACGATATGTGCATAAAATTGCTGTAAAGTAGTATAATTTTTTAAGATGATTTTTCTGAAATCTACTTCAGGTGCCCCTTTTCTTGTCCTTTAACTTAACTATGAGCATCATTGGCATTTGATTTATACTGAGTCAGACTAAAATTTTCAGATCACAAGAAGAAAACGACATTTTATTCATATATTTACTTGGCTGTGCAAGCATTAAAATAGCTTTTTAGAGATACGTTAACAAGACTGACAGCTAATATCATGCGATTTGGTATTTTGATTAAAAATAATTGAGAAATTACAACTGCCCAACCAAGTTGAACGAACCGGGTATTCTAGCTTTTTCTAAGTTGGCAACAGTTCTTTCAAGTTCCTGCATCATGTCCTTTTCGAATTCATCATCGCTCGATTCAGCATTCTTTCCCTCCACGATGCGTCGCTTTTGCTCTGGAGTTCCACGTAACATGATATCAATCTCGTCTTCTGAACTGCAAGAAGTCAAATACAGCAAAAGTTAGTTTTTATATCAAAGGCATAGTGTGCATCACATGCTGTATTTGTACCAGAATTTCCAAGAGATATGGGCTAGGTAAATAGCTGAGCGGGTTATTGTGTGTGCCAAGCAACCGAATGCTAAACCTGTGAATGAATGGATGGGTGACTTGAATGAATGGATACCCATACCAAGTGAATTCATCTACAATACTGCTTTGGGGTATTAACATGAGGGTCTATGAACATGCGATATCTCTGTCTGTCCAATATTTCATGTTAGAGGATTGCCCAGCCTATAATAATGGTGGTGGCCACAGCCAGTGAATGCTGGATCCCAGTTTGGGAAGTGCCTAGTTGTACAAACATAAATGTCCAGTACTTCAACAAACCTTTACAATTTCTCCTATTTTGTTGCAGAAGTACCTATCTAAGAAAATTAAAGGTTACGAAAAGCAAATGCTGCTATATTTTGCAATGTTACAACAGTACAACTATCTTAATATGATAAAAATTTAATAAATTATGTTTGAACAATACTATAGCTGATGTTCTGCATTGACTAATGAGATTTCTCAGTACATCAGGAAACTGTGGCTTTAAAGTGGAGACTTACGAAAGTGACAAATTTGCATTTTGTCTAGACTCTAGATACTTTGAATATACAATTCTCAATATAAAAAGCATGTTACCATTTCTCAACAAAACTAAGAATGAAACTAGAATTTTGCTATAAAACTGTGAGAAAGATAATGCAATAAGATATCAATATTTTGAAACGTAGTTCTTACAACACAAGCACTGCAGAACACACTTGCAATAAATTAAAGAGTATTTGAAAGTACAGGTCTACTGTTCAGCTGCTCAAGATTTACAGTTTAGCAAAACTAAATGTTTGAATTCTGTACACACTTGCCCAAAGTTACTTTTAATGTATAACTAGAAACTGCACTGTTTTCTATTTGATAAAGTTTTTTAGTTTACTGCACAATAAAATTCCATAAATTTGTTAAAGATGTGCCAGCTCTTAATGTGCTACAATTCTTGTCACTAAAGGACATCACTTGTTTTACAAGTAAATTGTGTGGCAAATATCCTTTGGCTGGGGGGGGGGGGAGTACAAAAACAAAAACTGAAAGAGTGATAATAGTACAGAACACTTTATTATATCAAAGTACTGCTGTATCAATAAACAAACTAAAGTGCGCTCAATATTTAGGGGGGCACTTTCGTGCAACTCAACCAGCCTCTAGTCTTGAGAGGTATGATTGCAGCGACTCAAAGAGATCTGTGTTAAACTCAAAATCCTCTAGTCCCACAAGCTTATCTTTTGAATAATAAATCAGTGGCACGTTCTTGGATCATCTTAACTCCTTCTGGACTGCACCATTTAAAATAGGTTTTATAAAACCTATGACTTTTCTGGTACTGTATGAGCACAGACACAACTAAATGATTACAAATTAGGTACTGTTTTATTCAGAAGAATCTCAGCAATCAAATCATGCTGTTTGTTTAAACATTTATAAGTGAGTTAATTGGATAAAATTAAGAAAAACACACCAGGCACTCCAACTTAGCCTACTAAGTAGCTTAGTCTGGTGTACACTTGCATGATTTTACACACTATTTTATTGGTTGCCTGCTTGCTACAGCCCTAGCTCTACAGTGTTCTTCTGCTATTCCAGGAGAAACTAACCGATCAGCCATGGGAAAGTTAACGCTCGTTTCAAGTGGTCATGCTTTGGGCTTACCCACAAAACTTGAGCAATGCTGAAGTTAGTAAGTGTAAATGTTTTATGCTTTTTGAACTCCGGGTGCACAGGTAATGTGTATTAAAATAAATAAGTTGGTTTACAGACACAAATAGAATTGGATGATTCTAATAAAAGAAGCCTTTCTCAATTTAGAAGGTGACTCATTTAGTATCAATTGTGCCCCTGCATACCTCCAACATACTCTAAAAGCTGAAAGGAAACACTTGAGTACCACTTTACATCATGCTGTGTTAATGTGCAGAATCGCTAAAGCTGCTTTACTAGCCATTTGTGTTAAATAACTACTAGTGAGAGTAGAAGTGAACTTACCTGACATAGCCTTGCTCTTCGTCACTCTCATCAAAAACAACAAATTCATATGGTTCGTCAGCCATTATGCCTTCTTTCCGAAATCAGAAAGTACAATTAATTGGTTTCTACAAAATTCAAAATTGTTGATAAAAAATCTGAAATATTTTCTCTGTCACGTTCTGTTGCTCTAATTGTCTATTGCAGATATTTGGCCTCTATTTATTATTAGAATACTACACTGTTTCCTGCTTGTAGCTAAAGTTTTCCACTCCTGTGATGCTACTGAGTATTGTTGGGTTCGGTGTCGGCTGTAGTAAACCTTTAATCCTACCAATCTTAACCTCCTAATTCTAATTTTAGTGCTCCAAACTTTGTTTTTGTCTTCGTTATCCGAAATGTCATTATCAAAACATCAAATTTTCATTTCGTCTGTTGTACATATTTATGCATTAGTACTAGTGTATCCGACCTACTCTCATCTGCAGCTAACAGCGTAAGTTCGTCGCTCATAAGCTAGATTTCGTTCAAGTTGTTGAAAATATTTATTTATTTTAGCTGTCCAAGTTTGTGTTTGCTTTTCGGTTCACATCCAAAATATCAAGCGATACAAACTGTCTGTCGGAAATCTGGGTAGCAGGTACGCACAGCAAATGCTAGTCAATTCTATTCGAAAAGCTTATTTCAATCTAAAATCGTTGTTGCAAAGAGGAAGAATAGAGAAAAAACTACAATTGTCAGTAGACACTAGTCTCTACCAGTCTCACAACGTCTGATTCCCGCGAACTATTAATCTAATCATGTCCTATTAACAATTTTTTAGTGAAGTAGCTATGCCTGCTATTTTATCATTTACGTGACGGCTGCATAGTTCTTGTTTTGCATAATCTTTGCTTTGCACACCCAGTTGCAAATACGGGTGAGCAACTGACCAAACTCTATCAGACCATAAACCGAACTTCAGTTTTTCGAATCGAAATGAGATTGAAAAATTTTCGAACCACTAGTAAAAATTAGTCTTGCAAAGATCATGCATATTACTCGATTTTATTCTGCAGTAAAATCACTAATAATTTGTTTAAAATTTGCACAGAAATTACAGCTAAATTATGCTAATTGCATGACGTTTCAATCGTTTTAATGATGAAGAACGAAAGTGCTGAATTATTCGAATCTATAGTTTTAGGCTCGAATTGAATTCAAACATTCGATGCCACCCCTAGTAGCAAATTTGCACATAATGCAAAAAATCAATATAGAAAAGCCATTGCATATATAATTCATTTATTGCGTAGTCTGGACAGGCCTTACCAAGTTTTTTGTAATACATAATTATGGAATGTTTGTGCGTTGATTTCAATTATTAAAGCTCAGTAAAAAATATCCGAAACCATAATTAAAAGTAATCAAACTCTTTAATGGTTTAAATATTATCATAACCTAACAGCAACATTAACGTTAAAATTCTGAATGCTATATGTTCTGAAATTACATTTATATGTACATGAATGCCTATGTACCTAAACAGGAGTGAGTAGCCTAATAATAATTGAACCAAATATAGGGTAACTTAATCGTGTTATAAAACACAATTTTGATGAAAACAAAACTAATTAATCGCGCCAATAACATTATCATCTCATCAATCTGATGCAGCAAATCAGCTGTTATTTGCTAAAGATGAAATTCAAAACTGCAGTAAACAATAACTACACAACTGTAGTAATATACGCTGCATGCCACATAAAAAAATCTAGAGTAAATGTGTTTACAATTAATATATTTTTTATCAGCCTATGTAGCCTAATAAATGCAACATACAATGTCACACTACAAATAATGAAACATACAGGAAAATGAAATAGTCATAATGGAAAACACAATAAAAAAGTACAGAAAGTAACACTAATACTGCCAACACATACCTGTCAAATAATAACTATAAAGGTGTATAAAACGGAACAGTGATAACCTTATATCTGCAATTTGCATTCATACATATGCAGTTCACAGTAATCGTAAACAAAATCCCCATTAAATTTTACGGAAACTTTTCCTAGAATATTCGCATTTTTCTGCAACTGATTCTGTGTTAATTATTTCTAATAATGACGTTTTCCCTGTGTTGAGTATTATTCTGGTAAACTTAAAAGTATGAACTAAAATAAAATATAAGAAGTTCGCTTCTACATTATTATTACAATAACTGTTATATCTTTGGCTTTAAACGGTAAACAAAAATATAAAAAATAAAAATAGTGTAACACATATGCAAAGTAATATATATATATATCCACATAACGAAATTATTTGTTTAGTACTCCAGCCTGCGCTGCTTTGATTTTAAAGCTAACAACAAAACACAAAATGCTAAGTGCTAAACACTTTAATGCTAAACAGTGTAACAAAATAATAATATATATAACTTGTAATATCTTCAAAAAATTAAATCCATAAAAAATAACTAAATATTTATTCAACTTTTAATTAAACTAGCTACTTAATACTAACTATACTGACCTCTATAGATAACAGATCAACATGTCTTATGAAAACCACAAAAGATCATCACAATATATAAAACAAGTAACTATAATATGAACAATGATTTACGGCAATATTGAACTTTGATTCACATTTAAAATAAAAGCAACAGAAGACAAAAGATCAAATTAACAATTATGGCCATGCACCTATTTAAGGCCTAAAGCACAGTCAAAGCACCACCATCCATCCATCATTTTGTTGATTATAAAGAAACAAACTTTAAAACAATGGCATGTATAATAAGCCACATAAATGAGTGAGAGTGTTAAAATGAAAAGCTTCGTCAAGTTTCTTGTGCATAACCACGTTTCACGATAAGGTTGATGGGCAATTAGTATAAGAAGCAGTGCTGTAAAAGCTTTAATTAGTTGCATAGGCTAAAAAACCTTAATTGTTGTTTGGTTGTTTATCACACATTAATTTATTTTTAACTTAAATAAAAGTTCGAAATTGCTATAAATTATATTCATATTATAAAAGTTTGTTTTGGTACTTGATTCTCTTTTTTAGTATTCATTAGTATAATAATTATCTATAGATTTCATTATATTTCAACTGTACACCTCCCATGGAATTGCATTAAACTGGAGAAAAGGATTTTTCCAGATCAGACAGTGAGCTCCTGCTGGCTTCATCGTTTGCTGAAGGATCAAACAGTTTCCTACGAGAATTTGCATACTGAACGAAATTCCAAAAATCTGTCATATCCGGACTAGTCTCCAAACTCAATTCATCCTCGGGAGTTTGCTGTACTTGCTTGAGTGATACATCTAAAAATACAAACACAGAAAATGCCTAACACAAGCTACTTTAAAGGTCATAATTGACATACACTAATGATAATTTCAGTTATTATCAAAACTATAAATAAAAAACTACAGCTTAAGAACATGACACAAGATTCATTACATCACATATGCACAAAATAGTAAAAATGCATAGTTAAACAAGCATCATAAGAACCAATGTTCAGATAGTTACACACAAGCACACATGCACACACACATATATAGTTAATATGCATGGGCCAGGTAATTAGTAACTGCATAAACACTGTTTCTTATAATGCATGTTTAACTATTGACAATTACACTATACAAATAAAGAACTACAACTTAAAAACACATCACAAGATTCAAGCCACAAAATTGTCTTTTTCGCTTTTTAGCAACAAGCATAGTCATATACGGAGGTATGAACCAACCAGTTGGTGGATAGTGACTATATAGTGTAATTGTCAATTATATTGTTCAATAAATCAATGAACATCTATAGGCCATATTGAAGATCGTGCCATATAATTGCTCAATATCTCATATGTGTGGTGTTACGTGTGCACAATGGGAAAAAGCAATTATAATGTCCGTATGTATGCTCCCTAATGGTTAGGTATGATCATGAATTAACCTAACAGCTAATTAAGTGAAGGAGGAAGGCACTGAAAACATACGAATCAACCACGCTTCGAACTCAGCACCTGCAATATCAGATGACACGTTCTACCACTAGAGCTATCAGCTCAGGTAGCAGACAGGTATAAATTCTTATCTAGAATAAATCAGAAACACGTTTCCACAGTACGGTGAAATTAATTAATTAGTGTAGTTAGTTAATTGATTGATCATGTACTTGTATGAGAATTACAGAATTAGAGAACTAATCCTTGCAACTGAAAAAACGTTTGTTTCTTGCTTGTGGGGAATTAACGCTTCAAATGAATAAAATATCCACAATGTCTCTGCAAAAGATATGATTAGTGAAACTGCATAAAACAAAATATACAATGGTTGTTGTATATATCATTATAATGCTTACCCTTTTCATGCTGCAAATAGTATTTTGATGCAGACCAGATGTTTGCCAGTGAGTGCCTTCTACAGTCGTCTATATTCGGAGTTTGTGGTTGTTTGGACATCTCCAGTGCTTGCCAGTCAGCAAGGTAATTTGGAGTTATAAATGGAGGCATCGTCATGTATGGAGGCATGAACCAACCAGTTGGTGGATAGTAGCTGAAGGCAGGATTGGTCACCGCGTATCTTGCGAAATCTGAATCTACCGCGACAACTTCATCGTTCTTTGGGACAAAATATGTATTATAGTTACCATCAGGTTTAGTAGTGTAAGGCTCGTTAACAAACTGACCAGTCTGACGATTTGCACATGAGGTATGTTCAACTTTAGCACTTTCATTTTGCTCTTGGTCAAAGACAGACAATTCAATAGGTGCACCAAGTTCCACACTGTGACAGTCGTAGCTAACATTTGCCTCTCGACTGTTATCTGGCAGAGAATGAGGCGGTTGTTTAATGGAAAAACTAGTAGAAGCATGCCTCATTTGCTCTTGGCTGCTGCTGGTGAAACCACTGATGGCGGGTTTTTTGTCACTCACTCTGATTGGTGGAAGCTTGTGCTCATTTATCGAAAGCACTAAATGATTTTCTTTTGCTGCTGGCTTTTTTGATATAGTGTAGTCCAACGGAAATTTCTGCTGAGTAGAGCCATGTAACTGGCAATAGTCTTTCCAGCAGATTGGTGTCTTTGACCCGTTTGTGATATCGTAACCAATGATATCTGTTTGACAATGCTTTTTGTCAGCCATGTCATCAGATTCCTACAGGAAAGAAAAGCTTTGTTGCAAAAAATTGAAATCTAGAACTATGAACTATGATCTAGAACTAGAGCTTAATATGTAACATGGAAATCTCTATAAGTGCTTGTTAAACACAAGGCACATCAGGCGGCTTTCCAATTCTGTAGTGAGCACCTTTATCTTCATTAACAAGGAATCTGTTTGTTACTTAAATGAAAACTGTATTATCTTTGTACCAGTATAGGTACTCGTGTACTCGAGTGGACTCGTCCAAAATATCTTGAAAAGCTATTGGTGGCATACTGCAGTTTGCAGCAATGTTTGGTCAATTGTTTTAAAGGTGGCAGTACATACTAATTTTTGCAGCGTGGAATCAAATTACTTTCTGTCAGGTCAGTAAATTCCTCTAGGCATGCTCACTTGCTAGGATTTACATTACAATTAGGAACAGTACAAGTTTAGTAGGATAGTGGTAATCTTGAATGACTGAAGGTAAAAGACATTTTCAGATCACCTAGCAGCTAAATAGCTGATCAGTTTACGTAGCTTGGAAAACTAGAACAGGCGATCAAAGTCATAATTTTTAATACAAACTGAAGTTCCTCACCTGAAGTTAGAGAAACCGATTTTGAAAAAATACTCACAAGCATGGAAAGGTGATTCAAGGCTTAGGGTTAAGGAACTATTGTTCATCTGGTAACAATAAAGCACCAGAAAAAAGCACCCCAAACTACGACAGAATTCAAAAGATGCTTAGCAAGGCGACACAAAAATTTTCACTGCTTGCTTAAGAAAAAATCATTTACACAATGACTGGGAATTTATCGTCGTCACCATTAAGTCATTATTGTAAAATTGTATTATTGTATTACATAATATACATAACAAATTGAAACAAGTTTAGGCTTCTCTTTTGAAGTACGGGCGTTACCAAAAATGAAACGGAAAAATATTTAGTCTTAAAATGCAGTTTCTTAATGGCCATAACAGTTTGATCAATGAAATTTTTAACAGTGATTTAACTTTTTAATCTGTAAATAGTTTTATCGTAGTAATACTTTGTGTGAAAGTGTAATGCAGTGGTTTCTTTTGTACAGATGTAGCAGTTTTTTAATGTACATGTGTGTTGATACGGGTTTTTACTTGGATTAAAGTGCATCTTATCTCATCATATCTAGATAAATATCTAACAAAAACCCAAAAAAATTTACCATCAGTTGAACAAATAAGAAATTTCATTCCCAGAAAGAGAAAAAACCCAAAGATTTGTAAAACTGCTACCCTTAGTTAGAAATGTATCTGAAGTAAATATAAACGTAAGAATTAAGCGCTCACTGTAATAATGTAACACTGCCAAATAGAATTATGAGTTCATGTTACCAAAAACAACATGCATACCAAACTGCTTGATGTTTTAGTAGCTCTTTTATTCGCTGATGAGAATAATTTATTCGTTTTCGATGAAATCTTTTTCTCTGGCGTTTGTATTCTTTCAGTGGAACTTGGTTTTTGTCTGCTGGCTGTTGCGTTTTGCTTATCGAATGGCAACAACATCGATGGTCCAGTGTCCCGCTTATACCTACTCCTTCTGTTTTTGAACCATGTCTGAAAAAATTAGGTGATTAATATTGTTCTCCTTTTTGTTAAATAATATGATATTTATTCAGTGTTTACCATATGAGCTTATGGGCAATCAAATTATTGTAAACATCGTTTACAGTGGGGCTACTATGCATGCGTTTCTCTCTTTCACTTTTGACTGCTGTCCTGATCAGTTCTCTGTTGCTGTTTGTGAATATGTGTAAAAACATTAATTTATATGTTTTATCGGTGTTAGGAGAGATATTATACAATTGCGGACATTTGTTAAACCAGTGATCTCATAGGAAGAACCCATTCAAACTGTCAAGACATTTTCAGCAATTCTAGACAAATATTTTTAAAGTTGTAATATCTGGGGGCTTAAAATATGACAACAAACAGAGAACGTATAAAGTGTGCATTTAATATAAGAGAGTTTCTAATGAAACAAAAGAAAATTTTGACTTTTAATACAATGTACTCTGCTTAATAAATCAACCTTGGTGAGCAGACCTAACCAAGGTTTAAATACATTTAAAAAGTAGTTGGATTTGTAAACTGATGAAGCCTATTAAGTATTGTTTTCCATGTTACTATACTGAGTATTGTTTATTAAATGAAGCCAAGACTTTTAACACTCAGTAAACTGTTTGCAAAACGTTCTTAAGTAAAGTACAATAATTTATTAGCGTTCGTATAATTAAAGTAACTCACATAAAACACGTGACTTATCTATGATCTATTACGTTTTACATCTGATAACTTGATAGCCAAGTTAAAATTAGGCAGATATTAACGTTCTAGCAAACAACTGTTTACAGCAACAATTAGCATGTCAGTTTAATCTAATAATGTATGTAAAATGAGCAAGCAAGACCATAAAATGCTCGAGACATGTCCAGTGTGGTCTGTTTTAGCGAATTTTTTTCGAAAATGCATTTCGAGTTCGATGAAGTGTAGCATGTTTGAATAGTCACTGTTCTGCAGTCCACAGTGCAGTGTTTCCAGGGCATCCCATTTCAGCAGTTTTCATACAGTAATTTCTGGTTTGTCGTTGTCGTCACCGCCATCTTGTTGTTCAGAATCATTAAGTGAAAAAATGCAAAGCTGTAAAACGTTTAGAATAAAGATGCTACTATGCTGGACAATTGTGTGGTCTGATGTTTCAATTCTCTAGGCTACGCAGCATGCAAGACGGATTCTTAAAGCGATGTTTGAGTTTAATAAATGGCGGATTTTACTAGGTTAAAGTATTACACAGTTCCACTCCAGCAATAGTGGCCATAAGCAGGTGAATTTATTATCTGTAGATATATTAAGCAGATTCTACTATAACTGTAATGGCAATAAAAGCTTGTGATGCTCAAAGATTGTTCGAGTTGAGGACAGGTTACCTGAGGTAATAGGTCTTTAGATTTAAAGTTTGGGTCAAGACCCAAATTACCATGTCCAAATCTCAGTTGAACTGCAAATCCAGATGGTCAGATGTGCGTCAAAGGTTTGATTCATCTTCGGAATGTATGATGAAGCAGGCAAATGTAGAAGCTCCCCGGATTTATGGCCGAATGTATACAGTGGTGGACTGGCCCACCGGAATACCGGGAAATTTCCCGGTGGGCCCCTAAGTGATGGAACATCACTTTAGAAATAGCCGAGAAAAGTAAAAGCTAAAGAAAAAGAAAAATTTTGTGTAGATTGTGGCTGACAGGCAAACTCAGGGACAGACAGCCTGTCTGCCTTGCACATGCTCGCTAATATGTCTGGTAGGATAATTTTCATTTGACGATATAATCACAGCAGTACTTCACCAGTCCACCTTATATTGTGCCTAATGAGCAAGTTACAATTATATTGATGTTTTAATTAATGAAGCGGCAACTCCCAAGAATGAGTTTAAACGATTCAAAACTCACTACAATTCCTATGCAGTCTGACACATGCAACCAAATATATCTGCAAAAATAAGACGAAAGGACAAAAACAATTTTGGGTAGGTAAAACACTAAGGCTAAAGCAGATGAAAAACGGGTAACCAACGAAAAACATTTGATGAAATCATGCTACAATAAACGTACTTTAATTGTAGAATAATTGACAGTATAAGTATATATACAGGTATCTGCATAATCGGCTTAATGTCTAACGAAATCATAAAAAAATCTAACTTGTTTTACTATTCACAGTTGTGTTCTTTGCATTCACAATTTACTATTCAAAGAAATCCCATTATTTAATCAATTCTTAAATGTAGGATAAACCATTTGCATTAACAACTACATTTTTGGTAGGCCACTACAAGAAGGAATACATGTTTTAGCAAAAGTCAACAAAAGACCACAGCATGAACATCTCCTACAGGTAATAATCTAGCTTACCTTGTTATGAGGCTGAATAAAACAGTAAAATATGTAAAAGCATTCTGTTCACACATTACCCAAGACTATTCTAAGATCATTTTCACCTCATTGGGAGTGCGTTTAAACTTAAACTGCATAAACTAAAAAGCTGTGTACACAATAAAAAATTCAAACTTACATTAACCCTGTCATATGTTTGTCCAGTTTTAATGGCGATAATTTGTTTCGTTGCGGTTGCTGGATATTTGTCATTAGTAAAAATCTGCTCCATCAAATCTTTCTGCTCCTATAAGAAACACAAAAGCGATTATAGTAATAAACTTGAAAATATCTAAGCCTACAAGAAACGTGAAAACAATTATAATAAACTTTGGAAACTTTTATCGAAAAATGTATTTGAACTTGAGGTTTACTTATAAGAAATTGATAATAACTTCATAAACTAGCTTAGCAGGAAAGAACCTATGGTACAACTAACCCGGTTACTTGTGCACTGAAGACACTAATTTAACCTATAATTTACTGCAGTCGAAAGGTTGCATTACGCTTAAACCTTAGTGGGTATTGTTTGATTTGGTCTTACCTGAGATTCAATTTAATTATGCTGTAGAAACAGACTAGTCAAAGAATAAACAGTAACGAATTGTATAAAGTGGCCACATAATAACAAAATCAATTTAACTCACATTTGGATTTTTTCGCTACTGTAATTTAGCTACACTGGAAATTTAGTTTCACAAGCAAATGGTATCAAATCACAATAAACAGTTCATAATTTAGTTTAACACTTCAAGATCATAATTTTAAGCACAAGCACTACACATTAAAGCATAATATTAGATTTAAATCAGGTTAGCAAATCTTCTAATAATTTATAGAAAATAGTCTTATATTATGAATGAAAAAAGCCTGCAAGAGGCAGACGGCACCTGCTTTGTCAAGTATCTGCTAAGAAAGTAGTCAAAGGTAATAGGTATGCTTCAGTTTTATACTCAAGATTATTCATATATCAAATGAAAAATGCATGGTTACTCGTGTATACGATACAGGCGGCCTTAAGTATACGATCTAAATCAAATGAAGTTGACATTGAAGCTAGGCAGTGCACGTAGGGCAAGTTTAAGTAGTATTTTCACGCATCCATTATTTTAATTCTAAGAAAGAGGATTTTATAGTATGTGTGCAAGAATTTTCCAATTATTAATTCTACTGATCCAGAAAAGGACAGATTTTCCGACAACTTTTGGAACTCGTCAGGCACAAAAACGTGACACTTCATTTACATATAGCACTGAGTGTGAAAAAAAAATCTTGCAACTGTCAACATTTGAAACAAGTGTGCATCATGAATCCTAAAAGATAAGTATTCTCAATACAGAGCCTTACTGCAGTGTAATCATACGGCTTTCGACGAACACGTTTCGTATTTGTAGAAAGTGGTCTTTCTGCTGCACTTGAAACTGTTGCATTTGCTACTTTTGCAGTCAAAGATGTTGATGAGGCAACAGATGTGTCAGACGACTCCATGAATTTGACTAAATTGTAATTTACAAATTGTTTCGATCACTATTAACAAACAGAAAATAAAAAATAATTACAAAATGCTTTTTAAGGCAAATTTAATACTTAAGATTAAGATTATTGACAAGATTGGTAAAAATAAATGAAAGTCCCATAATTAAAAAGAAGAAAGACAGTTCAGAGAAGACAATGTTTCAAAGCATTTGCCTATTTTAACTTGTTTTTAATCGTGGGATTTCTCATTAAGTTTTTTAGCACTGACCAGCAGCAACTCCGATACAAGCTGCCTACTTTCTTATTTGTATGCCAGTCAAATAAAACTCATTCTAAAATTGTCATAACAATTTTCATTAATATCTATCCAGACTGCGACAGCATGTGTTAGGATTACCAAGGTGCAGTAGGGTAAATATGTGATTATATGTATGACGCTGATGTAAATCTACTTTAATATTACGCCAGCACAAAATTATAGGACAGCCAACTATGTTGAACATGTTCCTTGTATGACGAAGGTAGCCGAAATAATGTATAATAATGATTTAATATTAGTATGTTATATTTGTATAAATATTTACAGCAGTATTAATTTTATGACCAGGATGTTAGAGACAATATTATAAACATTTACAATAAAATAATGAAATTCTAAACTTTCCATTCATTTGTTATATTCCTAGACAATTTTTTTGTAAAGACAATGTATGCTTAGCAAAGCAGAAACGGCACTTCTATTTTCAGAAGAGAGGTGGGGTCCGTAGCTTTCAAAAAATGCTTTACTTTTTTTATTAGATATAACTACACAAATTTCAAATATTTTCACCCCATATATTAATTTAATTCAATTTTGAAATTCAATAAACAGTGGCTTTTGTGTACAAAAATATCCTAGTCATTTGTATGTATACTTGCCCAATACTTAATTTATTTCTAAAGATAATGTTAGACACTATGTTAATACATAATATTAATTTTACAGTTGCCACAAAATTCACAAAACATATGTTTGGCAGTCAAGATGGATCAAGGTAGTGTCCCACCAAACCTAATGTTATCCTTAGCGAACGTGTACACGAAAAATCTCGTGAGTTTAACAAGGTAACAGCGCAGGGTTATGTTAACGCAACTTGCACCTACACACAAGTGATTTAGATACGTTTACTGCATGGGGTTTGGTAGATTCAGCAACAACAAAGTTGACAGAACAGACAAAAGCAATTGATAACATTCCCAGCAATACGTTGGAATTTGTAAATAAATGTAATGACAAGATTTCACAGATGAAAATCAAACATAGGAAATCGATACTTTGAAAACAGCGTTGCTTGTTAAGAGACAGAGGAAGAAGAAAAGAATGGCAGATGGGCTTGTTAATGATGAAGGAAATACCCCAGATTCTCTGGCTGATTTTCGAGTAAATGTGTTTAACCTAATAATGGATCGTGTTTTCCAATCACTAGAATCACGATATGTACAGCACAAACAGTTGCATAAAGATTTGTCTGCTTAGACCCAGCAAAGTTTAACACTACTGCAGAAAAGGGCCTTGAAGACAAAGCATTGGAATGTATTATGAAGTTGTTTCCACAAATCAGAAAGGAGCAAGTAAAACAGGAATTTTCTTTTGCTTCAAACTTTGATGTATTAAAACTATTGTTTAATGATGGTGAGAATTATATAGGTTGCAATTATAGAGGAATAAAAATGGGCAATTCCACATTTCCATATTGTCCCAGGATTTGCAAAAATACTGTCACGACTTTGTGGCAAGATTTTTTGTGCTATAGATTAGATATATTATATTATAAATAATTTATTTATATTTAAATAATAATAATAAAATAAATAAATACTATATAAAGTACACAACACACATCTACCAAAAATTTATTTAAAAATTCAACCATAACATTCTGTATTTACATTTGGCATTACTGTACATCGCTAGTAATATCGTAATGCAAACTTTCAATTGCACCTTTTGGTTTTCACATGCATTTTTTGAAAATTTTATTTATTCATAATAAAATAAATGATAGCATTGTAGTGTGGAAGGGCCCCCTTTGTCTCTTGGCAACCAATATTTTTAGACCCAGTCCACCACTGACTGCCATGCTGGCACTCATGTCCACCACTGACTGCCATGCTGGCACTCATGTCTTTCTATTTACTGCCAATCTAGATATGGATCCGTATTTTCTAGTTGATGCCTTTCGGAACACGGATTCGTATTTTTTAAGGCTTTACGGCTTTTCTGGGTATGCATCCTTACCATTTGTATCTGTGCACTGGGCCTTAAGATATGTTAATCTGAATCATATTGATTTTAAATGCTACAACATTGCTCAATCTTTAAGGTAAAAAAAACTTAGTGTCAAGCCCTGGACTGGTACAGTCCTGTTGGAATTGCATAAAAAAACGAACTTATTTCACTTCAAAGATTAGTGTCGAAGCCAAATTTAATATTGCTCATTCGACTAGCTCTAGAATAAGCTTCTTTTATAATATCAGATGTATAATAAATTGTATGATGTATTGACATTAAATTATTATTAAATAAACAAGGACAACAGACGCTGCCACTACGGATAATGATTCAATTCGGGACCTGTCTTTTTGTCCTACTTGGGCAGCCCATGTACGACGCATCCTACTTCGGCTAACCCATGAACGACGCGTCCTACTTGGGTTAGCTCATCTACGGCAATTGTCCTACTTCGGCTAGTCTCCTACACCGCTTTCGACAACAGAGATAACCTTTAAACGCAGCACTGAGCAAAAATGCGATTATTCGCTTTCCGTCAAGGTTCCCGTATCCCTCAACCAGATCAGTATTTGTTCGCCCTATGCAACAGAAGCCCATCTATGATAAGTAAAATAATTTCAAACAATTAACAGTTAGCTACAGTGAAACTTGTTAATGTCGAAATATAAGAAATGTTTTTCGGTTGGAAAGAAAACAAAAAACCCGTTTTAGATTAACTTATGGTGAAAATACAAAAACACAAACGTCAAACTTACAAGGTACAGACCACGATGGCACAGCTTGTCAGCTTGAAGAGCGAGCTCACGCAGCTTAGACGCACGTGTTCACAAAACGCGCCAAAAATGTGCGCAATTCCATGTTAATAAAATCACTTTTTTGTAACTGTTTTCGTTTATTGCAATTTGTTGTCTATTTTAGTACTTTTGCACAACAAAAATATTTATTTCTATATAGCAAGAAAAGAATAAGAAAATTACTAAACTATGGCCACTTTTTTATTAATTTCTAGCTTGTAACTTTCCCTAAGGATGGCAGCACTATTCCGCACCATTTTAGAGGCTTTCGGTGATAAAAAATGTTGTTTTTATCATTTGTGATATTAAATTAAGGGGTTCACTTTTGTGACAAAAAATGGTGAAACGAAAGAATACAAGTAGAATATTCGTTGACTCCGACTCTTCGGACAGCGAAAGTGGAGCTGATCTTGAAGAAGTAGGCTTAAGTTGTTTACTTGCAGTTCATGTTATGTTAAGATTAATCAAAAATTAGTTTCGTCAGTGTTAGAGCCACATCATCGTGAACTCTTTTTTACAGTGTTTGTGAGAAAATTTCCATTGTGATAAACATCTCCTTTTTTGTTGTTGGAGCATCTGTGGGAACATTTTGTCGATAGACATTGACTTATAAATTTTTTTATAATTATGTAGATGTGGAAATGGGATAGTATTACTTATTAATTAGTAATAGTAGTAGTAATTATTTCAGGACACTATTACGCTTTCGCATCTCCTAGTTTTTTCTAGGCTTGTCGGTCATTGTTCTGTATCCTATGTCATCAGCGAACTTTCCAGTAATCCCGTGATAATTTAATGCTGTGCTTAGTCGTGCCATCATTCAGTCAGCCATGGATCAACAGTGCACATAAACGAAAAACCCAGCTTAAGGATAGATCATATTCTACTAGTAAGAGCATTGACAGTGTTCATACTGAGCAGAAATTTTTTTGTTTTGAAGATAATTGCCGTGCACATTGGGCTTACATCTATTAGGGGTAGGACAAAGCTTAAATTTCCAAAGACGAACCAAATCTAAATCTTTAACTCAAAATTTTCAATACCAGATTGAATCCAAATCTTGTAACTTAATGCCAGTTAGGTTTTTCATCTTAGGATCAGCGTAGTGTTAGTTACAATGGATAAGTTTTGTTGAAACATAATGGTCTTGCTGAACACAGTATAATTATAAGTTTTTTATTTCAGATTTAGTTTTTGTTTTAGTTCATGTTCAGCTTTCTTTGTTCTCCTTGTATTGCCATCTAGAAAATACTGCTATTGCTATGAAAAATATGCATGGCGCCATGTACAAAGAATTCAGAAAAATTTTGAGATATTACAAGAGGCAATTGTGATTGTTTCTGTAGTTGTAGCTTGCAATACAAATCATTTTTTATTTTGGCCAATTTTATATACGTTTATAAAAAACATTATTTTTGAATGAGGCAAGTACAGATAAGCTGTATGTGTACATAACATGTGCTTATATATCGCAATCTTTAATTGCTGTTGTTATAAATATGTACTGTACAGAGTACACCAGTTTTTTCGAATGTTACCACAAAGTATTTAATAGCTACTTTTGGTCTTTCTAGCTCTTTTTCAAGTGATTGTTATATTATTTTACTACTATACTCAATGATCTAACAAAAGATTTTTCTTTTTATTTATATACAGGAATTAAGGACACTGACGAAAAAGCGAAAAAAGGCAGAGCCAGAAGTGAAAAATACCAAACAGCAGCCAGATTCAGATTCTGGAACCTCAGACAGTGATGATGATGTATGTTTATTAAATTTCTCTTCATATATACTTAGTGTACGTATGACAGTACTTAGCAAAATCACATTAATGCTACATTGTCATTCATCACCTGCTCTGGCAGAGAATGTTCCAGTCAAAAATTTGCTGTGAAAAACGTACTTTATTTTTACAAATCAAATTACTGTTCTTGATTATTTTATTAAAGTGCCTTTATAACTGATTTTCCTTCAGTGGACAGTTGGTAGCAGAGGCTCCACTAAGAAAAAGAAAATCAAGAAACCAACGAAGAAACCGGCTGTTCAACCTGAAAGTGAAAGTGAGGGTGAGATTGTAAGCGACAAAGCAGATAGTTCCGGTCCAGAAGAAGGTAGGTGTTAGCACATTATTAGCAGGTAGCTTTACTTTAAGTTGTGATGTTCTGGCAAGATTGGCATTGTCCACTCCAGATCGAAATTTATTCCAGTCCAAAATTGCCCACTCCATCGGTTTTTGCACAGTTCTTCTAACTTTGCTTTACAAATCCATTTGCTGCCAAGTGGGTTGACCAGTGTGGACAGGCTGAAGAAAAAGACGGTTAAGAAAATTTTGGTTTCGTATTAAGTTTTTATATCGGTCTTCTTTTCATATGTGTTGGGAGAACAGGCATTAGATGGAGGTAATGCCTGATCACATAATAAGCTACTTTGGCCGTAAAAAGTAATTATATTACTATCATAGACACTCATAACAATCAAATAACTTGGCCATTAAACTTTATAATGAATTGCAAATACATACTGCACATCAATAACAATAAATAAAAACACTGTTAGCATAAATAGACTAACATAATCACGTTTTACCGTATATAGAGCACAGATTAAAAACCATTTCAAACATTATCACACAGTAGAGCACATTTCATTACATAATCCAATCAGTTAAACATTTCATACATGGTCATACAACTGCAAAGAAAAAACCATTATCATTAAAGAAAAAGCCGTCATTAGCTATAAAGAAAAATATCATTAGTCTTAGTATATACAAAGCTAACGTGAACTCTATAGACTATCAAAGAGAAACAAGTTTACCAGGCATTTTTATGAGAATACTGTAGAAAATGAATCAGTTAAAGTAGCTTAAATAGATAACTTAGCAAATCGTCTAGTGAGTTGAAACCTTATTCATTATTAATAAGTAAAAAACTCCAAATTGACAGTACCTCTGCCATTCTCATCTTAATGAAACATTGTTGAAATCAGTGAGATTCGGGTCTCACCAAATGCATTTGCATTAAGTTGACCCTGCCATTGCAGAACACTGTTTTGCAGAATGCCGAACTATATAAAGAATGATGTATGAAATGGAAGAGTATATTAAATGGGTGATTTCTGAACTTGCCCTGATGTGCAATTCTACCACATTGAATTTACCAGAGCTTAGCTAAACAATAATAACTTTAACACACAATTAAAGCAATTGTTCACAATGTTAGGCCTTCTATTGTTAACAAGTCAAGATGTTTTGGTATTTGTGAGTAGCAATATAATTATGTCGGATTATTCTAAGCTGTAAACAAAAATACGATATTTTTGGAATTAATCATTTTTATGTATTCATTTAGTTTTATGTGATTTTTCATTCATATTTTGCTACTGTGTGGCGTAGGTGAGGTATCTGACTCAGGATCTGGTGTGGGCTCGGAATCTGATGATGAACAGTTCAATGATGGCTATGATGAGAACTTGATTGGAGACGAAGATGATCGTGAACGTCTAGAACAAATGACAGAAAAAGACAGAGAACAGGAACTGTTTAAACGAATTGAACAGCGAGATGTTTTAAAAACTAGGTTTGAAACTTTGCGTTTTTAGGGCAGTTAATTTGAGAAACAGTTGAAGTTTTGATATTTAAGCAAATTACTGTTTACGATTTTTAAAAGAAAAAAGTCATGTTGTTGGACTTCAACTTGCCAGAGGGCAGAGCTTACTGGTTAAATTTCTGTGGTGCAACTACATTTTTATATTAATTTGGAGTTTATTATTTTTTGTGTTTGAGAATTTTGTATATTGTGTCTTTTGCAATAAATAATTCATAATTACTTTATATGTACAGTATGTTGAGTAACTAAGTATTTAACACAGTGTTAAGTTCATTTCACTGAATTGTGTGTTTGTTGATCATGGTAGATTTGAGATTGAGAAGAAATTACGTCAGGCAAAGAAGAAAGAGCAGAAGAGAAAAGCAAAGAAACAGAATGAAAAACAACACAAGACTCCGCCTCTCAGCACACCGCCTGTTTTCTCTCGCAGCACGGAACGGCGAAAAACCGTGGAGGAAAACAAGAAGCAAGACAAGAAACAGTCAGCCTTTGAAGCACTTAAGGCCCAAAGAGAAAAGAAAAAAGAATTGGGTAAGATTTTTGGTAAAGGCTGTTAGCCATGCATTTGTAATTATTAATTTTTAAATTAACAATGCTATGATGTCATTTTGTATCATAAATTTAAGTAACACATGCACAGAGAGTGGCTGCTAGACATGCCAAAACTGAGGCAAACAATGGGTGCAAATTTGTAACAGAAATTCTATGGCCTGCAGTTAGGATAACAATAGGTTCCATGTTCTTAAGCAAAAACTGCATTCGACGACTGTTAGCAAAACAGTTTTTGAGCAACACACTTTTGAAGTATTGATCATAATTGCAGACTAACTCTGTGTATGGTATTTTAAAGTTGTTAGTTCATCTTCATTTTAAATTGATCTATTGAATCTGATAATGTGGACATCGTGTATCGCGAGCAACAATCCTGCATAGATTACTTTATACTATACTAAAAATTCACTTAGCTAAAGGCCACCTACTTCACATTATGGCAAAGATTCATACAACTTTGAACTGACTGACGAATGCACAATATGTGGTTTTTAAGGCACCTTGTATTTAAAACAAATAACAGTTTTTTTCACAATGCATGTGAGAATGTGTTTGCTTTAACAGTAATTTCCATTTATTATGGCAGATATTAATATGATTGTATTATTATAGGTTTATTGGTATTCCTGTACAGTCTTATATGTTTCAGTTCTGTATCTGACTTTTCTCTATGGGAGTGTGTCCCAAAGTCATTTCCTTATTTCTGCCAGACTTGTACAGGGCTGGAACTATCATGAAATGTCACTACCTAGAGTGTGTTTCCCTCGTTTTTGTAATCACTTTCTGGCGTAGTAGCTGGTATTAAGAAAACAGTTTAGGCTTTAAAAAAGGGAAGGTAGGAAAGAGATGAAAGAGGCAGTGTAAAAGCAAGTTGTGCTGCCTCTAAGTCTTGGCAGCCGAGCTGAACTATGACGTTGTTGTTGTAACTTGGTTGGGACTAGTAAGTAAACTATTTACTATTCCAAAGTATTCATCAAAATAAACGAAAACCATTCTTTCTCAAGACTGAGATAATTATAGTAAATCCTTTCCGTTAATTTATGACTCTGCACTTAATGATCCGACCAAAAGCTACAATACGCCTATATATTAAGAGCAGTAAAGCTTTGTAGTGTAGTTCTTACCATAGCGAAAATTCACATAACTATTGATAGACGAAAGCAGCACAGAATCTGCAGCTAAAAATTAGCAAATAAAAATATCAAAAATCTACAGATGAAATCCTCTGTTTTTTTCTGTATTTAAACTGCAGCAGTTTTTTTTTGTGCAGTGTTTGCAAATATTTTTGCTTTAACAGAGGCAAAAAAGCCGCTGAGAGCCAGCGATGTTTACTCAGATGAAGAAGATGATGAAGAGGAGGAAGATAAGCACAAATCAAACCCTGTTAGTACAGCATCATCATCGGAATCGGAATTGTCTCGCGGAAGCGGAAAATCTGATTCTGAATCAGATGATAGTGATGAGTATGAATTACACAAGCTTATTAAATTTGTATTGTGATATTTCTTCATTGCTGTGTTATTGGTCCGACAGAACATAGTTGTAATCATCAGATAGTAAATAAAGACAATTAGTAATTAGTATTAATTATCTTATTGATTGGTATCGCAAATTGAACAAAATACTGTGAGATTTAATTAGTCAATTTAAGGGAAAAAGGTACTTTTCTTTCCATAATAGCTTGGAACGCATTAGTAATGTCTTGATAATGTACAGTAGTTTCACTTGTGTTTATTGGCATAAGTAATAAAAATACTTGCTAAACTTTGAAATGGTGCTGTTGTCATTAGTTAAATAAAGCACTTATCATTTTTGCTCTTGTCTGATTGTTGAAAGGTGGAAACGTCAAATTAGTGAAAAATATGTGATCAAATAAGAAAAAACATTTTATTTTGAAGAACAGACATTATTCTAGTTACTTGGTGCTGTTTTGGTAACTCATTTATCAAGATCATCATTGGTAATTATATAGATTCCAGTTCTTCCACAACATTCAACATAAAAAATAGCTCACTTGATTAATTAGTTTACTGTGTTTTACATATTGCAGCTCGTTGAGTATGGAAGTCGAAAAGAAACCAAAGAAAACTATTTTGATTTCCACAAAAGACGATCTGTCACGAATTAAACTTTCTCGTCATAAAATGGAGAAGTAAGTAGTGTTTAGTCAACTTTAGTTATTGCGTTTGTGTTTTAAAAAAGTAAGCGGTTTTTCACTTCCTTTGCTTACCTGCTTTTCTTTACTTTTTCTTCACCTGCGTTTCCTGTCCTAAGTCTATTCATTTGTTAGTTTATGTTTTGTTAGAATGTACACTTGTACAGAACGACTATGTTGCATTGACTGTAATGAACTGTGTAATGTTTTCAGGAAAAGAGTCTGACGTGAAACTTATTTCTGATGCTTGAGAATTTATTGCATATTTTTGATGTCTAGTGAAGTTAGTGAAGTCTTCTAAATTTTATCACGACATATTTTTGTTGCATTTTAAAGCTGTATTTAACTGCAGTGAAAGTTAATTGTTCTAAGTTACATTGTTAAACAATTAATAAGCCAGTGGATGTTTGTGCATTCATCAGTTTGCCTAATATTTTGTTGTAATTGTTTTGTAACAGGTGGTGCCATGCCCCGTTCTTCAACAAAACATGTACAGGTTGTTTCGTACGGATAGGAATCGGAAATAATGAAGGTCGACCAGTGTATCGTGTAGCGGAAATAGTGGAAGTCGTGGAGACAGCGAAGATTTACCAGCTTGGCTCGACGCGAACCAACAAGGGCTTAAAATTGAGGTATGGTGTGAAATTTCAGTAATAGTTGCTTGCTGCCATGAATACATCTTAATAAGCTAAGGGAAATTCATCTTCCTGCTGTTACATGACTAGTAATATGTAATATATTATTATTTGTTCCACTATATCAGTAATTTAATTTGGGAGCATGGTATACTCAGGACTTCAGTATACTGAGGTGTACTCAGTATTCATCAAAAATTTCAATGAAAATTTGAATGACCATAAAATAAATACTGTTATATTACCGTGTGAGATTTACACGTGCATTAACTGTATGATGCACTCATGGATGACACAGTGCATCTTTAAAAACTGTACTGTGATAGTTTTATTGCCAAAGTCCATACAAATGACGCTAAATAAGTAAGGTTGCATTTAAACAATTTATGTATGTCGAAGTAGATGCTGCCTTCATCCATGTCAGCTCATTTATAAAAAGCTTTATGGAATTCTAAAGATCATTACCCTTTATCTTCTTTCTTAACCAACCTGTTCCTCTTAGCGTCCTAAGTTATTACATTTTTGTTAACCTGTTCAGATAAAACTACTCAATTTTCATTCATGTTCATGCTAAGCTTACATTATAGTGAGAAATTTGTAGCTTGTCATAAGCTTGCTAGGTTAAACCATGCAAAATCGATAAAACTCAGTAAGTTCCGTAACTGCATTTCAGGCACGGAACCCAGGAACGCGTGTTCCGATTAGAGTTTGTCTCCAACAGTGAATTTACCGACAGTGAGTTTGAGAAGTGGAAGTACACGATGATGTCTCAGGATTTGCAGGTACCGACTTTGGATCACATAGAGAAGAAGGAACGGGACATCAAATATGCACTCGAGTTCAAATTTACGGATCGGGATATAGAACAGGTACAAAGAACCAGAATCCATACCTGTTGGTACAAAAAATTAGTTGTTCGTTATTAAAATAATTTTCAGTATTAGAATTTGCTTTATTGTGCATATTAGTTTTCCAGGTGTTACTGCATTGCTCATTTCCTGTATTGCAGATAGTTCAAGAGAAGGAACGGTTCAAGAAAAATCCTCATAACTATGCCATGCGCAAGGCAGAACTGCAGAAAAAGCTTGCTGTTGCTGAGCAAAATGGAGAGTCAGATCAGGTTGCACAGCTGAAGGAGAAACTAGACGAGTTAGAAGAACGTGCAAAGGAGCTAGACCGGAAGCGTACAGAGAACATATCAGCCATAAACTATATCAATCAGCGAAATCGGCAGAGAAATATACAAGAAGCTGAAAAAGCGATTGTGGTAAATATTACTAAATAGCTAGATATTACATGGCTGATGAGCTGTACCTCAAAGTTTTTCTTTAACTAGCTGTGCTATACCAGCTATGTGTACCTCCCAATGTCCACATTGCAGCGTTCAGTGGAATTTTGTGACGTATACAAAACAATGTATAGCGATTGAATCAGACTTGGTATTGCTTAATTTCTTCACCCTAGGTTTTAATATTTAGATGTGGTATCCCAAATCTAAACTGTATTCAGAATCCACTACTCAACTGCAGAAGTGTTTGTCATGTTAGTGGTTGTGGTCAAGCCTAACTCATTTTTAAAGTTAAAATGAAACAGTAAACCGGTATATGTGTTTTAACTACGTTCAGGTGCATGTAAATCCTCCCAAATCAGGAAAGAACCTTGAAGCAATATGACAGGTGAATTACTTGGTTGATAAGTACTTACTATGAATGCCCAACTAATCACTTACCCCTTGTGCAAGTTTTTTTTTTGTGCATTTGTAGATGCTTAGTTGACATTTGTCAGAAATTGCATTCTAGAAAACAAACGTACCTTTGAATTTTAATAATTTTAAACCTGTCTTCTGATGTCATCTGATGTTCTTATATGAAAATTTGCAAGTGGTGGCACTGAACTTTTATGGACATCTTTTTTGACCACGTGACATGTGTAAGAAGCTAATTGCTCGTCCACGAAATGGAGGAAACATAAAGAATTAACATTTCATATTGCCGTTATTCACAGCTTTAAGGAATATAAATGGACAGAGTACAATTCATGTTGGTTCCTCATGTTGGGTATTGTCACTTCATTGATTTTTTATTTCTGGCATTAAGATTGAAAAAAATTTAAAAAAAAACAGGTTAAGCTAGAAATATAATGATTGAACTATAAAAAAATATGTTTATGTGTACTTGTGATAAATTTTAAGCATAGGGGGCCGTCATTTCCTGACGTTGTACATTGACAGTTGAGAGTCTGTTCATCATATTTCATTTTGTTATAGCTAGAAGCAGAAGAAATGAAGAATGCTCCATCAGATCCCTTCACAAGGCGGAAATGCAATCCACAGATGGTAACAACTATCAGAGATCAGATGTCATCTGCAGAAATTCTTGCCAAGTTAGCGGAAGAGCGTGTCCGACGTGAAAAAGAAGAGCAAATGAAGGAAGCAGGACTTACAGACAAACAGGTAAAGAGTTATAGGGTTGGCAGTTGATTTCACCCAATTTAATTCCTGTATATTGAATGTGTTTCTTAAAAAAGTTAAAAATTAGTGCTGAGACAAAATTCTGTGATTGAATGGTATTTTACAAGTGCATTGTTGCACTGTAACACAACTTAGATTTGCCATCACAGGCTAAAATTATTATTTGTATCCCATTCGATAAACCCTGTAAACTGAAATATATATAGAGAAATGCTTATCTGGTTAGTTATTGCCAAAAGGCACCCTTTAGAATAAGTTTGTAGACCTGTTTTGTTGTGGTTATATAATGAATTTCCAGGTAGATTTCTGTATTTATTTGATGATTGCATGCTGCATTTCATTTATACATTATTATACTTGTTGAACAAAATAGTATGATAATTAGTTGTATTTGGTTTTAGTCTTTTATCTGTCAATATTTATCTATATTGCGAAATTGTGGTTCGTTATAATTACAGACTTTTCTATGCTTGGGTTCCTGTTTAAATGTAAAATCTTAAAACGTGTTATAATGACCCTGTGAATCGTGTTTCGTAATGTATATTATTTCCAGACAAAATTTGAACAGTCGAATCAGCAACTTCCTTCTGATACCGTAAGCTACGTGTTTTAATTGCTGTTGCTTGCAAGCTCCCTATGCAAATCAGTGCTCACAGCTATATTAACAATGCATTTGAACTTTTTTGTTCCTTGCACAAATCTTAAATAAGAAAAAAGTGCTGCTGGGAGTTAAGTCAGGAACACCAGATTATATACTACTAACCTGCAATAATCTCACATTTAATTAGCAGTAGACTGCCTGTATTTTGTTTTTCTCCATTTGTGGATTTGCTTTCTCTAACATTTTTTGTTGTATGCTGTGTTTATTGCACTGTTTTGGAAGAATCTACATTTTAATTGTGCTACATTTTAATCGCTTCATATCATGCTGGCTGTGCTTAGCATATTGATGAAATTGCTGTTCACTCGAATCTCACTGGTAAACATGTTTCTTTTAAAATATCCGTTCTGTCCGTGTTTATTAATCATGATTGCTTCTGAAGCTACAGTTTCACAGGGCTGCGATTTTTGCGATGACCAAAAAAAGTCTCGTGACATCCAACAGTTGCTAAAAATTTCACAGGACTACTATATTTTGTTGTCCAGGACACAAATCATTCATGCGACGTTCTTGTGCATATATTTGTGCAGAATTGGGACACATTCATACAACTTTACAACAGTTTTTGGAGAAGCTTTGGCAATGTGCTGAGTTTTACGATTCCGGCAGACCAACTGACAAATTGTAAACATTAAAAGTTTTCTGCCAAAGCTAGCAACCTTTTGGCAAGAATGGTGACACTCGCGCAATATTTTGTGACTATTTAGAGAACTTTTGGGGCATATTTAGCAACTGTTGGACATGTAAATTTTGGATAGTTACCAAAGTCGCAAACTCCATGAAACCTTGGCTTAAGCATGTGTAGCGGTTTTGCCTGCACATCTAGATATTGGAAAAGCAAGTTCATTTATTTTGCAGACTATTTCATAAAAATTAAAATGATTGCTTTTAGTAGATAGTATGTGGCTATTTTTAAAATTCTCTGTATTACTAGCTCTACTGTCAGGTTGTCATTTTTTTGACTTCAGCAGAGTTATTTGGAAACATTAACAGGATAAAACATCACGTAATTTATAAATTTATTTTAACTACAGGTTGACATATTGACAATGTCTAGTGGTGAGGGCAAGTCTATCCGGAAAGGTGACCCTTTGCCATCGGCACCCTCCAATGATGATCTCTTCTCAGCACATGATTTTGATATCAAGATTGATCTTAATGTTCCATCTATAGGTAACCTTTTTCAGTACCCAATTTTAGTTCATAACATAAGTATTTTGCTCTAAACATTGAAAGAGAAATGTTTTTTTAAGAATAACTTTAATTGAAGAAATTGTGTTTCAAAAAATACCATTTGTCCCAATCTGGAAAAAACAGCCTAATCATGATGCCAGGAAACTGAAGGAAGAGTCCTGACGCATTGACATAATCATGAACTTGAAATTCGATTTGCGAAAAATAAAATTTGTCGAGTTTCCGGATTTCACCATCAGTGTTATACAGCAGCAGCTTATTACAGTTTTTGCATTTGCAAATATACAAGACTTGCGAGATAATTCCTGTTGTGTTTTGTTTAATTTTGTGTGAATGCAATTACTGATGCCCAATTCTGTTGAAATACATTACTTTTACCAAGTGAGTATTTACTGTACGTCTCTTGGATATACTTCTGTGCGATTTGACTACAGTTTGTACAGAGACATGTCAAATTAAGCAATCTAGTATTAGTTTAAAATTTTAAAGAAGTGGATGTTGTGTACCTGTTTATAGTAAGTATTTAGCGTCATTTGACGCATTAAGAAATTTCGTCTTTTTACACACTGCTATAGAACATGCAAGGTGTATATTGAGTAATTTTGTTTGTAATATTTATCCATGTTTTACCATTGTACTGTAGGACTGTATAATTTTGCATGTCCCCATGTAGTGATGTAAACTACATATATATATATATATATATATATTATAGGAAACATCAGCTTCTAATGTGATAGATTAATGATATACATTACACAACAGTTCAGGCAACCTGGCAAGTTTCACTACTTGTGTAGTCTAATGTGGCATAATTTTATTTTTTATTGAATTTTCACATATTTTGACAAAGATGGAAGAACAGACCACAGTAAATGTATATCCTTGCAACTCCAAGTCTCATGTATCTTATTTATTAATCATTTTGTTGGTCAACTTTAAATAAGTAAGGCTGAAATAATTATTGTGGCATCGCACAATAGCTCTTAATGGTTCATTCCTTAAAATGATCTGTAAACTGAAGTATTGACCTCCTCCAAAATGATATTTTATCTGTGTCTAGAACATAGTTGTATTTCTATGAAATGTGCTGTATTGCCTGCAAGCATTTTCTTGGGCTAGTTCCTCAGACTCTTGGTTACTACTTGCAAGATGCATTGTCTTAAGTTCTTTTAAGGTCTTTGCAGGTATAGCTTAATTTTAATGTTGTGCTTTCTTTTCGGTTGTTGTGCTCATCATATCAAACCTTGATGGCAGAGCTGGCCGCAAGAGGTGTTGCCACCCTGCTGGTGGTTAGAGCTGTTTGAATGCAGGCATAGTTATTTTTTGGCACACCGTATGCATGTGCATAAAAATGCAGTATAATAATTTCATTGAATGATACTGTGTTATACCATAGTCTGTTTGAAAGATCATGTATACATATTCCTTACAGTCTTATTTATATAATAATTTAATTATCCATATACTTTATAAGCACAGGCATAGTAGAACTACTGTACCTCAAATTTACTGCCTAATTGTGTTTGCAGAATAAGTTACTTAGCTGAATTTTATTAAAGAAAGTGTTGTTTTTTTCTCAAGAAAATGTGTAGCCAAATTAATTTTTGCGATTTGCAATGATCATCACCACCATCATAAAAAACATCCGTCAGTTACGTCTATTGGTGTAAGGTTCTTGCACATTGCTAAACTGGATGTTGCTGTAGTGTAGTCTGTTGGAAGGACTTCCTACCCATCATATCATATAATCTATTCATTGATAACAAGTTCTTGGAATGTGCATGACACTGCCAGTTCACACTAACTTTTGCTATTGAAAAGCATAAAATCCAACACTTGTTTTGGTTAACATGAAAAACCATAATACTAAGCAGACCCCCATAAAAAGTAACATCAAGTTTTAGACCTGCTGGTTTTTCAAGTGAATCCTTTGACAATGCATTTTTTTGAAAAAAGCAGATTAATTACTCCTGTACCGTTGATTTACTCCCACCAAAAAATCTACTAGCTCCCAACAGGTTTAATCCAAACAGCAAAGATAGTGATATCTTCAGATGTGTGCTAAATTTAGAAATTATGTTTTAGATTGCTTATACTCATGTAGGTATTACATAGGTCTCATAGTTAGGGCTGCACAGTAACTAATAGAAAAAACAATTAGCAAAGGGGACTCTTTGCAGCACATTGTTATGTGCACATGAAAAATGAATGTGGATTACTTTACTCTCTATCTGCTAGAGTCTAGCATGTGGCCCATGAGGTGCAGAGCTGATTGGGAGAAATTGATCGAATTGGTTTAAGGCCTGTCCTGCTTGATGGTGACAGAGGAGTTAACCCGGCCTCTGGTATCTAGAGCCCTCTTCTCTAGATGCACTTGGGCAACTCTTGTCTGGCGCATCCTAGTCGCGGGGGTGGATGCTGCGGGAGCAGTAACTAAGTTCAGGCAAGGACCCAGTGGTGCGGGGTATAGCGCGCCACCCTTGGTCAGGGATACGACTGAAGGATGCTGCGGGAGCAGTAACTAAGTTCAGGCAAGGACCCAGTGGTGCTGGGTATAGCACGCCACCCTTGGTCAGGGATACGACTGAAGTCCTCAGCGGTTTTATAGGCGGACGAGGAATCTTCCACTCCCAACGGCTGTAAAAGCGGATGAAGGCACCCAAGCACAAGGGCAGCAGCTTGTGTGGATGATGGTTCATGGCGTGCAAGTCTGGCAACTCGTCTTCTGGCATGGCATGGCTCATCGAGAAGCTAGCAGTTCATTTTGCCGATTCGGCCTGTTTCCTGGTTGTCTTCACTGCGGTGCAACAGATTATGAGTGCGGCCGTCGTGTCTCTTCATGCCGCCGATCTACACTCTATCTGCCAAGTGGAGGTGGACTTTGAGCGGCCATTTCTTCTCGCGCGCAAGCGTCTCAGTGCTAATTCTTTTCTCCATGATGATGACTACGACAAATGATGACAACACTATGCTACCGCGTCCAGGGGAGCCGACGCGCCGTCCAGTGGCAACGGTGAGAAATTTGCGAAGCCCACAACCCAAGAATCTCCTTAGTTTAGGATGTTGGAATGTCAGAACCACAAATGATAATAATGGAAATTTACGGCCCGAGAGGGCCACTGCGATTATCTGTGAAGCTCTAAACGACGTCAACATTGATATCTGCGCAGTTTCTGAAGTCCGACGCCCTGGTGAAGGCAATGTGGTAGAGAAGACCCATACCATTTATTGGAGCGGAGGTGTACACCAGGTTGCAGGAGTTGGCTTCGCAGTGTCTAACAAGTTACAATTGGAGTCACAGCCCTTAGCTATCAATGATCGTCTCATGATGTTGAAACTTCGGCTACAGGACAGATCCTTTCTTACTCTCTTTAGCGTGTATGGCCCCACTTTGCAGTGCTCTAATCATGAAAAAGAATCGTTCTACGATAATCTCACTGCTCATGCTAGGCAAGCTGCAAATGATGGCAAGGTGATTATCCTAGGGGACATGAATGCAAGAGTAGGAAGAGATTCTATGACTTGGCCAGGTGTGCTTGGCAAACATGGAACAGGGAACATGAACTCAAACGGACTTCTACTGCTAGAATTTTGTGCCAGGATGGAGTTCTCTGTGACTGGAAGCTTCTTCAGGCTTCACGATAGGATGAAGACTACATGGCAGCATGCGCGGTCCAAGCACTGGCATCAACTTGATCACATCTTGGCTTGTAAGAAAACCATGAGTGACAACAACATCCGTGTGACCAAAGCAAGTCTAACTGCAGACTGTTTCACGGATCACAGATTGTTGGTGTGCAAATGTTCATTCATGCTACAGAAACCTGCTCGCCCTCAGCGTCCACCAAAGAGGTTCAATGTCGAAGTTGACGAAGGCAAAGAATCCAAACTGCAGGTTTATCTTGCCAATGTTTTGAGTGATTGTAGACCATCTTGGGATGAAACCAAGGAAATCCTACTCAACAGTGCAGAAGCTGTGTTCGGTAAACAAGGAAATCGCAACCGAGACTGGTTCAACGAGCTTGAAATCGGTGCACTAGTCAAGGACAAGAAAAACAGGCGTGAGCTCAGAAATCATCCGACTTATGAAGAATCAGTGGTTCCAGGACCGAGCCAATGAAGTTGAAAGACACGCCCAAATGAAGAATTTCCGGGAATTCTACGCTTCTCTCAATGCCGTTTATGGTCCGACATCGCGTTGTAACCATCCTATCAAATCTATTGCTGATGACACTCTCAACTCATCCAATGATATCCAGAATCGTTGGATGGAGCACTTCAGCACTTTACTGAATCAAACTACCGACGCTGACTTTACTATCTTGGATGAAATACCTCAGTTATCAGCCATCGATGAGATGGATGGACTAGTTACCCTCGAGGAACTCAAGTACTCTATTCGCCGTATCAAGCGACGGAAAAGCCCTGGACCTGATGGTGTCCCACCAGAGGTTATCATCCATGGCGGTGCTTCTCTCCAGAATCATCTTTTGGAGCTCTTCAACGTTATTTGGAGGACTGGTGATATGCCTCGTGACTTTGTCAATGCTAACATCACCATTTTGTTCAAAAAGGGTGTTCGCAGTGATTGCGGTAACTATCGTGGCATTTCCTTACTCAGTGTTGTCGGAAAGCTTTTTGCAGACATTCTTCTCGTTCGGCTGGACAAGATTTTGGAGCGTATCTACCCAGAGTCTCAGTCAGGGTATCGACGGGATCGCAGTACCATTGATGGTATTTTTACGATTCGTCAGCTGATGGAGAAAACGAGAGAGCATAGAACATCAATGCATATTGCCTTTATCGACTTTACAAAGGCATTTGACTGTGTCAATCGCGAACTGCTGTACAAGGTGCTTTCAAAGTGTGGATGCCCAGATCGATTTACAAGTATGGTAAAAGCTCTGCACACTGATATGCTAGCGCGTCTCTCTGTCAATGGCCAGCTTAGTGATCCTGTAGAATACAACAGCGGTGTGAAACAAGGCTGCAAGTTAGCTCCATCTCTTTTCGAACTTTTCGCTGCAGTCCTTTTGCAGGTAGCCTTCGGCAGACTTGGCTCGACGAAGAGCATTCATGTTCGATTCAGATATGATGGAGACATTTTTGACCTACGTCGACTCAAAGCAAGGACGAAGACACGAATGATGTTCCTGCGTGAAGCACAATATGCCGATGACATAGCTATCTTCTCTGACAACCCGGAAGACCTTCAGGATCTCATCGACATTTACAATGAAACTGCAAAGAGAATGGGACTGCGCATTAACAAAAGGAAGACTGAGACAATGAGTGTCGGCTCTAGTGACAGTGTCAATTTTACCATTGACGGAGAACAGCTTGGAAGTGTGCAACGGTTCAAATATCTCAGAAGTTACATCTGTTCAGATACTCGATTGGATACTGAGCTTCATGCAAGAATTAATGCTGCAGCCAGCTCTTTCGGCCGTATGAGGAAACGTGTCTTCGATAACCATGACCTTACCATCGCCACTAAACTGCAGGTGTACAAGCAATGCATCATTCCGCAGCTTACCTATGGTCAGGAAACGTGGACGCTCTATCAAGATCAGGTCAGGTCTCTTCGTGCGGTTCAGCAGAGACATCTGCGTCACATCCTTCGTATTCGCTGGGACGACTATGTGCCAAACGAAGACGTGCATGCTCGTGCCAAGATGGAAGATATCGAGGTTACGCTTACTAAGGCTCAACTTCGGTGGTTTGGGCATGTGGTCAGAATGAACGATAAGAGACCGACAAAGGCCCTTCTCCATGGAGAACTAACCAGTGGCTCTCGCAGTGTTGGTCGTCCTCTCCTTCGCTTCAAGGACAAGGTGAAGTTCTCTCTGAGGAAAGGTGGAATGTTGGACAAGCTGCCTTTCGCAGTTCACGACCGTCCTGCATGGAGATCCCTAGTCAACAACTGTGTCGAAAAACTCGATGAAGAAAGACGGATGCTTGGATACGCAAGAAGGTTCAAGTCGTGGATAAGAGATGGTTTCATGGACATCTGACTCGCACTGATTTAGCCGTATCGGCTTCGACGTTGTACTGCTTGATGGTGCAAAATGATAATGTGATAATGTCATCTTCTAGTTCTTTCCCCACAGACACTTTTCTAATGTATCTAAAATCTTCTTTGCATAGGAAAGTATGAGTAAGCATCTGCACTTAGTGTCCTTGTCAAGCGGACACTGTACATGTCCATCATTATTTGCTTTAGCTTTATTTCTGCATTCATTTTTTTGATAAATATGTAATGCTTGGTATACCTGCTTAATCTTTTCATTTTTTTCCTTGAACAGATTGCTCATATAGGCACCGTTAGCATTTGTCTTAAAGCAAGTTTTTTTGGTTAACAAAAAACTTTTCTAGTAAAGATCTCCATGCGTACCAAGGCCTGACAGAAAATGTAGAAGACATTTGTGTGTAACTGTGTCGAATTTTTCTCCTTATACTTCATAGACCATAAACCTGAAAGACAATTAGTTAATGGGCGAATAAAGCAGTCCATGCTTAGTAGCATAAGATAGCATATTTACTGTGTATTATACGTATATACTAATATTAAACATTTCAAATTGATTTTTAACACTTTTGCTAATTATCTTTCTATTTTCAGCTTCACAAACGTCTATGACACCAAAACCATCTCAGGGTATTAAAGACACGGCTCCTCGTAGATCATTGAACCTCGAAGCTTATAAAAAACGTCGTGGTTTGATATGATGTTATCAGTAGCCAGAGCTTCGTGTAAATAACTGTTAATAGTTTTATATTGTACAAAATGTTCATTTATATTATAGTTTTCTGATTAGCTGTATTATATGAAATTTTTATTACACCATATCACAAGTTTAGGTATTATTTCATCTACAGGTGCAAAAACTAAAAATTCCCCAATAGAATTTGGAACAGCAAATGTGTGACTGTGATGAGTCCTCAAAAACATTCTTATTGAACCATTATGCAGGCTGTATTATTTTGTTTATAAACTTGCCAGCATTTATTTATTTTATTATAGTTAAATTTTAAGATGTACAGAAAATGTCTCCATTTTTAGAACGTAATTAATACTAATTATGCAAAAATTGGTATGTGTGTAAAGTTGTATACCTTTTGAGGATGTAAAAGTTCTATAGGGGCCTACTTTTTGTAGTTCCACGTAGGGCCTAGTGTTCCATCTGATTTTCACTTTTTGTACAATAGTATGTAATTGTAGTAATGCTTTAGGTTTGCCTAAATTTTTACATAAATGTTGGTTATACTCAAGCAATTAACAGCTTTCAGTGTCATTCACACAAATGAAATGATTTAAGATGCAGAATAGTGTACAGGTGTATATATTTGTACATTTTGAATCAGATTAGCTACAAATGATTGGAAAATGTTTTGTTTGTGGTAACATATAGAAGCAGGTTACTGTATAATTTCTGCTGATATTCAGTTTGTTTACTAAGTTAGGTTTGTTTACCAGCTTGGTGCCACCAGAAGGCCAAATATTTGCAATGTAAATAAAAATGCAGTTATTATTCTGTTTTGTAAATAAATTTATATTACCATACAGATATTGCATCTTTCTGTTTGATTGTGATTAGTTTGGCATGTGCTTAAAAATGAAGCACATCACATGGTGACTATTTGTGGAGAATATCAGTGTGGTAACAGTCACTAATTAAAATATAGTGTTTAGTTTTTGCAAAAACGAATTCCCTGCCATTTTACATTGCTGACTACAAAAAACTGTACCTCGCACATCAGTTGTAAATTATGTTGGTGTCACCCTCTAATAAATGAGACAGTTTTATTTTGAATAAATTAATCAAGTGATAACAGCTCATAAGAGATCTTCAAAAACATGTTTTGAAGGTTTATAGCTTCATTTCAAAGAAAATTGTTTCCTAAAAATTTTTAAATTTTTTCCACAGAAAAACCATTTCCCAGAAAACTTCTAGAAATATTTTTCCTAGAAAATTCGTTTCACAAAAAATGCATTTCCCAAAAAAGATTTTTTAACAGAAAAATCTTCATTACTTTTTAATTGCAAGATCTGCAATTTTTATTGAGATAAAGTCTTCGATTTCTAATTTATTTTCCCTCGTCCTCTCCTATGTGCATCATCTTCCCTCCCTCTCTCTTCCCAGTCTTTCTCCCCTATTCGCTCGTCCTCTTCTACTTTCTCTTTTGTCTTTATCACTTCCTCTCTCTCGGTCCCTGCCTCCCTCCTCCACTCGCTCTCTCTTTCTGCCACACACGTGTATAATCATTTCAAATTCAACTGATTTTCGTAGGATTTGAATTAAAGTGTAATAAACAATAGAGAAAATGAAAACACTGAGAGTTAGCGAGCCATAGTCAGATTTGTGAACATCTTGTAGTATGAATTTACCCAATAAATTATGCTTTACAGGTCTTTGTTGCACGCAAGCCATTAAGCAAAACTCAACTAGCAATTACTTTATGGTAGGACCAGATCCTAGTCCATTATTAAGATAATCTTCTAAGATTAAACATTGAATTGGTAGCGGTGTCTCACGGTCACTTTCGGATGCATGTACATCCTCCCCAAATGAATGAGTCAATTTGGCATCGCAGTGAAAGCAACTGTGTAAAAGAGAGATTCCTAAGCGGTCATTCAACCACATCAGTTACCAGGCTCGGCATTGCTAACTTCGGTACGGTCAGCACAAATCGTGACCACTCGAGTATATCCCTCTCGTCCCAACATGAACAAGTGTGTGCCAAGTTTCATCTAACAAAATCCCATATTAGTTTTACTTTTTTAGCCTTTTTTCTCCCGATTGAAATAGCAGTGCAAAAGTTATTTCTATTTCGTCGGTTATAACAACAGCTGTACCGTTGGGTAGCGCAGCAAGAAAGGTGACGCATGCTTAAGCAGGCTAGCTGTTAATTGTCTAATTTACGCTGAAGCCAAGTACTCTACTAATGCGAGTTGACCAATTTTTTTATCGTAGGATCCATTTCACTCAGTACACTGCAATATCTTCATCAGTAGGTTTTTCTGTCAAAATAATTTCGGTGAATTTTTTTCTAACAACAATTTTTTCTGGGAAATGAGTCTACCCCTTATTATGGTCTATCCCGTTTAGAAAGTGTTTACATTTCATTGATTATCATTATAGTAGTTCAGCAATCATATAGTCTGCTCAAATTCAGCCAAATATTCTGAAAATTGAGCAAACTAAACCAAAACGAATTTACTTGTAAAGCTGTTTTTAAATAAATGGCAGTAAGACCTTCCCGTTTCTTAGCAACGTAGATTGTCAGTAAATAGGTGACTGCAATGTATATTGTCAAATCCTATGGTCAAGCCCACATGCTTGATAGTGACAATTTCACGATGTACTATCGTATAGAGCCCTAAACCATGGTCCACATTATCCTGTAGACTATTACAGGCTGCAGCCTAGAGCCCAAGCTTGGGATTCCTAAAAGTTATCAGGTGATAACAGAACAGTGGTATGGTTGCACATGTATTAACATGTGTGGTAATTTGGTTTGCAATAAATTGTAAAACAGTGGTATTTTTTAAAGAATATTTTTATTGACAAACGAAAGATAGCTATTCTAGTTTATTTTAAGAACAAGTTTACTTCAAGCTGTGTAAATGTCGCTGAAATATATCAGGATAAAAATATTCAAGACGGGTGGGGGAGAGTTAGTGGCGGTGGTTGCGTCCGAGGGGGGCACAATTTCATTAGCCTATGAGTCCTAAAAGGTCATAATCCGGCGTTGCCGAGGCCAGAGTAATATCATGCTATTTGTCGCCACTTATGCAAGGTTATGATTGTACTGTTGTTTTAATTTATAAACTTCCTGTTGTATTAAGGGGAACATTTCATGAGTTTTCATCGACAACACAAATGTGGTCGATCTGTCATGGACTAACTGATATAGGATAATGTAGTTTCAGACTCTTTTCCTTTGTTCTTGTTTTATACAGCTAAGCACTGAGCAAGCTTCCGCGGCGGGGCCTGCACATTATATTGAAGCTTATGGCTGAACTCGTCTCAGCATTTAAGGAAATTTTTCTGAGTTCAGACATCCATTATTAACATAATGTGCATGTAACTTTTTTTCAACAAAGTAAAATCGAAAAGCAAGGGAAATATGGCTGCACTATGAAACCGCCAAGAAGCAAATTTTCTCTATGTTCACCCTTCCACTTACTACTCAGATTCAGGGTTGCTACGCTTTACATGTCGTGACTACTGGTGTACTCATCATCACCTTACAATATTCATACAATGTTTTAACGTTAACTTTATTGAAATTCAGACTAGCCATATTATTATTGGTAAACAATGTTATCGACCTATAATATCTCGATAATGGTTGATCCAGTTATTGCAATGGAAATACCTACGCTGCTCTGGGATGCCAGCATTTAGTCCACAAACTAGTTTCTAAAGTTGTCAGCTTACCCGATACTAGGACGATTTCAATGTTAAGCGTTTATTATAAGGCGACAAACTTGTCAAATGTAAAGATCTGATAATTTGTATTTACTTATTACGGTGTTTTGGTGCAGTTTCCGCGTGACCTTGAGATTCTGCACCGTCATGTTGCGAACGAAGCTAGGCTCCCAAGCCGACAGCGGTTATTTACGTGAAATTACTGGGTCAAGTTATGCGAGTCAATATACAGTACCATATAGACGTAGTATAACATGCAGTAGCATAGCAGCACTGTACAAGCTAGTCACTAAACCATTACATTATGCATCAGTATTTTCTGGAATTCTGAGAATTCCCAAGCGGATGTTCGTTTTACAATTACAAAGACGTATCTTTACATACGTATAATAACAGATTAAACTCAGTAATTTTTGATATAGAGGATTTTACTTATTATATGACACAGTTTTCAAGTTTCTCCAAAACAGTACTTATTATACGATGGTAAAGGTGACAAAGTAGTCATCAGGCTTTCAACTTTCATTATAAAAACAATATAAAATTATTTATTTTAAACTGCTTAATTGAAAGCAGGCAACATCACGTTAATTTAAAATGTCAGTACACCACATGCGTTAAACATCCCAAGATACTATGTACAACTTATTACAGCTTGATTTTCCAAAAAATATTTTCAATTTGTTCGCTGTTACAAGTATCTGCATGTCAAGTAAATTAGGTCTGGCAACCTTACAGCATTGCAGTGTTTTCTTAAAGACAGCACAGCACAACACAGTAAAACGCAATTAAAATTTGTGGTAAAATACAAAAAGAAATTGGCATCAACTGCACAATTTTGTTTCTTCTATGACAACCGCAGTTTTTATTTATTTTTGTTAAAAAACTTCTACATGCATTTTAGGTCTGAATATTACAGTAATACCCAGATCTAATTATTACTCGTTCTGAAAGCGTGCCACAAGTCCACTTTTCATTAAAACTCATTATAAACGTGACCACAGTTTGAAAAAAATCAATTGCGTGTATATAATTTTATGATGTGTCATTTGGCGAGGGGTTTTTGAGCAAATGTCCACTATACATGTCCCGGTAATCCTACAGCTAAGAAATTTCTAACAATTATTGGCCAAGTTTATGTGACTCGTTTTCCTGTATGTGATATCCAGACATTTACGAACTAGCAATATAAGCAATGTACAACATCTTAACATAATATTGGCAAGTTAACATTTATATAATTATTTAATGCCACCTGTACTACCATTAGGTTTTGTAAAATAACAAAGGTATGCTATATTAGTTACAAATGCAACTAAGCCAATACTCATAATAAACTGGCTCTCAAAACAACATTTTAATAACTTACACAAATATATACATTTACTCAACTATTACAGGACAACTGACAACAAGAAAAATGAGGTATATGAGTGAAAGTAGTCAAAGTACAGATTTTTCGAAATCTTTTGCCTTGCCTACTGTAGTAGTTCATGTACAAAGTGAATAATTAGGCCAATTTGTCAAATTTATTTTGCATGTGATTTTGTGTGTTTTTTAAAAAACAGCTCAGCAGAAGAAACCGTTATAGTTGATATAAAGTTTTGTGGAATTTTTACATTTATGTTAATATCAAAGGCTTTGAGAAGTGTCATCAGTACTACAGTTTTAACAGCAAGCACAACACTTTCTCTTAGTTAGCTACTTTTTTTGCCTTTTTCACCTTATAGTCTTCCAATGCAGCTTTAATAGCATCTTCTGCCAACATCGAGCAATGCAACTTCACAGGGGGCAAGCTCAATTCCTTTGCAATATCTGTGTTCTTAATACCCAAAGCCTCATCTGTCGTTTTGCCTTTGACCCACTCGGTAGCCAATGAACTCGATGCTATTGCAGAGCCACAGCCGAAGGTTTTGAACCTAGCATCCACTATTTTACCATCCTCACTGACCTTGATTTGCAGTTTCATCACATCACCACAAGCTGGTGCACCTACTAATCCTGTGCCAACGTTTTCTTCATTTTTCTCAAACTTGCCAACATTGCGTGGATTTTCGTAGTGATCAATTACGTTTTTGTGATACTGTGCAGTAGTGGAAGCAACTGCACGATGCACAGGTGACCAAGATCTAAAAATGCCCCTATACAGTGCCATACTCAATGAGTATGAACTGTAAGCACCCGTAATGCCTGTTAAGAGAAGAATTCAACATACTACAAAGAATACTACATAGGCGAGAGCTGCAGCAGACTTAGTAGGCCTAATAATTAATACCTAATAAAGTTTAACAATAAAATAAAACCATAGCAGCCATAGAACAATCACAGTTAAGAAGACAACAGTTTAAAACTATATACAAACTTTACAACAATGTGTAGGTCAATTTTATATTAATAACACAAAAATCGTAATTATAAAATCTGCTACTACGGCTTGCACACACTGCAGTGGGATTAGTATAAGTGGTGATTATTTTACAGTCACCTACAGATGTTATTCAAGTAATAAGTCAAATAATTATATAAAAATGCACACATACTTGTTGTAAGCCAAGTGTGTAGCTTTTGTACACTTAATACACACCACCTTCCACAGAATCTTACACAGAAATGAAACAAAAATAACTACATGCCTTGCTTACAGCAGTTCATGGTAAGTTGTATTTAACTACTGTTGCGCCATCTATATTATTTACATGTGACGTCACGTTAGCCATAAAAATAAGCATGGAAGATTTGAGTTGTTTCGTTTATTATGTACTCACATAAATTTTATAATTAACATAGCAAAACTACGATATACCAATAATAATGCCTTGGTACTTTCCGTGGACAGATTTTCTGAAGAAAAGGGCTTGTCGTTACCTTTTGCAGCGATACTTAGGGCAGTTTTTACAGGAGAAGCTAAGCCTTGATCAACTGAGCATTGATTTATACAATGGCACAGGAGTTATTAAGGAAGTCAAATTAGATGTTGAGGTACTGGCGTACTGCTCTTTGAATTTCACTTACAACAGTATATTTACAATACTGTTTACTCATTTGTAAACTGTAAATTTAAAAGTGGTATGCTACGTGTAATATCTACATGTTCTATTTCGTAGTCTATAACTGACTGAGTGCCTGAAAAACTCAGTAAATTTTAGTGCCTAATAGCTATAGAGCCTGCTTGTATTTACATGTGTTTGCATAGACCTACGTTACATTTTATTTAGCTTAGTTAATCTTATTACATTTTGTTAACCTGTTTTAAGGCATTGAATGAACTGTTGGAAACAGCAAATCTTCCTGTAGAAATTGTTGATGGTTTTATTGGAAGCATATCAGTGATCATTCCTTGGTCGGCACTTCTGATTGAAAGTTCCATCGTTGAAATATCTGGCTTGGAAATAACTATGCAGCCGAAACAACGGCAGGATGACAGTATGAAATTTTATTAATTTTTTTAGCACTGCGAAATTTGCAAATTGATTAACATTGCGAAATTTGCGATTTCGAATAACCACAAAGCTTCTGTCTGTTCACTTTATGTGGATTCACTTTAGAGACTTAAGGAAATGATTACTTTGAGCAGAGAAGGTTCTTGCAGGATATTTGTGCCTTACTGGCTTCCTTAACATTTTAATCAAATTGGGAAGTGGGTGTGGACAAAGCGTTGAAACTGGTGCTGAGGCATCATGGCTGCTGACAAGTATTCAATTTTACAAGCACAAATAATCGGCTGATGCTGAGTCTTAGCTTACACATATACATTGTTTATTACTCTTTTCAAATAATGTTTTTTCAAAGACGGTGATATAACAATTGTATACAAAATGTTAACTTGGAGATATTACTTTTGTATTATCCTCAGCTATTCTTCTTCTTCAGTAGCTTTTATGTACAAAACTTTCGGTGTTACCTTCAATGGTAGACAGAAACCTGTCTTATTAACCTTGTATTTGCATGCATTTTTATGCCTAGAACAATGTACATTTATGCATGGGTATTTTATTGCCAAATTTCTAGAAGAAATTTAAGCTGTGAGTTTGAAAGCTTTCATTTACAACTATTGAGTCAGTTACTACATGCATACTTTATTCATAGAGATATATATTAATAAGAAAATATTTGTGTTTTATCATAAAACCTTCTCTTTCATAGGAGCTTAAGCTTTTCTTTCGCTTAATTACTAGTAGCAAATTGCTTCTGTTGCTTTAGTGGTGATTTTTGAATCAGTTTTCGGCAGCATGACAACAAGTATGCAATTAGCAGAGGAGTGTTTGAAGCAAGAACCAGTTGTTAATGAAGAACCGCCACAACAACCATTTGAAGGATTGGAGTCATTTGCTCAGACCATCGAATCAGGTTTGCTTCATCAATGAGATCTATAATAATGATCAGATGACTCATATTGACCTTGGAAATTTTTACTCAGCTTGAAAATATTTCATGTTCCAATCGTCATAATTTTGAATTTTCTAGGCAATTGCAACTATTATCTTGTACATTTTTCACAAATATTTGAATTATCAAGACAGTTTTACTACATAGTCAGGCATGACACAGACACTGACAGTTGGTTTGGCTGCTTTCACATTTTTATCATATGTATTGTAATTGTGCCGTATCTACATTTTGACATTGTGAAACAACCACTGATGTTTTCACAATATCATTCATTTTTTTTATTTTGTTGTTTATATTTCGGCTTTGTGTTGCATTTTTGTCAACAGCTCCTTTGGTGACATCATGAGACATTTGTGTTGCAATTTCAGTGCTATCAAGAATACGGGTGTCATTTCTGGATGTCATTGTTCGAATGGAACATGTGCCAAAGGAAAGCAAATCAGGAGTCGCACTTGAGGTCCGGATAGACAGGTACTTTTTCTACCCTATGTAAAGAGTTTGTAAAGCAGTTAATTGTTCATTTGTTTATATTTGGTTGTTCACACGATACCTATGTCAAAGAAATGTGTATTGGTTTCTGCAGCATTTTGCATAAGTGTTTAAATTTACAAAAAAATGGATAATTTATGGTAAAAAGCTGCATTTTTCATGGTTCTGAGCAAATGAAACCATAATGGGCAGTAATCTCAGAAGTCTTTTGATTTTATGAGCTCTTGCTTACCATGATCTGGATCTGCTAAAAGTAGTGTGTTTTTTTAGTAAATTAATTGTCTTTGTATTTCTCTGTCAATAAATTTGTGCACTAGCAATGAAACTTATAATTTTGTTAAAAACCCAATGCTGTGAAGGTATTTTTGTCATTAGACTTGCTGATTTGTATTTTTGTCAGCAAACAGCAATAAAAGTGCTTAGCATTTGTACTTTAGAGCTAATAATAAAAAGTGAAGATGTAATCCAGAATGCATGCTGGGCAGATCAGATTAGTCCTGATGTGATAAAAGTGAATTTTGTACATCTCTGGATTGCTCATCTTTATTTATTTGAAAACCCACGAAAGATAATCAGAAATTTGTAATATCTGAGTGAGTCGAGTCAACAAAGATGGTGAAATGCAGTCAGTTGTGGCTTAATTTAATCTTTTGTCTTAATTCTAATTATTTATGAAAAGTATTGAACACTTTCCAAGTACATTATGTACAGGCCTTTCATTGAATTAAAATCTAATTATACCAAGTAATTAATTACATTACAATTTTATCCTCAGTCTATCATAATGACCACTCACTAACCCTTCTCACTATTCTTTTTAAACCCTGCTTACCTTGTTCTATTTTTAACTGATATGCTATATGATTTTTCTTTTTCTTTGTAATGCTTTTATTTTACTGTTACATCAGTCTAACAAGCTCTACTTACAGAGTGGTTTGCGACACAGTGGTATGTGATGAACAAGATTTAAAATTATCATTAAATTTTATAGACTAAAATTTTCTGCCCATTGCAATAATTTTGCACAAAATTTGTATTTGTGATAATGTGGTAATTATGTGTCGCATCGAAGTAAAATAAATTTGAATTTGAACTTGTCTCTAAACAACAATAATTTCTGATTCAGGATTGACTATTTTGATGAAGCGGGCAGTGAAGTAAGCAGCACTGTTGCAGATTTCTCCAAGAGTGTGTATCAACCTGCAACATTTACAACTAAAATCCTGCAGCTCTTTGGTGTAGCATTGTTCTCTGATGATTTTCCTTCTTCTGCCAGAACTCATTCACAAGGTTCAAGTGATTATAGTCCAACAGCAATGCCTGAATCGCCATCTGTAAGCTGTAGTTTTGTTGCTCTTATATTCAGTTTTTCTGCATTTTAAATAAATACCTTTTCACGTTATTGTACCTATATTACTAAATTTTTCACACTTTCTTACTTTTGAAATATCCATATTTATTCAAAGCTGTTTACAGTTTTCTGTGTGCCTAATTAAATTACAATACTTAAAAAAAGCTAGGTAACTGGCCATTGACATGCCAAGTATTTGTTAGCCCTATGTCTTTTGTTTAACGAAAAAGCTTGCAGTTGCAGATGATGAATTTGTAGTAATTAAAAATTTTTGTTTCTGATATGTGGATTATCCCTTCAAAATTAATCAGCAGCTTTTAAGTCTAATACTAGCTGGCTTCTGGGCCATTGCTACATTATGTTACAGTTTTTACTATTGCTGTGTTACAAATTTTAGGCTTTAACCCTTACCCCACTTAAAATGTTACTGTTTATGCATATGTTGATCCTTTTGTTCACCTTTGACTTTCATTGTCACCCAGGATGACTCACATTATCTTGATTCTTTGTGTGTATTTCAGTCTTCTTTTCTACACTGGAGCCTTGTTATTACATTTTTATGCAAATCATCATGACCAGTTTTGCCCAAGGTCGTGAAAAGGTTTTGAAAACGCTGTGTGATTCAAAAATCATTTTACATTTAAATCAAATACATTTGTCTATTAAAGTTCACAATAACCCCAAAAAGAGATGTGACCTAACACCCTGAAGTTATTTTTAACTATAACATTTATAATTTTTAAATATTTAACACTGCCAGAGTTGTTTCAACAACAATGCCAACTATAAAAACATCATCAAAAGTCTACAATTTTGCAGAATTTGAGTTTTCCATCTGAGATTTCCCGGGATTCTCCAGAACAGACGTACCAGTCCAGTCCAATTGTGATTGCCAAACTTACAGGCAAACATGAGCTTAAGGTTAAACTAAAACAAAACGATACCATTAATGGTCCAAAGGTAAGGACTTTTATCAGAGAGTAAAGCATTTATGACTTTGTTTCTGTGTTGGCCATAGTGATAGCCGGTATGTTAGTTTTTTATAATGAATATCACGAAGACGTTTCTTGTAAACCTTCCTCCACTAATCTGCTGTTAAAAGAGCCTTTTCTTCAGTATTATTAAAACTGTTATTTTGGGAGCATGAAGGTTTTGTAGATATATTGTATATATATATATTAAGTAACTTACATTGATCAAATTGTGTCAGCTTTTGCTACATTTTTATGTATTTAACATTTCTTAACAATGCTTCATTTATTAATACAATGTTACCTTTATATTTTATTTCAGTTTGAACTTGATGGTTTTTTGGGATATGTTAATTTTTTTTTATCGCCCAAACAAGTTCACATTATTGTTGATATGGTCTGTGGACTCCTCTTTCCTGGTAAGCATTTTCATATATTCTCATATCTTAAATATCATAATGAGTACATTATTACAGATATGATCACTATACACTGCTCAGACTTGCTCATTCCTTTTTTATGCCATAAAGGTAGGACTTCGTGTGCACATAATGTATGATGACTTATCAACATATTTGTGAGAATACTGAGCTTATTAGCAAAGCTTCATGGCACACTTTCAGCCATTTTTGGAAGCCATGACACTGTCGAAATTTCAGCATGATAGTGATCAAGAAAAATTTCAATGATGGCATTATCTTATTGTTGTACTATTAGTTGGAAAAGAAACCACGGATTCTGGATGCATAACATTTTGCAGGGGAGAAAACAATACAGTGTGTACAACCACTTAGTGAAAGAACTACAACTACATGCAAAACAACACAATTATCACTTTTACCTCACCGAAACTCAAATGAAAGAAATATTATTGTATGTAGGTCATGGAGTGACCAAAATTCATCTAATCAGGAAGCTAATCACCGAAAATTGTCACCGCAAAGCCGGAAAACTCACTAAATCACCTAGGTAGTGACGGCTGGTGACTTCTAATCTGCATATTGCTGTTTGATATATGTATTCACAGCACATATTACGCTTTGCTCATTGCGTGCTCATTAAGATTTCATAGTGATAGATGATGCTTTTTTGGTCTGTAAAACATTGGCACTGTTTGTTGATCTACAAGTATTGATCTGCAAATGATCATTTTTTGCAGAAATGGAAGACAGCAGCAACATTGTACAATCCAAGAATAAGCCAATGCAGCTAGATGATTATGAAAGGATTGAATCAGAATTGCAGCGACAGCTTAACACTACACAGCAGGGAAAGCACACGCTACTTACTACTCAGCCATTGAGTAAGATTTGTGCAATTTCTTGTTGATGTTTTCTTAACTAACTGGCCATTTTTGTTTAGATGTGCAACTTTGTGAGTGTTTGTGCTAACTCACAAGGAATTTGAAAAATGAAATTTTACATGATTATCATCATTACTGTTGCAGTTAGATGTCTTAAATATTAATTGTGATTTTCAGTGTTTTGTGAGGCCTTCAATTTGAACAGAAATGCTATTTGAGAAAATATTTTCTATTTTTGTTTCTGCGGTTGTAAATGTTTTGAGTCATTGAAATGCAAAATATACATACTACTGCATGAGTTGTAAACTTGTCATTCAAAAATTTTTATTTATGTATTTTTATGTTACGTGTTATTAATTATTGTTGAGTGATGTGCCTGACTGTAAACTTACACAGTGCCTGGTATGGCGATTGCCAGAAACACTTGTACCGGATTGTGTCCATGCAACTGCGTGTCTCGCCTCAACCATAATAGATTAAGTAGGCTGTGGCATGGGGTGCGACTACAATTTCGACTATGACTTGCTGAGGGCCATGGGGAATAAAAATGGCATTTAATATCAGCAAATTACTGCTATCCCTTCGTTGCATTAATCCAAGTCTGCAATCTGCTTTACTTTCATGTAAAGACTGCATGTTACTTATTGTTTCATTAAATGTGCAAAGTATAGGATCTTCGATTACCGTGAGTAGACAAAAGTATGAAATGGAAAAATAGAAAAATTATGATATACAGTTTGAGGATAATGCTAAGGTGTTGTTATTAGTAGCATGTTTTTTATTGTTTTATTAATTATTCTAGATTTAGACGAGAACTACTTTCCAGTGGAAACTGGTAAGCTCACCACATCAACTACTGCTAGCATGACGTCAAGTGCTGTTAGTAATGCCAGCTCAGTTCCTACAGCACAGTCTGATTTTGATTGTAAGTAATTATTGGTTTTTTTTAAGTAAAATTTTTGAATAAAAGTTACAAAATTGCAGTGCGTCTAGGTAGCAAATAAAAAGTTTAAAAATCCTAGCAGTATTATTGCTTATTTCATTTGCTACATGGTTTTCTAAAAATCATTAATATTAGTTTAACAAATTGGCAATTATGAAAAAAATAAGAAAAATTTTTGATATAAAAACACCCTCTTGGATATGAATACTTTTGTACTTGGTAATTATATAAACTGCATGTGCATAGTATTTCAGTCAACTGTTCAATGTAAAATATGTAGTGTCCCATTGTACCACAGCTGTGGTTAGTGCATTGAGAAAATTTGTTCGAAGTTTTAAGTTTTACATTGCATGGTTGCTGTTAAAAAAATGCTACAATCTGATGCCCTTATTACTAAAATACACATTCTAATCATGTCATTAATTTTTGATGTAGATGGTGTTCCAAACTACTATGGCGAGGTATCACTTCCCAGTGAACCATCACATCGCACACCGCGGAAGAGTCCACCTCACATGAGCAAGCAATGCCAATTTAAAAGTACTGACTTTCTTGAGTTTCCTTCTTGTATTTTCTGTATGGAAAAGGATGTGCTTGTGAGAATGTGTGTATGTGTGTGTCTAATGTACGTGCATTAAGTGTGCATATAGCTGAAAAATAAGATTATTGTATTTTCTCGTAGTAACTGTTTAAACGGTGGATTAAATAGCAAAAGTATCAGTGAATTTCTTACTTTTTTGGCAATTTAATAGCTTTAACTATGAAACACATATCAATGTAAAAAGTACATGATTTTGGATTTTTCTGTTATAATGAGTTATTACAGGGTTTTGTGAGCTCTTTATACCTGCATAGCTTTTAATACATACAAGAAACATATGCTTGCGCCTATGCCTGTGCTTGTGTGGACACTAGACTGCGCAGCAGCAATTCATAATTTTTGATTCAAGGTTCTTCTGATTTCTCCAGTTTATTGCATTTTTTGTTGTAGGTTTTCCTGTTCACGATGAAACACTAGGTGATTTAACAAGCTATAAACTTAAAGTCAGTTGCCTATCGATTACAATACTACATGAAGATCTGACAGCAAGTGCAGAGATTAACTATGGTAATTAACTACTAATTTTTTCATAAAGAATTCATTGTGCAACGTCAGATGAGCAAAATATTTTAGTATAAAACAAAGTGTTTCTTGTAAAAGTTTGTAACAAAAAGTATCAGTTTATTAAAAAATAATTAGGGATTGGCAGAAGGGATTGGCTCGAAAGTGTTTTCATCTGATAAATGATGCATGTTTTTATAGGTCATCATGGCATTGAGCAGTTAGATGGTACGAGTGTTCGCGCAGATGAGAAACAGAAGCGGCTGGCTGATGAGTTTTTCTCTGCTGTGATGGGTATCAGTGTAGCTGGGTACACAAACAAGTTAGATATGTTACGGGAAACATTCGCAAAAGCTTGTTCATCGGATCACTTAAGGTACTGAAGCACAGTAATTTAGCTTAGCTGCATGTAGCTTTAAAAAAATACACCATCAGGGAAATGCTAGATCTTGTACGTACGAGTTACCAAAAATGGTTATATGCAGTTGTTTGTGATTTATCTTTCCTGTAGCTTTTTCTTACATTTGCTTCTGTAGGTTGATTGCCACGCCTGTTACAATCAAATGTCAGGAGAAAAAGTCATCTACGTGCCGTAGCCTGGTGGCCAGTGTTACAGCTGGCAGCATGGAAGTAATCGAATGTTTGTTTGAGAAGTCACCAAATTCAACCTCTCAGGATGGCCCACTTAGCGATCTAACCATGTCTTATTACAGCGAAGTAATTAATTGCAGTTCCTAAAACATACTTTAACCTGGAATTGTTGTGTACATTAATACACAGTAAATGACTGTCAAATTTTCCACATTTTCTGAAACATGAATTCTGCAGGCATTAGATGTAGTCACCTGGATATTACTTTTCATTATTGATAAACCTATCAAATGCAAAAACTGAATGTGCAATTTTAGATTTGTGTCCACTTGTTTTATTTCAGTTGTTACGATTCACTAGTCCCAGTACTTCAGTACCAGCAGCAACAGTTTGCGTTCAGACACTAGAGAAATTAGTAACACGTCAGGTTGGTATAAAATGCCAGGTTATAATTTTGTGACATACATCAAAGTGGCCTCGTATATTATTTTGTTTTATGATAGTGGTTAGATGTGAGGTTTGGTTGATTTAAATCAGAAACGATTAAAAATAGATGTTTGATAGATCTAAATGGAGCCAGCTTTGAAGAATTGAATATTTAAGAAGGTGTACCATTCAGTTATGGTTGCTTTGCCTGTTTGATTTAAATTGCTTAGTCACAATAACCACATTTCACAGTATGTTAAAAATTTCCAAAGCAGTCCATTTAATAAGAAAGTCCAAAGATAAATTGAAGATGATGACATTTTTAATAGCCCCATAGAACTAATGTTTTTACGCAACAACAACATTTAACGCTATAAAGCAATGGAACAATATTGAAGAATTAAATGATTATCAATTTTAAAAAACCCTAAAACATAATCTACTGTCAAAATATTTGTGATCTCCTCAACTCTGTGTTATAAGTAAACTTGTTATGCTTGCATTGTATCAGAATGTAAAACATATATGTAAGCTCGCATCTATTCAGTTTATATTTATTATTATATCTGAAGTTATTTATTATTTGATGTTTATATATAACTGTTATTTGGCATGTTTGTTCCAACATAAATTATTTGATGCTTATCATTTCTCGAAACAGTTTAGTATAAAATACTTATTCAAGTCTAGTCTAAGTAAATTGTTCAAGCTACATAAATTTCTGTGTAATAATTTGCTTAGTGGGACGACTAGTAGCTTGCCTCTTCGTCCCCCTCATAATGTTATCTAATTTATATTGAAATTGAGATCCTTTTGTATGTATACTATGGTTGCTATGCATTGTGAAATAAGCATTCTTATCATCTTAGCTTAATACTGTTCGATTAAATAAGCATAGGATCTTTACAGGTCACATAGTGTGTTGAATTAACTGCTCAGTAGTGTGTGTTTTAACAAAAAAGTATTATTTATATAGGTGGTGTTAGCCGGCAATAAGCTGTATAACACTTGTAGCCGATAATTCAATACTAGTCTTACTTCATCGATAAGCTAGGTATTGAGAAAAGGTTCTATGGCAAATGGCAAATCCTCAGACCAGAACTGTACTATAAATGTAAAGTTGTGCCAATAAGTGTTACTTGGGTAATTATCTGGATATTCGCATTCAAGATGTGGGACACGTATTGCAAACAGCTACATTTTTACACTCAACCAATGTGTGTTTGGTCAAATACATCCAAATGCAAATGCTCAGTAATGTCTAGTTAAGTTACTTCCATAACTGCTTTAATTGTGTTATTTGTCGTGTAGGGGAAAAGTGCAGGTCGTTATTCATCTGGCCACCCAAAAACTGAAGTACAGATTATATTGGACAAATTCACCTCTGAGGTAGACATTTCGATTGTCGACAGGCTTCACTCTCTTCTCAATCCTCATTTACTTGTCAATTCACCAAATGGTTTTCAAAAACCTACTCCTGTGAGTCTAACAGATGTACGTATCTTGTATATTGTGTGATAATAGTAGTTAGTTTAGAATTATGATAACTAAAACTATTTTTAATGATTATTTTTCTAATTAGAAAATAACCATAATTGATGTTGGAAACACTCAGTTTTTCTTTGTTTATGTGGATTATTTTTTTAACTACATTAAAATGTGTTAATATATTAATCTTTAAAATCCTTTTAAAATATATTATATAACTTTTCAACATATACAGATTGCCCCTAATAAATTCCAATAGCCATTCAAGGCCAATAAATGTTGGTAGTGTAGCCAAACTAAAATGTTTTCTGGATGTAACCAACAGAGATACACGTATTTATTATAGGCTTGTATAGCTGTATAGATTCTCCATCAATGAAAGAAAATAGCCTCTGGAATTTCCAGCAGTGTGCTGGCTGATTAATCCAACCAAGCAGCAGTTTTCTTGGTTGTCACCCCTCAATTATGTCACAAGGCAGAGGTTTTCTTAGATTATGCATGCTAACAGACATTGTGGCCGCTCAGTCTGTCTTGTCTCATGAATCTATGTGATTGCGTAAACTAGGAAGTAATTTATATTCTATATGTTTGTAAGTGCAGTTCCAAATTCAAAAAGCTGCAATGACCTTGATTGCCCAGGTAATACGTCACTTTTTGCAATAAAAATCAACATTGCATCGTAAGTACATTAGTACTAAAATTCTGGTTGATATAACTCGATTTGTTTATATGTGTATTAGTCTTAGCATGACTTATATTTCAGGGCCCACATTCATTCTTCTCGCAAGCATTCATCGATGATCATTCACCGGAAGAGAAGCTTGTGTCATTACGGGTATCTAGTCCTTTTGCTGTCCTTAACGTTCGTTTTCCCATCGCTGATTTGAGACTTGAACAGAACCAGCGGCCTTGGTGGCAACGAGCTTTAAGGAAAGAAGTGCTGATACTGGAATGCTGTGATGTGGACTTTCATACTGTCCTGGGCCATGACGATGTCCACAAACTGGAGTTTACAGCAAAAGACGTGCATGGTAATTAATATATGGCTACGCTAAACTTTGGTCAGCTAAATTTTTCAAGAAAATTTTTGCTTTACTGCATTCATATAGAGTGTACCATAAACGATCTCCCAGGGTTTGGTAAAATCAAATTTTCATCATTTTCACTTCTTCAGTATTTTCGCTGTTGTTAGACACATTAGAAACATTGTTTGAAATTAACACCTAACTTTGGCCAAGCCTTAGAGAATGATTGGAAAGTAGACTAAGAAATAACTTAGCAGTATAATTTTGCAGTAAAATTATTTTCGAGTAGACTTGAACAGAAAAATAATTTTATTAATGTTTTCTATTAATCGTGCATGGAAAAAGTTTTTCTGATTTCAGCCTTCCCGGAATCTGCCATATGCCACATATCAAAAACATAAATTATAGAGAACACCGTCTAAATTTATGGCCCTTTCCAAGTTTTATCAACAAATATATACATGTATATTTATATTTACATACATATATAAAATCTATGTGAATGTATTGATATACTAAGGGCTGTGAGAGTGTTTCGTCAGTACATGGCCAACTTATGGTTTTCAGTGCTTCTGCTTTGAATTCTCTGATTACCTTTTCCTTTTAGATCATAAATTATAAGTAAATACATGTTTTTGCTTTCTAGCCTTATTTCAAGAATGTGCTGACAAGGGCTCCATATCTGTTGCACGGATAAGCCGTGGAATGGAAAGCGAAGCGCCATATTCACAGAGATATGAGAGTTTTGACTGGCCGAGGTAATATGTGATCTGCAGTGCTAAAAATATTGTATTTTGATTTGACATTTTTGTATAAGGTACTTATACAATTTATGGTAGCATGGGTTATTTTCCACTGCAATGCTCTGAAATTTGCCATATATTGCATTAGCGTATGAATTGAGCATGTCATATTGACTGGTCTTTTTTAATCTTACATATTCTACAAAGTTCAAAATATTTTAGTTACAACTCTTATAAAATGTGGACTATAGTGACATGTCTAACGTTTCAAACCGTATAGTTTTTTTAATTGTAATTATTCATTGTATTGCAGTAGAAACATCTGATATTGTAAACTTTGCAATATGTTTAATTTAACTTGAAACCTGCTTTAAACCTAATACTCAAAACAGGTTATGGTCTCCCAGATATTCACAATGTATGCTTAAATTACACAAAGTACAGTTAGTTATCTGCTCCCGTTTTTGTTTACGTAGAGTTGTTCTGAAGTTTAACCATCGAGTACATCATTCTGTGCTAGAAGAAAATAACCAGAATGCTTCCTCCGATGAGTCTAACCCATCTTTGGATGATGCAAGTAAAAAAGAGAAACCATTTGAGGGCTTTCAGAAAAGTGAACCGTCTCCTTTTTCTTCTCGAAAAGTTATGTACGATGGAGAAGAGGTAAGCGTTGCCAGAAAAATATCCCCGTATCCATATGAGAAAAGAAGAGAAAGCACGAATTAAGTGTGATTTGGCTTTGATCTAATAATAGCATAAACATGATTTAGAACATGATCTTAAACACCATCATACTTTTGACTACAAAACATTATGAGCATTTTTAAAATATTCGAAATTTGTTGCTTAGCAGGACAGCAAGTTTGAGCAATGAAAGACACTGCCCAGTTATCTGCAAATGAATACCTTAAACTACATATTGTATATATAATATGTAAGCCTACAGTAACTTCAGTAAGTGTGATACATACAACGTTTATATTTAGTAAAACTCAGCATAAAAAGAATAAGAGAAATGAGATGTTACCCTACATTTGTGATTTGCTAAAGTTACACATGTTCATTGTTCACCACACTTGAAACTTCTAACAAACATCACCGCCATCATCAGCTAAAAGCTTAGAAAGGATACTTAACGTTTGTCTAGCTTGAATTTTCTAACTGTCTCTCTTTACCCCATGCCCCTCTTTGTCCTGATTTACGGACCAACTACTATTACGTGAATGTCATAGTCAATTAGGTTTCCATGAGCGATCCATTTCAGTATTTAGTTTCAATGATTTTTATCCATATTCTTGATGTTGCAACTTGTTATTAACTCTTGGGCTTTCCTTCTAGATGGTTATTCCCGGTGATAGGACAGACATGTTAGACTTTCAGGAGAAGACGGCTGCTCAAACAGAATTACTGCTGGAGTTAAATTTGCCCAACGTAAATACATTTTTTCCAGACAAACGCCTCTTCGAGATTATTTATAATAGGCAAGTGTTTGATCCATTAAATTTGCCTGATAATTTTTATATTAGTAATGGTAAAAAATGGTGGTATGTAGTTACACTACCGAGGAGCAATTTTTAGGAGTAACAGTTTTAAAAGCTGTTAAAGATGAAAAACATTGAAATTTTTTTTACATTGAAATTTCAGAATGAATTTCGTACATAACACGCATTTGAAATGACTATGTTGTCATTGTCACCACATCTCCATTATCGTCTTCACAATTACTGTCATTCTGATTGTCATTGTCAGAAATTATTCAAATATGACATGTATTTTTTTGTAAATTCACTGTTTATTATAAATAAGAAACCTGGTCATTTTTTGGTACTAACTAAGTGCACTTCTACATAGGTTGTGTAATGATCTGCTGCTATGGGAACCCCTAGCTCCTGCTCCGAAAGACAGACAAGATCTTCCAATAACTCCATTTCACTTTGTCAATGACACAGAACAGTTTACTATGTGCAAAAGTGGCATACACGGCTCATGTATGGCGAGACATTTTCAACTTTTTAATTTATTAGCTATTTATCTTTGACATTCTCTTTCATTTTTTGACATTCTAACATAGTATTTAATTAATTAATATCATGTGTTTCTTATTAGAAAAGTGCTTATGCTGCCTTTCAAAAGAGTGCATCAAATTCGTTAAAGAAGCATTGAGATTTTTTAGTAAATGTGAGCAAATAACTGCTTATGATACCCGGAGACTAAATTCATATCGATTTTGCCTGGCTTTGTTTTCTTCTGTGCTCACTTCACTGCACGTTTAAATGTTGAGCATGACGTCACACAGATCTACTTCGACGCACTAAATGCTAAAATCCTCACTGTTTTGTGTAACTGTTTTTGTTTCTCTAGTCATTTACAGGTCAGCAGATCACTGGGAAGTTAAAGATTTCTTTGGCATGTGAACTCATTTGTATGCACATAGTGGGTGACTTGAGACTTACTAATAGTATTTTCAAATCAGATAAGAGAGAAGTTCTTTAATGTGCCCGGTACACATTAAACCCATTCACTGAATTCTTATTGAGCAAATTGTTGAGTGCAGAGTCTGAAACAGTCGGGGATAATATACCCATAGAATAGTTTTACCAATAATTACAGTCATTTGTTTCTAGATGGTAATTGTCTTGTTGTGTGGTAACAATTTAATACAGAAATATGGTTTATTTGGGTTTAAACAAAATAAACTATTATTAATGGCACAAATTATTTTTTTTTAAATTAAAATAAACATCTGTATTTTTTAATGTATCCTTGTATTCCCTGTAGGTTTTAATGCTGTACTTTAATTAAAAGTGATAAAGTTGACTTCAATGTAAACTTCTCATGAAATGTAGTAGTAGTGAGATAGAACAGTGCCTCCCTTTGGTAGAAATAGAATGGTGCAGGATAATGCGAAAAAAAATATTTGGGAACACGGTACATAGAAGAGGTAGAATAGAGATGCGTGTGGCGCGTGACTGCCTTAATAATATTTACACCACAGAATAAAGACTTGGCTAACTCTCTTTATTCTGTGACCTGTACAAAGCTTTTGGCTAATGAAGCTGATAAAGTTGGGAACTTTCCAAATAACAAAAGAGTTTAAATAAAATAATAGGGCAACCAAATTTTAGTCTAATAGGCATATTGAGATTAATAATATTTTGACTTGAATGTTTAAAACAGTCTTGCTTTTCCTAGCACAATATTTGCAAATTAAAAAAAAAAATCCTGGAAATATATTTCTAAGTTGCCTGAAATTTAGGTAATACCTCTTTTAAAGATTTAGAAAGTGCTGTCTGAAAGTCATTTTTACTGTCAGATGTAGATATACATTATTTTGATAAAACTGACTTGTTAAAAATCAAATGTTATAATTTTACACTTTATACAGTATGGTCGTTTAGTGTATTTACTGAGTGTTAAACAGTGCACCGACAATGCTTATGATCTGTGTGACATCATTAACCAATTAGAAGTGGCTTTATCGGCCAAAAGACGATGGCACATGACAGGTTATAGCATGATATGGATACGCTACAAAAACACGTACTTGTAAAAAAACCTCAGTGCCCTTTTTTAATTTTGCATCAGAAGTTTACTCTACAGTTCCTACACATGACAGGTCTTATTTGTTCCTTATCTCCAGCATTTAAGTTAGCTGATTGCTGACATTTTGCACTAGTAATTCTGGGTTCGAGTTCTGACTGAAAAATGTGTTCTGACAGAAAAACATTATAGCAGTAAGTTTCGAAAGTATGTATTGAAAAGTTTGTACGTATGTATTGAGGGCAAAGAGAATGTCTGATGCTAGTTGGTTATTTAACAAATTTGTCACTGATCGAATGGTAGTCATTGACAGTCAGTGACCTAGATGATTGTTTTTTGCCCAGTATGGTATTATTTGTAGTACACACATTATTATGAAGTAGACTGAACAAACATTAACACACTCAAAGTTTCAAACATGGACTGCTTAGGTGAGAAGTTTACTATCTAACATAATAGCTAATCTAACATTTGTAAGTTCTTCTTGTATCTTTTTCTTACAGTGCTAATATTTTCCTCTTTTTTTGTATAGTTGATTCCGATTCCGACTCAGATGATGAAATGTACAGAACAACATATGAACAAAAGAAACGGAGCTCCAAAGCCCAGGGCAGTAAAACCGATAACTCAAGACCCAGTAAAGTTGCCGTTGTACTCAATATAACGCAAGGGCAAATGACAGCAAGATCGTCAGTACAGGTGAACTTAAATGATAAATAACCATAAGATTTTTAAATTGTCATTAATTTCTTTTTTTTGAAAAACAGAAATTTATTTTTCCTCATGCACAGTTATAAAATCATTGAGTATATTGGTTATGTTTAGACATTCAAATTTTTTGCCATATGTACACTTTCTTCTGAATTACTTGTTAAAGTTTTTTTCTCAGGACACGGGAGGAACATTACATGGGTACCATGGTGAATTTGTCGTGCAGGTAGAAGATGCAAATTTGTTCACGGTTGTGTGCTACAAAGGTCAACCGGAGGTCGCATATATATCATTTACGACAAATCGCTTTGCGCTATTCCACAAAGGTTCGTATACATTCTTGTGGAAGCGGTTTAACTTACAACTAGATTTCGGAGTTAACCTTGAAATATTTTAACATGAATTTTGATTTTACAGGGAAAATTGTTGACATGCCTGAAGCTCGTTTAGTTGAACGTGCTGTACTCAGATCTCCATCTCATCTACATAGGGTGCTATACAAGTCAGAAAGTGGTGTCTACACCAAGCTTTCAGGCATGGTGGGTACCGGTGGTGACAGTTTGGATATGTTGAGTCTTGCAGTTAAGCTGAGTTCCAAGCTGGACTCATTAAAAAATATTAAGGTAATTAACTTTGGCTTGTAGTTTCCAATTCAGACGTGTCAGTAGTTAAGATTGTTCTTGTTAGAAGCCAATAGTGACGAAATGGTGAGGATTTGGTTTTCCCACAAGGTACCATTCAGCTTTTTATAGCATTACCGTTTGTAAAAACCCATTTTTTGTGTTTTATTGGTTGTAAATTTGAGTATTATACCAGTGGTATTTTTTTGAAATTCAAATCAGGAATCTTTTTTATTTATGCATTTGTAGGAGGTAGTGTTGGCGCTCTCTGTCCGTGGTGCCACATTACTGCACCGCGTTGTTCCACTCGGACAAACATGGTTAGAGCAGCTTATTGAGTTTTTTAATGTGGAAGACTATCCGGTGCTTGGTTATACATTCCCGACAATCGTCACAGAATTGCATGCACATGTCCATAGCTGTGCTATTGACTATAGGTGGGTAAGGTTATTAGAAGAGGTATTTTTAGGTTTGTCTGGTTTATGTGTTTGTCAGATAGATTTTCTTGTCTATAATGTAAAATTTGTTTAATTGACTAAGAGTACAGAACTTGCAAAGTTGTTATTGTCTATTATTTTTCAGAAATTTTACGATTAAAAGATTCAGAAATAAACGCTTAATTAGTTTTACTATCATTTTGAATGAATTCTGCATTTGATTATGCATTTTTCTAGATAATTAGGTTGGTAACAAAGAAAGAAATTTCTAACATTCTTTATACTTGTCTTGTGGTAATTATTAATTAGCATGCTGGTTTTATTAACAGTTTCTTTTTATGGTATTAATTGTATTAGTAAGATGTGTTATTTCTAAAAATTAGTGGACAGTGGTTTGGCAGCCAAGTTTGCATAAACTTAAGGATTACTGTGTACTATTGTCCATCTGTCTTTTGTTTTTAGACCTATCCATCTTCCATTACGAGCCCTGGCAACTATAGAATCATTTAGTGTGTCAAGCAACATTGTTGCCGAATCTGTTTCAAGTACATCGTTGTTAAAGTTCCTTCTTGAAGACGCTGGATTGTTCTTGTCTGATAAATCCAAAGTTGAAGTGGTAGACTTGAAAAAAAGTGAGTAAAATTTGGAGCAATTTTGCCCTGTGCTTACAGACAAGTTTTCAGGCAAAATTTAACTGCGAGACAGGAAATTTGAAAAGACTGAATTGGATTTGGTGTTAAACCATAACCCTTTGACATACATAAACAATTAATGAATTGTAACAGCTAGGCCATCACAGATTTAGGGTTTTCTTGATCATAAAGGAGTGGATGGTCTACTAACTGAGATATTAATTAGACAGTGTTGTCTCAAAAATCCTAGGTTCAAGTCCAAGTTCAATTATATTCTCTTCACATTCCTTTTTGTTGCTCTATTCGGTTTCATAAGGTTAATGAACAATTGCGAGTTTATTTCACCATTAATTGTTGTTCTTGCATTTAAGTCTAAGTTCAGATTGAGTGTGTATCTTTGCTTATTAATTACTTTATACGAGTTGTACTGTTTATACTAGTTGTTCTGTACAGGGACCCTATCCTTTTTTAGTCTTGTAAAATAATGCAAAAAATATTGCTTACTTGAAATTACATTGAGCAAAACTTAATTTTAAATAATTATCTTGAGGAAGCACAATCATTGTCATTATTGTCATAATCTTAATCATTATCGTTATCATCTCCATTACCATTACCATTATCACTATCATTATCATTATCAATATTATTATTAGTTTTTTCAATTAATTTAACCTTATTTGCAGATTATGTTTGCGTCTTGGATGTGGGACTATTTGAGGTGTCTTTGCGATCATCTCACGGCATCCACGCGGTATTGAGAATCTTACTATGCTTCCCTATCATTGCATTATGTTTCTGTATTATCTATCTAAGCTATGATTGCATTCATTTGTTTAATTTTTTGCGTACGTATACATTTGACGTCACATCTGTATTGCAAAGTTTAAAATACTGTAAAGGCTGGGTCGGACGTTAACCTGTCCAGGGACAAGCGCAGCATAGAAATAAAGGATGGTGACTTGTTCAACAAAAGGAAATTTTAAGTTCCTCAGCTGACAATAATTTGTTTCTTATCTATTTTCATATTTTGCTGTCTTTGTACAATACATTTAATGTCTTTCATTTTTTATGTTTTTTTTAGAAACAGCCGCAGCTGGACCTGCGAGCTCACAACAGCATGCTGCATATCAGGACCTGTTCAGATTCATGCATAGCCTTGCAGAAGCTCATAAGTTACTTAGCAACAGATGGCGATCTACCCGACGATAATATGTCTTTCTCATCTATGCGAGATTCTAAGGTAAGCTGATTTATATCAAGGGTTTTACTGCATAGGGGTAGAATGCTAATTGGTTTTCTAGTGTTCCAGTTCTGGAGTATGATGCTGGGGTCTGCTGTGGCATTTTTAGGTTCTCTTTGAACAAGCTGTTTTAGCTCAGATATTTGCGTTAAGAGAGAATTATGCAAATCACTGTACCTGGGTTTACATGAGCTACACATTATTGATTTTTGCTAATGTAACTTATCCAGATCCATTTATATTGTCGTTTATGGGGGGAGGCATATTTTTATTTAACAACATTTCACTCAACATCGCATTTTACTGAAATGCAACAATTGTTAAAAGATGACTATGGAGTTACTGTATATAAAAAATGAATGGTTCCTGTTGGCAGGCAAAAACAGTAAGTGTTAGCTAATAAACTCTTGCTAACCAAATTAAAGAAAAAACTGCTTTAATAGCCTTATATGGTACAATAATAATATAGATAATGTTGTTTGTTTACTGAGAGTATAAGTATGTACACACATATGGAAGAAGCAAAAGTGCACAAAACAAAATCCACAAGTCAGTAATTTTATACATATGATGAAACAGCTTAAACTTAATAGAAATGGAAGTAAAAAAAGAAAAAACAGCGAATAACAAAAATAAGTTTTATAGATTGTAAGTACTTGTGTAACTCGTGTAGAATTGCATAAATTGGCAAAAGGTGGCACCACTTAGATAGTTGTCAATACTGTAGCATATTTGTTTACAGGTTACCACGTCATAGTACAACGAGTATTAATATAGTATTTAGTAAATATTGTATACTGTGCAATTTTAATTTATGTGCTGTCCTGTTTCTCGTCTCTTTTTTGCTGATGTTGTATATAAAACTTATCGCAAAAGTTCTCATTTCCGTATCATTTAGGCCATTAAGAGAGATAAACTGTTTACTTACAGTTCTGCAACACAAGAAATATTTTTATAATATTTTCAAATAAGTCTCCTCTAATTTCAATAAGCAAGACATTTCATACTAAAATGCATTTCCTCCTCAACTTCATGCATCCTGCACATGAAAACATATTCTTTGATGAGCACATATTTTTGTTTTATGATACCTTCCCTTGTTCGATATCCAATTTGTGCGCACTAAGACTAATACCCAATATATTATCAAAGACGTAAAATATGATGATATCTTAATATTATGATAATATTGTTTTATTGTAATGATATATCAATATTGATATAACATTATAATAAATCAATATTAATATTATATTAATAAAATGTTAATATATTATCAAAGATGTTTCGAGCAACCTTCATCAGTTGATGGAACAAAAGTATTTTGTCTTCCATCAAACCGATGAATGTTGTCAGAACGTCTTTGATAATATATGATTATTCTACCATATAAACGCTATGGAAACAGCTTTTTCTTAATTTATCTTTGCTAATGATATTATTGCATTAACTATATCCAGAACACAGAGCCATTTTATGAAATAACATTAAATAAATGGCATCGTCATTAGTCACCACATATTATATGTTTATAGTTTGTAATAGGGAGATAATTTTTCACTTGTGTAGATAGTGATGGCACTAGCCTAAATTTTATTCTATAAAAATTGCACAACTCAAACTGCACATTTTTGTTTTCTCAATAAATCACTTTTTAGGAGGCTAGTGGGGAGGACAACTCTTCTGCTAGAAGCGGCAGCCCTCTTGTTAGCTCGTTGCATGGATTGGAAGTTCATGATCTAATGGCTGAAGCTATGGAAGAATACGATTCTAATTTAGGTATTAGGTATTTCTTAGATAGTAAATGTTAAATCATTAGATTACCAGAATTCACTCAGTATTATAAACTTTCCCTTCATGGTTGTATAAATGTATATATAACTAGATTATTTATATGCTATCATTGCAGCTTATAAAATGTAATTTTTTGTGTGTAGAAACTTCTGAAAGGAAAGGAAAGGGCAAAGCTGATGGAAAAGTGGAGGTATTCTTCTTCCCAGATGAAAACCAGCGGAAACAGACTGCCAGTCAAGGTCAAACTTCTTTGGCAAGCAGTAAAAACTCGCAAACATCTCAGACCAGCACAACAATGACGGATGAGACGGCACATTTTTCTGATGATGAAGAGTTCTGCATAATTGATGATCCAGGATTGGGAATTATTGTAAGTTTGCTAATCGTTGCATGGCTCATGCTGTAATAACAGCAGTTAGCATTCAGTTTTTATCGCTCAGCCATAGGTGCAGTTGTTGTAATACTTTCTTGCACACCATTACCCAACAATAAATTATCTTGCAAATTTACGCAACTATTGAGAAGCATTTTAAAAAAATAATCTGGTGACTAAGTGGTTTTTTAGACATTGTTTATTTAAACTGTGTTTAACCCTTTCACTTGCAAAATTACTTTTTTGTTTATCAGTTCACGGACAGAATGGCTTTTGTTTTTGTGCATTTGTTATGATAGTGACACTGAATCTGACATTGCTGTTGCTGGATGCAGTGTTATTTAGAAAAAGGTATATTTAAAGATTCAGTAAGTGACAAACCGCCAGTTACATACTTTTTGATATGCATGCTTATTTTACCTACACCTAGAATAAACATAATGAATATAGGTTTGATTAAAGAAGCATAGAATAGCTTCACTTGCGATGCACATCATTGTTAAAACAACTTAAGAGCTTTTAAGTATGATTCTGCAACAGTACACATTTTCAAAAATTTTACTTGCATATTTTTAACGCAAAAATGCATAAAATCCACCCGTGAAAGTATGAACTTAAAGAACAAAATATGCAGCAGAAATGCTTTTGAACAATGTATATGCAAACGATGGTGTTGTAACATGGCCATAATAAAGACGCACACATCTCTCAGTGTACCCATTTCCGGAAAAATTTTGACTCTTGAATGGAGATAAGCTCATAATTTTTTCAAGTTATTGTACCATTGCTTGATGGCATGATCAGCTCATTCTTTGTACTGCTTCACAACTAACAACATTGTTTCTTAGCAGTCAAAGTCTACGCATCTACACCTATGTGTTTGCATGGCTTACATAAACTTATAAATAAAGGTCATAGTGTACACCTGAATGGAAAAAATCATAGTGTAGTTCACATTTGTAACACGAAATCTTAAGTTTAATGTGGTTTTGCTGATATTTAAATTTATGGTTTGTGGTTTTAGCCTAGGAAGGGTTCAGTCGAAATCAGAGTGCTAACGGACAAAAGGATTGACATTGTTGACAATTACTTTGCCCTACCCATGGGAAGGACTGACCAGTTGAAGGCTCCCGAACATTTTCCGGATCCAACTAGTCGATATACATTGAGAGAGATGACGCTAGTTTGGCACATGTATGGTGGAAGTGATTTTGATAAAACCCATACAAGCAGCAGTAAAAGTTGCAATGGTATGCCGCTATTAGTTAAAATCTAACAAAAATTTATAACATTTAAGTCTAGTTTAGATATGAGTATCTCTATAAACATCTTTTTAGGTCCCCATAAAGAAGTTAATGATGAAACTGCTGCTTCGGATAAGAAATTTGTTCCCATGTCATCTCCGTCACTTGGCACGATCAGTCGCAGTAGGCCATACCTTCAGGACTATGCAGGTTTGAAAACCCAGAAAGTGTCGTGGGTACATCGGGGTGGGAAGGGACGACGTATGGATGTGTGTATGGAATTACAGTTAAGTAAGGTGAGTACTGTGTGCAAGTAGGCCTTTCAGTTTTTACCAATTTTTTGCCAAAAAAGCAACTGTAAGAATGGGTTTGTAAAAAATGAGGTGTGCTAGAAGTTTTATTTGATATATGACCTGATAACATTCCAAGCTTATTTATTTCAGACTCCAAAGGAAATAGCTAGGTAAGAATTACCAAAGTTTTCTAAATTTATTTTTTTAGATTCCTTACTAAGTGTTTAGATTTTTACTCATTATTTTAGATCCGGTTTCAGTACGAAGTATATCCAGAATTGTCTAAGCATGTAAGTCGTGTTATTCTTATCATCTCTGATCTGGAAATACGAGACCGGTTAGCCAGCAGCCACATTAACAAGTTTTTGTACCAGTACACCAGTGAAGCCAGACCTAAACAAGCGCATGCAAACATGGTGAGTTCTCAAAAAGATTTTTTTTGTGCCATCATCTTTAGTTTTATAAATGACGACTGCAATACTTTCTTTTAACTCAGTTCAGCACAGTGTAAGCTAGAATCATTTACTCACCGGCAGGGCTTACTTAAAGTGTTTGGATAAAGCGAATCTGAAACCTTATTAATTATCGAAAACTAGTCTGGAATGCGAGGCAATGGGTTACTCACATGGGCCCGCACGCACATTTTGCTTGCATGTATTTATGAAATGTGCAGACTTTAGTAACATGTTTCATACTATGTTTTGGATGATGCTCTCCATCCGTTCCTTTAAATCATTCAACTGTTTTTCTGCATTTGTGCTTTATTATGACATCACAATAGTAAAAAACCACCCCACATCACCCATGCACAGCACCTCCAAATAATGCCACAAAATGACAGCAACAACTAAGACTTTTTGTACAATGTTGTAACTGCTTGAAATGACAAACTCTAATAATAACCCACAATTTTTTGCGAATATTAATGTGAGTCTTTGCTTTCTACTCCTAAAATGGTTGCTGTAATGCACAAACATCCTACATAGTTTTTGTTTACTGTTCCTAAAATGATATCAGTGAGCTAATGGTTACCAGTTATGCATTTGTGGTTATCATAGAATCCAAATTTTTGTAAAAATTTTGTGTACACATTATTTGTCGTACAATGGGTAAATGGCAGAGTGTTGTGTTACATGAATGAAAACCAGATCGGCATAACCGTGACCACTCAGCTATTCTCTTGCCCTGTACTTTGACAAGATGTTATGTCAACTGTATGTGATTAGAAACGAAGTGACACGATTTGGTGAGATGTTTTGTGATTTGGTGTGATGAGGCGAAATATTGTGATTGGTTCTGCTTACAGTAAAATTTGATTGTGGTACATCGTGGTAGCTTACAACCATTTTAGTATAATCAGTGTTATTTCCAAGAAGGGCTGGTCGACAGCCGCAACCTTTAAGATGAATAAATATCAAACCTGGAAAAAATACATTTTGTGGATTCTGTTTTTGTGTATGAAATGATCTTTCGCTTTGCAGTGTTTGCAACGTTGCATGAAATGACAAGCTCAAATGCGTGCAATAATAATTCTTATTTATTCAGATGTTGCTCTAACTCTAAGTTTGTACCAAATGTTACACATACTACAGCCTAATGTAAAACATGACCTAATGTGGTGTGACATTTCATTACCTTACACAAATATTATTCGATCTAAAAGGTTTAGTGATTTTTAGGAAAAATCCCATAATAATATTTATAATCAATTTTACTATAAAGGATAATGTTTCATGAATGCGCTGGCCTCCTCTTCAGGTCACTAAAGGATATAATCTGAACATGCTTTTGTAATTTGAAGAGGAAGTGTGTTCTCAAAACATTATCATTTGTAATAAAATTGTTTATATGGATTATTCTTGACATTTTTGAATTATCTAGTAATAGTTTATTGTTTCTTTGCTACAGTTGGTTGTCAAGGCAACAACAATGAAGACAGAGCCAAATCTGCCAACTGAAGAATGTTCGCTAAAAATATCAGTGCAGCCGCTGCGTCTGAACATTGATCAGGACTCGCTGTTCTTTTTGCGTGATTTTATCACAGAAATTAGCAATAAACCACTGCCCGCTGAAGCAGGTGTGCCATTTTGTCCGATGTTTAGCTGTTTCTCTTACTGTTTTAGTCTTTTGTACTCTGTGTTTTATGCTTAACATGGTTTATACTTTGATGCTACTTGATATTACGCATCAAATACTTAAAAATTGTTATTACTTAAAAATACCTATTATTTGCATAATCCACCATAATCTTAAATCAAGAGTGCATAATAATGTTGATCCTGAATGTAATTATACAGTGTAGTCACAATAAATAAAGTAAGCCCTTTTAAAATACCGTAAAACTGAGAATTTTTCTCCACTCTGTATATAAATTTAACAAGTTTAACTAGAAACATTTTAGAACCACTGTTTTCTGCCAAGAAAGTCCAAAACAATAAACATTTTGTGCTTGATCTTGTCGTCAATCTCATAAAAACTAGATGTTAGTATGATTACACTGACTTCATTGAATTGCTATTGTCTTTATTGTACAGATATTAGTATGATTTTATTTCAGTAAAGCTATTGATCACTTCAAGCTTTGACTGAAATAAGTAATTAAAGTGTCAGGAACACTCTTTAGTGCAAGTAAAAAATTAAAGGATAAATTATATTATTTCTTTCTTTAGGAAATTTGATTTTTTTTTTTATTTAAGCTGTGTTGAAGTCTTCAGACTTTGCATTTTTATTTAAAACTTGGTATTAATCATAATACATGCATCTGTTTTCATGGTAAAAAGTCTTATTCCAATGCAAAGAGAAATAAGTGTTTAATTTTTTAAAATTGCTTACTTTTTGTGTTCATCCATTAATTTTATTTAAAAAGCATGTTAATTGCACAATTTTTTAATAATATTTCAACTAGCAACCAATACTCTCTCTCTCTCTCTCTTATTAAAGTGCAATAATTCCTTAAATATAGTTTGCTGTACTGAAACACTGTATTGAAGACTTCATGTTTAGTCAGTTGTATCACAAAGAACATATTGCTTTTGGATTGCAGCACCAAAGGTACTAACTGAACCACCAGTTTTGGTAACTCAAACCCAAGGATTGGTGGCCCCATCTAGTTTAGACGATGTCAATGATCGGGAATTGCTTATCATGCTGGATGAGGAAAATGTGGAGGATTTTCAGAGCAGGGAATCTAGGAAAATAAATTCTGAGCCAGCTGACGATTTGGCTTCCTCATCTCCCCAGCCTATCTTCTTCAAGTATTCATTTTTTATTATACTGTTATAATACGCTTGTGAATTTTGTTAAGTGAAATAAATGAAGTCAGTTAGATGATCTTCCCAGTGGCTCCCTAATTTCTCATTGCCTAAATTTAAAAGCATTTTCATACACTTTGTTACTGTAATTTATCGTTATTTGTTACTGTACACTTGCAAATCAGCAAGTTTATTAAATTCGAACTGTGATCAAATCATGACTCACAGCTAACTCACTGCTATAAAGTAGACTATTCATCGTCTAAGTCACTGTCTAGTATAGCCAGGGCCTTATCTCAGTCTGAAAAGCCAGGCATCGTCCCCACTAAGAAGCACACATTTAGTAGCAGACTGGTGTGATACAAGCTGTGGAGAAGAGAGTATTTAGTGGAGGGATGTTCACAAAGTGCTTCTGTGCATGTAGCATAGTACAGACAGCAGAGTTTGATTTGTCTTAGTCTCTTGACTTTCATACATGCCTTGTTCAAAACATAAGTAGTATAAGTTCATCTAATTCAAACATCCTGAGACTGAAGTAAGTTGTGATTAGAGAGGTAAATGGTATACTTTTTTCTGCTTCCTGTTAGGTGCAAAAACTTTCATCAACTCAGTCCCATTCATTTTCAGGTCATTTGTGTTCAGTCCAGATGTTCCAATTCGACTAGATTATCATGGAAAGAGGGTGGATATGGAACAGGGCACTGTACCTGGCCTTGTTATTGGTCTTGCCACGCTCAACTGCACAGAGTTGAACTTGAGGAGGTTATCTTACAGACATGGGTAAGTTAGGGCCCTAACCATTAAATTATGTGGTTATGCCATTGGCAAAAATGCAACATGTAGTTGAAAAAAGAATAGCCTCTTTTAAACAATTTTGTTGACTTTAACTGTAAAATTACTTGTGTCGAATTAATCTTTGAGTTACCAGCATAAGTTTTGGTTTCTGTCAGTAGAGCAACATGAAACAGTCATCGATTAAGTCTTGTGCATTAACTTTTAGCGTGAATTACACACACAGTTTTGTCGATACAGGACTTTTGGTAATAGCATGAACTTTTTAAATGAACATATTTATCAAAATCGCTCAAAAGCTATATATCTCTCGCAGTTGCAAGTTCTTTTTATTGTATGTCTCTTCTCCCTCTTATATTCCATGAAGTATTTCTCAGATTATATGATCATAGCACAATACGAAATTTTTTAATTATGGTTAAACTCATAGGGTCATATTGTAGTATATAGTGCCAAGTTCACAAAATTGAAGTTGAGGGTACATAAGCATTATGGGTTGTTTAATAGAAAACTTGGTTTCTGCACTGTATAATAGTTTGCAGTATTCTCATTCGCAACAAACAGGTTGTTTCAGGCTTTCAACAAACTGGACAAATTCAAAACGAATGCTGGAAATAAGAGCAACAATAATAATGTCATCTCTTTTCCAAATCATTAACAATCTTGTGTTTACTCAGTGACACAGGTTTTGCATAAAGTTAACGTAAGTGACACAGGTTTTGCATGAAGTTAACGTAAGTGACACGGGTTTTGCAGGAAGTTAACGTAAGTGACACAGGTTTTGCATGAAGTTAACGTAAGTGACACAGGTTTTGCATGAAGTTAACGTAAGTGACACAGGTTTTGCATGAAGTTAACGTAAGTGACACAGGTTTTGCATGAAGTTAACGTAAGTGACACAGGTTTTGCACGAAGTTAACGTAAGTGACACAGGTTTTGCACGAAGTTAACGTAAGTGACACAGGTTTTGCACGAAGTTAACATAAGTGACACAGGTTTTGCATGAAGTTAACATAAGTGACACAGGTTTTGCATGAAATTAACATAAGTGACGCAGGTTTTGCATGAAGTTAACGTAAGTTCATTAAACTGTAATTACATACTTTGTGGCACTGTTTTCAGATTGCTAGGAGTCGACCGTCTGATTTTGTATGCAGTGAACGAATGGCTAGATGACATCAAAAAGACTCAGATACCTAACATTGTTGGAGGAATCGGACCAATGTCTTCACTAGTACAGCTGGGTGAGTGAGAAAATTAGTTATTTTTTCTCTGTCAGTTTTTAAAATTTCATTCACTGCGATTTTGTGGTTGTAATAATTAACGGTAATTTGTAATGATGTTTCTCAGAAGCAAGTCTCCTCATTCTAACCGTTAGACTTCGCTTATGTATCAGGACTGTGTTTAGAATGTGTTTTAAGACAGTTTTTGTCGTTACTTTTGAATTTGCTTTTGCACTTTAACCCACTGGATTGTTCAGATTGTCAGTTTAATGAAGTCTGTTTTTCGGTCAACCTTGCAATGCTTTGCTCATCGAATGTCTGTTGTTATGTTAAGCCTCTTTATTGCTACTTTCATGGAAGGCACTTTGAGAAATTTCATAAGTGATTTCTAGATGATGACAGCTTCGTTTTGCTGCATTTTTACCTGGATGTAAATCCATTTTTTGCCTCATTTTTTCTTATATGCAGAAGAGTTGTTTCCCTTTTTGTTGGAACCAAACTGGTTTAAAAAAAATGTTAACAATATCTGCCATCATTGGCAAATCAGTTATAAGAATTCTACTTTTCTATTTTTACTGTTGCCCCTTACCATGAGTGGTTGCCGGTCTTGCTTGAAATAATTTTTATAAAAAAAAACTTTAATCCTATTAAATAAGTTAAACAGGAAGGTATTTAATTTGCAAATGACAAGGTATTAAAACTCAGTACTTAAATATAAACCTAGTTAGGACCACTTATTTTACCTTAACACAGCTCAAGGTGTGAAGGATTTGTTTTGGCTTCCAATTGAGCAGTACCGTAAAGATGGACACATTGTGCGTGGTTTACAACGAGGTGCTGTAGCTTTCTCTACGACAACTTCCACAGCATTGCTGGAACTCACAAATCGTGCTGTGCAGACTATACAGAGCTGTGCTGAGACAGCTTATGACATGTTATCACCCGGTCCTAGTGTCAGGTATGAATACCTGCTTCTTTTGAAACCAAAATAATTTATTAAGTTTTGTTTCAAAAACATGTTATGATAACAGTAATAAGTCTTGATACGTTATTTATCCCAGAAGAGTCTTCTGGAACCCATGCACTGTCAGTTAAAGCAATTATTCTTTTAAACAAAAAAGTATATAAATGGAATCACATTTCACTATTGTTTGTAAAGTGTAATTTTAGACATAACTATTGTATCTGAGGAATATTTGTGTGGAAATTATCTGCTTGAAAAAATATTATGTCACTATTTTCACAAGTGAAGTTCTAGCTAAATGCAATGTATATACTTTTTAGAAAAGTAATTTAATTGAAATACATATTCTTTCAGTGTTTGCTTAAGAATTTAGAGTTTTGTTAAATAATGAAAACTTATCTTATGGTCTCTGAAATAACCTTACAAGTTAGCATATTCAGAAATTTCCATAACAATCCAGAGGACATGTATTGCTAAATCTGGATTTTTTCCTTACAAGTTTCTTTTATCTTTTGTTGGCCATAATGTTGTTTTTATTTTTCTGAATGCTATTGATCTTATTAGTTTATTAAATTTACTTTGAGCAAAAAAACTGTTAAAACGTTCCTTTATAGACTTATAGATTATGTCTGTTAGGTGCCTTATGTGTTAAATATGGCAGGGTGATTTATAATGAAACTGCTAATGTTTTTCTAATGTAACCTCGCAACTTACTACGTTATTCAATTCATAATTCGCATTTGATGTTAAAATTTGGAAATCCTTGCCCTCTGCACTACTTTGTTGAAGTATTCTGCAACATCTTAATTTTAATACAGATGTCCCGGTCAAGGTCAGATGAAGCCACACCCAAATCAATCGCAGCCAGTCGATCTGAGGGAGGGTGCCACCAAAGCTTATTATGTATTGAAAGAGGTAAATTTTTTTGATTTTTCTTGCCAGCTAAGCTGTTTGTCGGCTCTGCAGTGCTGACAGTGAATACTAAAAGCATGACAGCTTTGCCATTTAACATAGAAAAGCTAAATTTTTGCCTAGCAGTACTCAATAGATTAAGATCTTTCTCAAACATATGTACTTTGTTATGAGAGCCTGAAAGATCTAATTTTTTCTGTCTCATTAGCACTTTTCTTCCTTCTTTCCATATCAAAAATATCTAAGCTGTATTTCATTCTAGCTCTGATCATCATGAATTGTGTAAAAAGTTGAATGTTCTTTTTCAGGGCATCGGGGAAACAGCTAAAGCCATTGTTCAAGTTGCGACTGAAGAACATGAGCACAAGGGCATGTCGGGTGCAGTGGGCGGTGTCTTGAGGCAGATTCCACCGACTGTAGTCAAGCCGGTCATCTTTGCAAGTGAGGCTACCTCAAATGTTCTCGGTGGGATGAGGAATCAGCTGGTGCCAGATGCTCGCAAGGAGGCTGTGGAAAAATGGAAGCAGAAAAAAGATTATCCTCATCAATGATGTATGCTTATGCATAGGTATTTTCAAATATTGAGCACTCTTCGGTTGTTGATAAATTTTATATGAGCGGCCTTCATTTTTAAGATTTTATCAATTTTGCTGATGAATTTCCAGGACTTTGAGGTTTCTGTTTCTTTATCAGGATTTGTTGGTATTTTTTGCCTATGTAGACAGATCACTGACATAACAGTTGCTGTAACCAAAAAAATTATGTAACTTACGTATTTTTATGAAAGCCACAATTTAAAATCCTGGAGGAAAATGCCAACAGAAGTAACAATGGTACCTTTAAATCCTATTGTTTATGTCTACAAGCAACATTTATTGTAATTATATAAGTTGCTATTTGGTTACTAAAACCCTTGACACCAGGCAGTAGTCAAACAATTTTCTGTGTACAGTACAATTATTCTGTATAACTTATATCTTGTGCTTCTGGAAAAGTTCGTAATAATTGTAACAGTATTATTGTAATAAAATAACATGTTATTTGTTATGTGGTTCATAAATTCAAATAGCTGAATCAAATATTTGTAGTTAAGTATAATAACAAAAGATAACTCTTTTGTTTTTCATTAATAAACTTTTTTTTGTAATTGTGGTTTGCCTTTTTTCTGCTCATTGTAGTTTTAAAATGATTTTGCTCATTTCTGATGCTAGAGATAGCACAAACGTATTTATTTTATCATTTGACAACAATACACTAAACTACTTAAAATGATCTTTAAATGTTATCTATGTTTGCCAACTTTTATAGTATAGCACTATATCAATAGATCACATCGCATTAATTTTTTTGTCAATTCCTTATGCTTAGTACCAGTGTGTAAGAAGGTATAACAAGCAAAGACATCAAAGTAGTAGTGAAATTATTGCTTCATTTCTTTTGTACAGAAAAGATTGTTTGATATTGTGTTTTGTGTAAATAATATGTGTATAACTTTGTAAATATTATTGATTACACACGTCACTGGTTTTTGTCTACAGTTTTCTTATTTTGCTCTTATATTTTACCTTCATGTGACTTAGCCAGCTTATAGCCTTGTTATAATATAACAAGTTTCTGTATAACAGGTTTCTGTATAAGTTTTATGAATATGTATTTGACATTGGAAACTATTACTTGAATTTTTTTTTATCCAAAAGTCCAAGGCTTTCAGATAATATTACATACATATATACATAAAACTTAATTTCTTCTGCAAGTAATATTGATCAATTCTGCTGTGTGGATAATGTTGTCCTATGGAAACAAGTGATTTTGTCAAATAATATTGACTGGTTAAATATTATGACAAGCTAAATTATTCTGACTAATTTTATAACATTGGCATAGTTCACTGTATGTTATAAACAAGTAGCTATACATATTTCTGTGACCCTTCACCACCCAGCTGTGTATTTATTATTAATTATAGCATATAATTTTTTTGTAACTTGAGAGAAAAAATAAATTTATAGAATACAGCATCAATACATTGTGATGTCCACATTTGCAACATTTGTTCCACTGCCTATACTTGAATTCATCACAATTTGATACGTGACATGTCTTGATGTTGTGTGGACTGTGATTCCCTATTGTTGGACCTCTAGTGTGACTTACAGAAGAAAATTTCTGGATCTGAAAAGTTGAGCTATTGTAATGTAATGATTAGTATAGTGCCTTGAAAATAAATGGTCTTGAGTTCGAGTCTTAGTGGGGGGTGTAAAACTTTTAGACTTTCTAATTTACTATTTCTTGCATTTATAAAGCACTACATTATCTCTGTGCATCCATGGAAGTTTCAACAACAATAGTTCAATCACCCAGTTTCAAGCTGTTGCTCCGCATTCGGTCATTGGCGAATTTAAGAAATTTTGGATGAACACGCAATTTGACCATTCTTTCAGCCATTATTGTTTAGCTCTTAAGAGTGTAAACAGACTTTAATAAAAATTACTTGCTAGTGGTATTTTTACAAAATGCTTAGCTAGCGATAAATGCACCATGGGTAATTTGTAAAACAAAACTTTAAAAAAAGAACACGATCATGTTGTCAATCAGAATTTTCCAGAATGTTGATCAACTTTTTGACCGATTTTGGGGAAGTCCTTGACAAAAGGCAATGCAGAGCATTTTAAACCTCACCTAAGTACAGAATCTATAGCACTGACATCCGTTTTGTTTATAATCATAATCTTTTATGGAGAAAAACAATTTGAATTTCATACAGATGATCATATAGCAGAAATTATCCTAGAAGTAATATTTTTGAAATCAGTCTGTGTTGTTACAACTGACATGTCAAAGACATGAACTGTATTACCCTTGTTGAAATAAAATTATCCTCATCGTTGATTATTTTACATCATGTAAATTCATAGTGAAAAATATTGTACAATAAATACTGATGACAACAGCTGATGCTGTATTTCCCTTTGCTATTGTAAGACATGTCATATTTGTACATTAAACACCCCATGCTATTTTAACATTTAAACTATTGAATAGCCTAATACTTAACATCGATGTGTTTATTTCACGGTGACATTTTCAAACTTTTTAGTAGCAGCAATTATACACAAATAACAAGTGGTTTTCTGGCCTATATTGTACCAAAGTTATGTACATTGATCACATTTGACTCAATATTGTCATTATGATAATGCTCATAACAATATAACCTACTATATTTAGCAAGTCGATAGCTAACTTGTAATTTGAAAGTTTGCCATACAAAATGCAAATAACATGTTACACGGCTGCAGCCTGGTTTTTCATGTGCATTGGAACTGCGCACCAATGACTGTACAAACTGTTGATAATTCCTCAAAGTGTTCTTCTAAAAATGGCAGCATATACAAATAATCATCAAGAGCAATACATTTGCAAATGAGACAATAGCTTGTCAGTGTTAAAGAAGAACAGTGATCACTGCAAGCATGATTTCTTTTGGTATAATCGACAGACAGTCATGATATCAACTCTTGACTGTAAATCACTAACAGTTTGTACAAGATCACGCTGCCAAGTTAAGACAGAAAAATTTCATTTCGAGCAAATTTCTGTAGCAACTAATTCCTAAAACATGCCAACAACAAAAACAATATAGATTCCAACACTAAATCTTTAGAACATATGCGATATGACTAGCACCATTCTGAAATAACTACATGGAATTGTCTCACAGTTACTAAGGATCATATTAATTTACAAATATTTTATTTTAACATACTGCATTGGGGGTTAGAAAATCAGGTTAGTAACAACAAACTGATAAATGTTCTTAAATGGCTAATTGCATGAATGCGCCGCACTGGTCTGCAGGTTTTGATTTTGCTGAAAAGATTCTGCAGTTGTCTTTGATTTGCCTCGCAATATTCAACAAATGTCAGTTTCCCAAAGAGAGAAATCACATAACTGATTCTCTGACAATCATCTGACATGTGCAACCCTTATAAAAACATTTTACAATCGACTTCTGCACTACAGTATGCAGACATTATATACATGTCTCACTTTCTTATTTCACATATCTCAATTTTTTGATTAACATACATACAGGGAGCAGATAGATCCACCCACTATTATTCTACTTACACTAATATCACATGAAACATTTCACTGTAACGCAATTTAAGAATGTTCAGTCCCACCTGGGTAGTTAAAAGGTGTCCATCATTACCTGCTTGCTGTTTTAACTCTAACCAATACGATACTGGCTGAGAACACGGCAAAATGCAATCCACTTTGCACGTTACATAAACATGTTTCGCAAAATCCGATTTCTACATGCTACACATCATAATTTTTATTAACTATTTACACGCACACATTTTTGATGACAATTTCTAGCTCTGAGAGTTTGATTGAAGCATATATGAACCGGGTTTCACGCGGATTCTAACTACTGTGGCTAATATTTTGGTTAACATCATTGTCCTTTTCACTGGCCTCTGGTAGTTGACCATGACAGCAGTTTTTCTGCTGCATACGATGATGGTCCGTATCCTGATTGCTAGTACCAGGATTTTCTTGCTGAAGCTCTTGAATACAGCTAAATTTATTCATTGGCTGATTAGTCAAGCTCGTAGCCGGTTCTCCGCCACTGGGACCATGATTTATGGGCGGCTGTGGCTGTTGATCAAAGCTAGTAATTTGATTTTTACATCGATCAGTACACGGCGGCGAATTTAACTGTTCACTGCTATGTTGCCTCTCTTGCTGACTCAACCGGTATGTTTTAGGTGGCAGTTCAGGTACACATTCGGGCAGAGCTTGATCTGGCGACGAACCATTTGTGGTACTCGTTATCGACTGTCCTCGAGGTAGAGTAGCACTGCGTGGCAGGTCTGGTCGGGGGCGCTGATTGTGCGACCGTGGTAATGTACTTGAGCTCTCCCTTCGTGGTGGTATAGGTGGTCGAGCACTTTCCCTCCTTGAGGGTATGGGTGGTGCGTCGGATGCCTGTCTCACTCGATTTGGAGACAGTTCACCAACTGATGGCATACGCCGACCGACACGTGGTGGAATAGGCGGAGGCTGAGGTTGCGTTGGAGAATGAAGAGGAGTTGAACTTGAACAAGCAGCTGCTGGCATGCTGCTGGATGCCACTGAAAATAAATGTTTATACTTTTATTTGAGGTGCAAACAATTGAATAGCAAATTGTTCAGGTTCAGTGTTAACAGTGTGTGTGCCATAGAAAGAATTTCAAAACCTGTCTTGTTGAAGGGCCAGTCAGTCAAACCTGCTAATATTTGCAACTTTTGGCCTAGTACAGATTTAAAGAACTACTATTGCCTTCATCTTACACTAAAACCAACTTTTATTTCTATAAACATCAGCAGATGGAGAGATTATGTAAGTTTCAAAGTAATAGCTATAATAACATACTGACATTATGATGATGCAGTGATTTCAGACAAGTGATGAATATCGCACAAACTACAACGGGTTACAAGAAACACTGCACAAGGCAGTTAATTTCAATTTTGAATGTAATGTTAACACTACTGTAACTACTGTAATTATGCAAATTAAATGATAACTGGAGAGACTTTGCCTTAGCTCCAGAAAATGGTAAATTTTGGAAAATGGCAATGTAGACTGATATGATCATTCCTAAAATCATTACCACAAGCAAAACTCATTACCTGGTGGGTTGTTTCCAATTAGTACAGGTGCCCACACGCTTGTATCGTGGGTGGGTGTAAGGGGCGTGGTTGGAGTGAGGGGAGACCTAGGTGACGTGGCTTCACCATCTTCATCGTGAGCACGCTGAAAACTCATCCGAGGCTCCATGGACAGTGGAATAGGGTTGGCACGACTTGACAAGCGTGGCTTTACACCCGGAGATTTGAGAGAAAACTGACTTTTTCTAGGCTGCAGAAATAAAATGAATTATGATTCAAGTCGGTACAATCATCCATGTCAGTAACTGGAATACGCTTTAAATGTTTGGAAATACAAAAATATCAATGAAACGTGAATTCACATTCTACAAAAGTGCTGTTCTACAAAAATCTTTTTTTTTCTAATAAACTAAACCAATGAGTTAAACTAACACAACTACACAAAAATAATATAAATTAAATGGATGTCGGGGGGAAAAATTGTATGCAAGGTATCAGTAAACAAGCTCTGATTGCTTAACAACGACAACCATGCATAAGTAACGCGGCGGAAAATACTTAAAAAGATAACTCAGCAATACTCAATTTTACTTACAAATTTTGGAGGAGCCTTACTATTCCTTGGCTCGATTTCAAGCGACTTGTTGTACAAGTAGTCATTGAATTCCTTCTCTGTCATATCATCTAGTGGATTTAAGTTGTCCAAGAAAGCCTAAAAAAGAAACGTATCCCTCAAAATACGTCACAGAAGTACAATATCCAAAATAGTATCTTTTTGCAGAAAATCACTTTTCACAACACGTAATTAACAAGTTAAAAATACAGTCATTTTATACGTGACTTTCTTTCCATACCTACTGCAGCATTTATATCAACCAGTATACATTCACAACAAGTTAGTTAACTGAATTGTGACAGGCTGAAAGTTGAAAATTTCAAACTAGCTGCAGTATTTGCCTGGAATCAGTATCCTGAAAACTCAATTAACCCGAAAGCAGCAACATTTCACTATTCCATGCTTCTAATCTATCTAATTTCTAAATCTAATGTAGCGATTTTTGGTCCTTGTTATCACTTATCAATAGTAAGTATAAATCTGACGGTTTGAGCTTAAAACATGCATACACTGAGCATATATTGTAAAAACTCCAATGCTATTCTAAACTTCAACTGCACCCACTCACCCTTATATCATTCTCAACTGTCAGCAGATAAGGTTGATTCTGATACTGTTGAATTTCGCTGGTAATCTCCGCCACTTTCCGCCGTTTGGCGAAATTGATTATTCCCTCAGGATAATTTGGAAGAAAATCTGGATTGCCTTCTTCAATGAGGAAGATGTAATTTAAGTACATTCCTGCAAGTAAAGCACCATTAGATAGTATTCTGCAAATCAACTTTAGTGATAGAAACATTCACTATCTTAACATACTAGTGCCAGCTAACACAGTGGAAAAGAGCAAAGCATAAAAGTTTAGCGTTTAATTGTAATAAAGTATACAGTGCGTCAATTAACTACATGCCTCCTTATGAACTACACTGCAACCAGAATGACAATAATTGCTGCTAACTGCAAATTATTTATGACAATTTCTCACAACGTTGCGTGGCTGCAAAAATCTAATGGCACACAAACATTGCATTTTGTTAAATACCGTTTTTGAAATTAAAAACAGATTTTAAAAATAGTACCTAAAAATGGCACACAGGGTGGATCGATTGAGCGTAGTTTCTCCATGTATTTCTTAAAGTGATCAGAGTTAAGCTCCTTTGCTTCATCTAATAATTTGACTAGTTTGCTAGGAACTTCCTGCAAAAAACATAAAATCTTCAATTATTTACAGACTGATTTCAAAGAAGAATAAGGTACTGCAATTGATCTAGGAATGATCTGATAAAACCCCCCACCTCACCCCAGCAATCACTAACTGGTTGATTCTGACATTTTGGCTAGTTTTGTAAATTTCTGCAATTACTTCAGTTTTTCTACCATAAGCAGCATGAAACATTTCTGCTATCTTTTTACCTTGACAGCTATGGCTTAGCAGCAATCACTTTGTCAAGGCTGTATGAAGAAAAACAAATTAAGCGTACACTGGCAAAATAGCCTTGGCAGCAACAAAATCTAAAGAGTATCACTTCTTTTTCATCACGACAAAGCACAAGGTTAGTTTGAAAATGAGGAAACGCTCATGTTACAAAGAAACAATGTCTTATTTAACATGACAAAAACAAAATAGAGACAAAAGATTATTATAATTAATTTTTACTAGTAAGGCATTAAACTACAAAATCCAGATTTAAATTATGAAGACAACATTTGTAATGGCTTGTCTACAATTACAAAGAACTTAACAACTACTGTCCGCAAATTCCCTGAATTTACCAAAGAAAAAGCCACAATTATTCTCCAAGTACTATATTACACCACTCAAGTGTTGTCCACTTACCCTGAATGTATGTTCTAGTCTGTGAACAGCTGCTGAGTTCATTGCACTGACTATCTCTAAAACACCATTAAAGTTATTCAGCTCTAGACAGACTTGCATAATTTCTAGTGCACGAGAAACAACCGCTACTCTTTCCTCGATATTTTCCGCCTCTACGATACACTTTTCTAACCACAACGTAAACTGAAAATACCAATGCTTGCATTTATTATACACAAACAGAATAAAACAGAATTCAGGTGCCAAAAAATGTTACACGCTTTTATTCACAAATTGTAACTGCTTCCAAAAAATTCACAGCTTCCAAAACACAATTTTATCTTAAACCAAAAAGTGAGAAATCAGAGATGTAATGATATTTAATTTCAGGTAATGATACGAAAAAGAATATTGTGTCATAAAATTTGTTCATTCGCTGTGTTTAATAAATTAACAAGCAATTTTGAAGAGATCTGCAAAATAGTAACTTAGCCTAAAAAATTATACAGCAATTATGATTTTGAAGCAAGGCTTATAGTCGAGAGGATGTGCACTTAGTTGCAAAATTAAAAAGACGACTAACTGTGTGAATGAATTAGGTTTTGGAGAATGGTAGTGCTGAAAAAGTCTTTGAAGCCAAACCAGCCCAGTCTCGTGTCTGGTTATTCAGAGGTTAAGTTGAGTTTCAAGTTTGTAAGTTTAAAACCACGAGTCTGAGTTGAGCTGCAAGTCTTTTCATTTTTCTATGCTAGAGTTTAAAGTTACAGGTTGTGTCCGCAAAAATTGGGACTCGAATCAATGACTCTAGTACTCCAGCACTTGTGGATGCACATATCATAGTACTATACTGCTACAATGAGAAAGAATGTGTATGCATCCAAACATGTCAAAACTGGCTACAAAAGCACCGAACATGAAACGTAATGTTCATTTAAACACAAAAAATATATATTATTTGTTATTTACAAAAATAATGTGTTATGCAGCTTTTGACAGAAAAAAAATCCATTATACAGGTAACATTGTTACTAGTGATATGCTACTACTCGATGCTCTTCGGAAGACAAACATCGCAATTCTAGAAACACACTTACATCAGTAGAAAGATGGATCATTTTTAATAAATTTGGAGAGCGTTTCTCTTTGTCCTTTTTCGTCCATGCTGTTCCGACGAGCTCTGACGGCTTCACAGCACGGTACAAGTCAAATTCTAGCAGCGTTAGTTGTCGAGCTAACTCCACTGGATGCAACTAAAAAATAAAATGCAGTTTGTAATTTTTCAGCAGCTAGAAAGTGTAACAGAGAAAATGCAATTTTTCAAAGTCACGCGCAACCTAACCTTTAAACATTACATATGTACTGCTGATTAACATTACTATACTTTTACATAAGCTTAATTAATTTGATTATTAGTTAGTTTGCAAATAATTAGGTTCCTGTTGAGTTAGTATTTAATACTACATTAACCATAAACTTAGCTAGATGATAAGCAGCCATACATACCGTCATCAGGCCAAATTGCTCAGGACTTCTGGCGAAATGCCATTCAATTGGCGGCGGTTTTGTCTCAAAAGTAATCTCACGCTGCAGTTCACTGCTGTCCATCTAACGAAAAGCATATTACTTTAACAATTATAGGCTCACAATGCAGTACAAAGTTTTCCATGCTCTCATTTTGGATGTTTATCAAACATTGAAATTTCAGAATAGTATCTAATGAGTGGAACCTCTCAAGAACATTTTTAAGCATACTTTATCACGTAGGCACTGATAATTAGTTCGAAATGATATTTATATGCATCGCCATTTATTAACAAATCCCTGCACAAAAACTTGTAACAAAATGGTCCATCTCAAACAGCAAAAGGGTTCCGAGCCTCACAAAAATCTAGTTGCACAATTTTTTTTGCTTTATCAAAGTTTATAAACCCTTAAGATACTGTCGACCGATTTTGTTACTAAATCAAAGAGTTACAGTTTATGTCCGTATTTAGTAATTACATCAACAAAATACTCACCCGTCTCTGTATAATCTTTGTAATGGATTCAACCCACTTTTTCATGCTCTTGCCCGAAACAGAGTCAATAAATTTGTTGAGTTTAGTCAAAAGGGCCAAATCTCTTTCAAAATCATAAAAGTGTTGGTCCACCCAGTGCCGCAATACATTTAATACTCTAAAGAATAACAAGATCGTGAAGCAAATAATAAAACTATCTAATATTGTCTAAGATTTAAATTAAAAGTGGCTGTCTATACCAAAGACTTTAATCAAAAACTCTTTAAAGTAATGAAATTCTAAAACGATGAAGTAAAATGCAATGTCCTGGAAAGGTAGATAATTTGTGTGGATGTATGTATGTGTAAAATAGCACAACAACACATGTAAGCCCAGTCACATATATAAACTTAGATTATTTATAAAAATATTTCACAGCAAAGTAATTAAACAGCTCACATTAATGATCATTAAAACTGAACTAAGGCACAAAGAAAAAGGGCAGGAATGTCTAAGATATCGACCTGATTTATCACACAATATTTACAGTATGGAATTTGCTATATACAATATTTTTAATGGCAAATAAAACTAGGGTGCTTTTAAGAATCTCCATTTTCATCTCGAATTGTACTCAAAATGCTCTGTTATAATGTAAAAGTGGTTGAAAAGAGAAATGTACCTAAACTGGACAGGTTGTGCATACTCCTTCCTGAACCTCTTCAGATCCTCTCTCACTTGGGTTTCTGCGTCTCCGTCTGGGCAGTTCGGTTCAAGCGCCACCGGTTCGGGAATGTCAAACGTAAATTTAGGCTAAGGAACTTGAAAAGACTTATGTCCATTTGTAAAAAAGCAAATTTTGCAAAAACTCTAGCATCAAGTTTAGACTTATTTTCAGTTTCGAAAAGCTGCAATTCAAATAAAAGTAAAACTTATGTATTTTTAAATCAAGGTAACCATTTTTCCAAAACAGAAACACATCCCTATCAACTGTCAACACCTGATGAAGGTAGCAGTGTTTTCTGAAACACTGTTATTATTAATAAACTTTGTTGTTGTAACTATCTATCTGTTTATTTTTACTCATGGACACAACACTACTCATTAATTTTTAAACTATCAACAAGTCAATGAAAAACTACGACTAAAGGATATCTTTCAATGAGTAGATCCAGTAACTCCGAAGGCTGACAGAAGGACCTGTATGTAGTCAGAAATGTTCCGAGAAATTTCGGATCAGCATACATGTGATACGTCAGCCGTTCCACCAGTTTCAGTAGCAAGCCTCCTTTTATAACAGGCGCAGCTGCATTAGACTGTGATGAGTCCTCAAACACAATATTTTCATCGCTGTCCTCCACACCAAACCTAAAATTTGTGTTCAGATTACTGAGAGATTACAGGCAACATAATAATGAGCCAATTTGATTTATTTCACATAAATTTCACAGGAAAAACAAAATCAGATGAAAGCGAACTAGCATGCAAATTTCTAATACAATGTAATACAATGTATTATGCATGTATTTCATATGTCAAAGGAAGCTAGTGTCAAATAATAATGCTAGTTTCAATGTATATGATCACATTACAGAAATGATCTTTGCCATAACAGTTCTGCATCAGATCTTTAATCATATGTAATTATAACAGAAAAAGTGACAAGATTCGCTCCAGATTGGAGTACTTATCCCAAGCACGATTGGAGTTTCAAACCATCACGAAAAACAATAAGCACTCGGCAGTTATGCTCTTGAATTAAAGAATAAAAGCCCAATGTCTTGCTAGTTGTTACACAGACTACATACCTATAAACATCTGCTGACGGCAACTGCAATGGATGTTTCTTTTCTTCTTCACTGAGTTTTGAGTCTAACATTCGTTCCAACATGCTGCAGCAAAACAAATCACACTTCGTAATAAATTACTGGCAAAAATACTACAGCTAAATAAAAAATTAGGTTGTAATCATCAGCAAAGATGATTTTCTAAGAGGAGACAATAAACAGGTTGAAGTGGCAGCCTTGTTTGGATTTATACGACAGAATGGCAGATAAAGCTGCTTAAAAACGGATGTCTTAAGAGTAACCAATCCATTTACTAGCTAGGCTTGGTATTGCTCAAATTCAGTTGCCATTATGGTTGCTTTGCTTAATTACTCAGCTAATGTGCACCTATATGATTTTTAATGATAAAATGTCAACATGTTTCAAAAATCGATACGCAATATGATATTAGCACATCAAAGTTTCAAACATACAGTTCGTAAACACATTACATCAAAATATACCTGCGTGTGTTCAGCATGACTAAGGCTGCCATCCAGTTGTTTTTCTCTTCCTGGTTACGGCAAAATAGAACAACGTGTGGCTGATCTCGAGGCGAAATCTCAAATGAATACTTGAGTTCTGCAAATCATAGATTAATATTTGTATTTTGCTTAAATAAAAGACATTTTCAAATACTTAACTTTCAATTACACAAACTTGTTTTTAACATTTGACAATAGCAACAGTACAAAAAAAATCAATAACCATGACATGACAACACTTAATTTTAAAATGAACTAAATAAGAGTGCAAGTTATTTTTAATAATATACATAAAAGATAAATAATATGTTAATGCCTGAAGCAACTATGTTGACTGCAAAACTGACTTTCTATAAGTGAGATGGTTATAGCTAAAAAGTTCATTTTAGATAGTTTTCTTTCTAACTTTTCAAAATGCTAGCAAGTTACAAAATAATTATTGTATTGTTTATTTCTCAGCTATAAGTCTGTAAGGATTGTGCAATGCCCAGTAACAATTTAATGTAAGAAATGTTTGTAGCTTTAAAAAGTATTCACAACTTTAATTTGTAACACAAAATTTCTTAGAAACCTACCATCTGTATCCTCCCTGTCAACGATCTCAATCTTACGTATGAAAAATTTTTCCTTCAGACGGTATTCTCCGACAGGACCCGTTACCGATGAACGTCGAATATTTTGTTTACATAACACAATTAAACCGTCAAACAAGAAAACATGCCTTTCCGTCATTCGCCTCCCAACTTTACTTAGAAGACCCTCTGCAAGATAAGAATATAATTATGTGCTAAAAGCAAATGTGCCATGAAATAATTAACGAACGTATTGGGTTTCACTTTAGCATTCCAAAAGCTTTTAATGCTAAATAATTAACAAATGTCTTGTTGTTTATAGCATTTTTTAAGCTATATATAGTTAACAAAAGTATTATGCTTTAGTTTAGCATTTCTCAAATCTCTCAAGCTATATAATTAGCAAAAGTAACATATTTTGCCAACTAAATATGCATTTTACAGTTAATTAAAGGAAAATCACTTTTTGTGTTGAGATGAGAAGGTTGCATTTATTAACTGGAAAAATAACAAAAAAACTAGTAATTAACACCAAAGATACTTTTCATTTTGTATAATTGTTACTCTGTTCTGCAGTCAGTAATGTCATACCCATAATAAACTCATTGCAATTTTGTCCAATATCTTTTCCTTCCCAGCCGTCAATAGCTTTCTGGAGTTCGTTCATCTTAGCTAGTGCAGCACGTCGACTCGTCCTGCCATGAAACCGCAAAGACGTTTCACTGTAAAATATTCAAATTTTATGCTTTTGAAGAGACAAGTGCATTATATACAACATCCACAGCTTATGAATGGCATGAAGAATTGCACAGGGATGCAGAAGCAAAAAAATGATAATTATAATAATAATAACATTAAGAGCAAATCATTAGTTGCACAATGCAGAATGAAGGAGGAAAACAATATTATAATATTGACATAATTTTTTTTCACTTTCCATCAAATATCCAAACAAGGAGGTAATTATTACTTGCTGAACGTTAAGTTTTAAACTGGATTTGTCAAATCTATTAATAATTTAGCTACTTGTGTTAACTTTTTGACATGAACATGGGTTTTTTTACACATTAGAGGGGTGCATTGTTGAGTTGTCACCACTGCCAAAATTAAATTAAGAAGTTGCTCGTTGCTCCAACATCATTTTGTGAATGTTACACATCATTCTGCGTGGATTATTTCTTGCAATTTTTCTGTTGCATGCCATTTCAATGGCTGTCCCATTAAAGCCCATATTTATAATTCACAAAATAAAAATGATTTGCTTTCTCATTCTTCAGTCGATCTTTATCAAAATCGAAGTGATTATTCACTCTTTAACCTTAACCCATCCCTCCACCAAATTTCATTGAAATTTAACAAAAATGTTTATGATATCTTGCAGGTATAATTTTTATTCATCAAATATAAGTATATTACAACTAATCCTCTCTTAACGATGCTAATGTGTTCCAGCAAAACATGTCATTAAATGAAACGTCGTTATACAAAATAATGCCTTCCAAAGAAAACAATGTAAAAGCATTAAGTTGTGTGCCCTACCCAAAGATCAATAATGCATGGCCTACATAAGAATGCTCACTAAGTTACCCTGCAGGATGAAAATCAATAATGCCTGGCTATGCAAATCTCTAAGTTGTTTTGTTGGACACAAATTAATAATGCTTGGATCACAAATCAAAAACTTTATGACGTTTATTCCTGATAATTTTTAACTAAAAGCTAAAGAAACTAAACTTTGCAGTGAAAATTCAAATTTGAAACATAGACTTTTTTCTTACATATACATATCTTGCATCTATGCTTGTTTTTTTACAAAAAAAATCTAGCGATGATTGCTCAAGCTTTCTCTTTTCTGTTAAAACTTCTTTTCAACAATGAAAAGCATTAGCAACATCTTGTAACACTTTTGAACTTTGCTCTCTATGTGGGTTATTTTCACAGAAACATTCAAGTCTAGTGCCAATACTATATTTTTAGAAGCTTTTTTGCATATGTTTAACGCTAGCCACTTCTGACTAATGCCCCTAAGAATATCTCTGACAACATAAATGCAAATGAGATGAACTCAGCAATAAGTAACCCAATATGTAATATGAAAGATTTTTAACAGAGGACCTTCATCAAAGTGCTACAGCAATTAGTGGGTGGTCAGCAATGAAACACAGCTGCCGGCCTCTGACTGATTAGTGCAACAAATTATTATAGTGATTTCTGTTAATACGACAAGTGCAGCAAACAAAAGTACGGAACTTGAAAGCTGAAAAATCATCATTAAAATGAGACATCGGTTGTTAAGTAAATAAAAGGTGTCGTAAGTGGTAATATTATATGAAATTTTGTTTTCATTTTAAAACATTAAAAAAATTAGTCAACCCTCCCTGTCGCCGAAACAACCATGCTTTGAAATTTTACTGAAATTCATTCCCAAGTTTTTGAGATATCATCTTGACAAACAAATATATGACCAGTGAACACAGAACTTTCTTGATATTTCTTGGTAGACGCAATTACTAAGAACTAAACTTCACTCTACGAATTTCATATATACGAACACATACTCTGGCTTTTTCTTAGGAAGGCTGCCTTTTGTTAACCGGTCTAAAACTACTTGTAGAGGATACATTGCACTATCAGCTTGTTCTAGAGTCTCCTTGTCTTCAGGGTCCGGAGATAACTTCAATAATTGCTGTAAAAATTATTAACTTATAAAACAACAAGCTCTGTGCAATCCAACAAAGAACTGAAATATTACTATAAATAACTGCTTTGTTTTTATGGCACTAATTTAGTTAAGGCCTAAATGTTACGTCATTCATAGTAGTTTTTAGGAGAATTGTAACTTCTTTATTGAAATTAATTTAATAATTATTTTGATTAATTTTCTTAAAAATGTATACTGCCAGAACTAGTGTAATTTAAGCATTAATAAGCATAAGCTCCTATGTCACATAAACATTTTATCGTTCCACTTTACGATCACATTTTTAGGAAGACATGCAAAACAAATAAAAAGCCAAACCTTAATCCTTTCAAAATATTGCAGGCAGTGATATACAGGTCCAAGTAATAACTTTGGCAGTACATACTTAACAGTGGAAGTGAACCCTTGGCCAGCAGACTGTAAAAAATGAAAAAATAAATAAATAAGTGAAATTATTTGATTTTCCTCATGGCACATTTTCACAAAAACTTGTATTTGATAAAAAAAAACAATGTGTGATGAACTAAACGATGTATTCAAAATCGTTCCATTAACAGCAACGTACCCCTAGCGAACGTAGAACATCAGGCCTCTGTAGTAATGTGTTGAGCCGATCTCGACCATTTGGCTTTAGAATTTCTACAGTATAGCTTTCATAGACCATCCATTCTGCCGTCTTTAAAGTACAAACACACAAAAGTAAAATTAAAAACTTCAGATATAGCTATTCCGCTTGCCCATTTCCAATATCAACATGAATACCATAACAGTATATGTATTTATAATCACTGCTAGAATAATCAAAATGGCTACTAAAATCTTAATTGGTCTACCTCAGCCATTTCCTCAAAGCAGCTGCCGACTGTCGCACAACTACTATCATCGGTCATCTCAAGGGTGTCTTCTATTAGACCAAGGAATGTGACAGACGCGCGATGCACATCAACTATGTTACTAAATATCACATCTATGTCCTGCAAGGAAACATACACAAAGTGAAACATGTCTCTGAAAGTAATAAAACAATGCAAATAATAAGTGGCTATAAACTACAAACATACTTACGTAGTATATTTTTGTATAGTAATTTAGATATTATATAATTGACATCTATTCATCCTCACAAATAACACAATGCTCAAAACAAAATTATGACAATTATAATTACTTCCGAAAGTTCACACTAAGACTAAAGTGCTCAACTTATATCATAATGCTTTGCTCAGATTAGTAATAAATAAACCTTTTATAATACTTGGGGTCAATTTAGCAATACACAGTATACATTACACAGTTCAATTTCAAAATTATTACTTAAATTACTGTTCAGCATAATGCATCAATGTATTACGACATGTTGCTTTATAACTGTTCAACCCATGTTTCAAAACATTCATTTATTTATATTATTTACAATTTAAAGGGGAATAGGACACAATTTTAAGCTACAGCTGTAAATAACCTAATGTATAAAACATTGAAAGAGAACATAATAGTTTGTAAGAGTGATTTAGGGTTGATTACTACCATGGAAGTTTAACTTCATGTTCGTATAGTGTTACATGCATTTCGCCATTCAATAGTTAGATGGAAACAGCATCTATACCGCGGAAATGCAATGTACAGAAAATAGGTGCTGTATCTCTCAGTTCAGTTCTAACGTATCACTTTTGCAAACACATGCAATGCCCTCACAGAATATTTGAGCTATTGCAAAATTATGTTCAGTTCTGAAGTCATGGTTTGCTGCTCTCACTGGCCAGTAATCAAGTTTTTAAGTTATTACTTAATTATCAGAACCACTTTAGCATTATTTTAGATGTTAAAATGTATACCTTTACCATACTTCAAAATAGACTTCTTTTCCTTTAAGCAATTCATAAAGACAGTTTATTTAAATGTTCTTGTTCAGATCAACAAAAAAATATTAGGAGTCAAAATTTTAAATTAATATCCGTGCTAATCTTTCATTTAGATACTTATTAAGATTGAGACAGTTAAAAAGAAAGTGCTAATCACAGATTCAGGGGAAAACAAAGGTTATTCACAATACTGAAACGCACGATACTAATTTTGGTTTGAACTTTGTAAATTAATAGAAAATATAGATGTTTAAAGGAAAAAAACAATCCTTGGGCAACATTTATTGCATTTAAGCAATTAAAAAATTTGAAATCACCTCGTAATACGTGCATAAAAGTGCCTTGCTTAAAAATGCAAGATAAAAATAAATTTAAATATTTCTTATCCCGCCAAGCGAACATCATTGCTGGCATATTTGAAAATGATTTAAGCTGGTGCCTGCTGGGAAACACGAATGCCATGAAGGCAAGCTGTGGTGAAAGTACGCAATGCAAAATTTCTACAGTTCACTCAGAAGTTCTGTTATTCTAGTGGTGTGTTTAACAGCGTTTATGTAAAACTTAGTCATTGGATCAATTATGACGCAATTTAAAGTAGTTACATAGTTTTAATCCACAGAATTATACCTTAAAAATTTATTAATTGTTTATTAATTGTGTAAATAATTAATTTACAAAATTCTGCTGACTTTCAGATGTGCATTCAAACACATGATGCTATGTTTCGTTCAAAATAAGCAAGCCCAAAAGTGAAGTGATCGCGACTTCAAATTGATTTTACTAATTAGGCGAGATGTCCATCACAATTTCATTGCTGAAACTTTGTAACATTTTTCGCAAATATTAAAATAAGCTCAACTTTCCTAAAGATTGACTTTTGCTTTAAACACAAATCTGAGTCAAGTTGCTGACCCTTTTAAGAGCAGTATCACCTAATGCACACAACTTGTTGATACTATAAAAACATACAATCTTGAAATATAAAATAAGCACTTTCTATAAAGGCTGTTAATTACTCTTAACATAGAAGTTTTAATCATTACTGATTTTATTAACCCATCCAATTACCTGATCTAACAACAGTTTGAAAATTTTGCATTGTTGGCAAACTTAATGTTAAAAAGCTATGTTTTCACAACTCACAAATGAAAAACCTTGTCAGTCATATGGTACATATTTTTCAGAAGGCCTAAGTAAAATTGCCACTTGATCAAGTTATTGGAGAACTATGATGGTGATTCTTCCTGCAATTCATTGCTAATAGCAGGGAAGAATTTTTTGACTGGAACAAAACTTAATTTTTTCAGAAAATAAAAAGGACTCACTTTGCTTCGTGGAAACAAGTCTACAAATGGAGCTCGAAAAACTTTGACAATCATGTTCAAATCTCGGATGTACTGAGTCTCTTCGTGAATCATGTCTTTGATGGCCTCACTGTATGTTAATGACACCCGATTGGTAGGCTCCTCTTCCACGGACAGCAGAACGTCATCATCCTGATGAAACATGTCCATGAGGACCTACAACGACAAGATCAAAATCCAAATGTAGCACTCTTCATCAACAGTGCAACCATTGACCTTTAATAGTACATAATGTAATGTATTCTATTCAGTGTTAGGGAGGTGTTCAACTCATAAGAGAAATAAGACATGTGCAAGCTTGTTCAGTAAATTTTGAATCAGTAAAATCAGTGACAATCACTTAGTCCACATGTTATAAAACCACAAGATCACAAGCCAACATTTTGGTAACAAACTAACAATCACTATAGCAACATAAATCACTATAGTCATTTATTTTGAACAGACCATGGTCTGAGATATTAGCATTATTCTTTGACATAGCACTCAAGGTAAAATTTAATGCATTATATTGTTTGAGCCATTTTATAGACATAAAGGTTATTATCTCTTACATATGTTTTGTCACTTATATTTCATATTGCACTTTGCATTTTGCTGTATATGTGTGGTTTCGTTATAAGGCCAATAAAGCTATATTGTTGTACAATTAAATTGCTTTAGTAATGATTCAGTAAGCCATCAAAGGTCACATTAATTAAATAAGTACTTCTTTGAGACAGAGTACACAGGAACAACAATAAGTACCTTGTCAGCACACATTGCTACTCTGATATCTTGACAGGTGATTTCATCATGTCGAATATTTTTTACGTAGTTTCCTGCAAGCTGAAAACAACCAAAAGTTGTTAGGTAAATTTGGCATAAAATGTTTAATTGAATATAATACAATAGCAAAGTCTTAATAAATTGTCAAAATGAAGATACCCGAGAGGGGAAAAAACATGCAAATATGTCATGCGTGCAAATGCTTCAGCACTTTAAGAACAAATTACTGGATAAGCTGTGCAGGAAAATACCTTTAGGATGTCTGCTGAAATATATTCTAACACAGCCACGATGTAAAGTGTTGTACTATAGTCGACCTTATATTGTAACACTTCCTGTAAGTAAAAAAATAAATAAATACATGAACAACAAATTTAATAAGATCAGTTCTAAAAAGTCAGTCAAAATTTTCGATTTCTTCATGACAACTGCTGATGTTACAAACTGCATAGCTGAAACTAATGTTCAGAATGACGGAAAACTTTAGTACAGTGGTGAGTGACACAGTCCACAAGCAATGACTTTTACGCGACCGTGAAACTGAAATGTGCAAATATTTAAACAAAACAGCTGACCTTTTGTAGAAGTGGGTGAATTTTGTCTACAGGCAGTACCAAGGGACATTTCTTTTTCCCTTTTTGCACTGCTTCCTGAGCATCTTTCATTGCCCACTTGTCTATCGGATTGGGAAAAGTTTTACTAACTCTTTCTTCAACGTCCTGCAAAAATAGTAAACATTTTTAATAAGTAAATTAATTAGTTACATTTAAAATCATCCAAATAGTTTTCCAGTATGTTGCGACATTCGTAGGTTGCCGTCGGTTTTAGCAAAAACGAAGCTGATGATGATCTATGAGGGTTAAAATATACAGAAAAATTATGTGGATGATTTGCATGAAAGTGCTGCGAAATTACAAGTCCAGAGACCATGAAAAACAATTGAACAGGCGCCTGACAACAGATTAAGGCAGACTCTTAGATGTGATTTTAAGAAACCAATTAATAATGCTCCTACAGAGGAACAAATGCTAGTCCATATAAATCAAAGAACCTCTAGAAATATTATATGGAAAATCTGATATCTTTTTATATAGGCAAAAAGTGTCGTTACCTATTAACAGAATTCAAAAGAAAGAGCATATAAGTGAATATAGTAACCCTGTGATAAATCTTAAGAATTCTTGCTCTTCGCAACACCTAATCGATATCACAGCCAATTAACCAATTATCAGCTATGTACATTTACCTGATATGTGTGCGGCTGTGATGCACATAACATTCCAAGTAACTTAAGTATAAGGCTTTCAATGTATTCAAGAGCATCTTGCTTTGAACTCAAGTAATGGTGTACTTGTCGCTGTACCTGCACAATCAAATAATATTCATTCAACAACCACAAATTTTGAAACATAAAACATTATTAAAACCAGTTACAAATAAAGGAATATTATAGTTCACAGCTGGATAAAACGTTAAAGTGCTGTATAAATTTGCAAATAAATTACACAGTTTGTGAAACTGTCACACTTACAAAGTCACAATTCAAGGTTCTATATAACCTCATTTGGAGTACTGTAGTCTACAGCACCAGGCTGGTGTTTCAGATTGTTACCTTATACCACTTGGCAGAATGTAAAATCATGTTGTCAGTCTGGTCGGGTCTGACTACTGTCTTTATTCTCTTTCATCACCTCACCACCCATTATTCATTATTCGTTTTATTGTATTATATGTTATATCATTGTACGATAGTCTAGTCTGAATGTAAACTAAATTGTTTGATTCATAACTTTTGCTGTGAACGAATTCAACTGATCCGCATTTTCCAGAACGTGATGCCCACAAGGAAAAGTCACAAAGAATAAAATTGTTTACATGTACAAATCAACATAATTAATGAAGCTGTTAATGTAACAAAGTGCTTGGATTAATAACTCTAATAAAACATTGTTTTGTCGATCAACAGCATTAAAAATAGGCACAACAATAACAGGATCAAAATAACTTAAATTAGACTTGACCTAATGACAAAACTATAGAAAATCTTTATATATATATATTAAGTGACAATGATGCTAAATTGGCCTCAAAATAAACCACAGTGTAGTACTTGTCAAAATAGGTTAAGTAAGAGGAAAAGTTTGTGCTGCACTTAAAGATATCATAATCAGTTTTGAGTGCAGTAAATCGTTAAATAACGACTAACTAGGAATGTGAATAGTGACTAATTAGGGATGCTGCAACACTGCATGATTTGGGCAATACACGCCTTACAACTAACCTTTTGCAGCGACTCCAGAAAGAGCCCTTTCCATTTTGCAACATTATCATCCGAAGTAAAATCGTACGGTTGCAAATCTGGCATGGTATTACTTGTTAATTTTTGCTAATTTATGTTGCAAAACCTGCGCGTGTGTTATCACCATCTAATACAGACGACCCGTATTTACATAATATTACACAAATTCTTGTAGTTTCTGCCCTTTCAGCAAGCTGAAGTTGGCGAAAAAAACAAAATCAAGATGGCAGTTTTAAACGGACATCGCGTTTTCTTCTTAATAAACTAGAAACGGAGCCGACAATTATTAATCGTTGGCAGATTTCTCAATTTTGAAAGAAAGCCTATGTAACAGAAGACACTCGAGTCATTATTTCACTAACAAAATCACGGAAATCTAGCTTATTATTATAAAATTTCGATAACAGGACCTCGCGTTTAGCCCTATAATTTTCACACGATGTGTTCGCCATCTAGTGTGGAATTAAGATAAGTTCAGGAAAGTTAATTTAATCGTGTTTCGTTTTTCTGCACATTGTCCGCATTCTGTGATTTCTGTACAGTGCAAAACTGTACACAACGTACAGTGCTGGCGCACAGGATCTATAGTTACTCTATAAATGCAAAAATAAAAGGCAGTAAATAAAGGCAAATTATTACTTTTGAGAAAAAATGCAATCAAAGTTTGCAGTCCTGCCCCCAAATCATTATATCGTCATTATAATAGCAAGAAAAAGTGCCATCCATTTGGTACGAACGCATCAAAATCTTAATTTTGTTAGCTGTTACTTACTACTGCCTCTTATAATAGGCCCAAGTAAGCCGAAATTATAGTATACATGTTCAACATGTTTGAAGGACGTGTATTAGAACCATTTTGCTTGTAAAATTCGTTTGCTTTTGGCCTGGCAGTGTAAGTTTTTCAATTCGCTTTGTTTTACATGACAAAATTCTGGCTATAAAAGCATGCGTTTGTAATAATGCATGCCCACGGATTTAAATAACGCACTTGCACATAGAGTGTGCATATCTGACTGATATGTATTAAAACTGTACATAATAGTTTTTTGTTTTACAATGGCTTGCTTAGTTTTACTGCAATTAATAATGATCGATGTAAAACTCATTTGCAAATTTGTTGTATATGCTGAGTAAACAGTTCTTGGCAGTGATGCTGTTATCCATCAAGCAAACATTGTCTGCATACGTCACATACAAGGACAGTACCCTTCCCTGATGGAATCTATACTTTTTACATGAAAATGAGCGTGGATATAATCACCCTAATCTACACTTAATATCTGATTAACATAAAAATTGCTTATACACATATACAAAGCTATATACTGAAATATATATAGCCACATATATATATTTAGAAATACAATGTATATATTGTATAGCTAGGCACGGGGCTGTTCACATGAGCATTGCTTTCTGAGAAAAAAACGGTTAACATGTCCCAGAGATGAAAATTGTTAGTTAGAGGCACTCATTCGCACTTTACAGTGTGTGGTTCCATACATACATACATACATACATACATACATACATACATACATACATACATACATACATACAAGTATTATAATTATTACGGTTATTGTAACTTGATCTGTCAATTGAGTGATTATAAGATGAAATTTAACTCTAAACCTGTTAATAACAATTCAGAATATTATAGCGAATCTTGGATGTTGTTCTTGTATGCTGTTATCTAAGTTGAGATTATGATGTCAGAAACACAGATGTAATGTTTCATGGATTCAAGGTTAGCAGTTAGAGCATATTCCTGAGATGTATGTCTTCTGATGATTGTACTTTTCCAAAAAACCTTCTTCATATAAGCAAGACGGTTTTTTCAGATACATGCCGATATTGTCTACTCTATATATCCGTCATTACGAGCCATAATAAATGATTGTAATTAAAACAACCACGTGATACAACAAAACAACTCGTTTTCGATTTCCCAACTATTGGTAGTTACAATAGTTACAGAATTTAGAAAATTTTCAGTTTACTAAGAGTGTAAAATACTTTATAAACAGCCATTGTCAACTGACTGAACATGCCTCTTTCCTAAAAACAGCAACTATATATATTTATAAAATTGTCTGCAACTGTTTTGATTGCAAAAATTTGGTTGGCACAATGGTACCCTTTTCGGAACCCTAATTGTTTATTAGTTAATAATTTCTGTTCTTCACGGTAACTTTGAATACGTTCATTATAAACTGTTGCGAACAGTTTACTCAGGCAGCTAGATACAGCGATACATCTGTAATTACTACGCATATCTGCGTCATCAGTTTTATAAATAGGCACAATATGGCTCTCAGACAAAATGCGTGGATATACACCAGTTGAATAAATCAGATTATATAATTTACATAAACTAGGTCCTATTAGAACTACTGACGATTTTAAAATTTCATTTGTTATAAAATAGTCTGTGCAAGACTTGTTATTGTTTAATCTGTTTACACTCTTATTGATTTCCTGTACAGTGAATATATAGTCAAGCTCAGAAAAACAGTGAGGTTCTTTCTTGAAAGTTTCTTCAATTTGAGGTATAAGCATCATTGGCAATATTGCTGTTCATAAGACTTTTAAAATAATTTAGCCATTCAGTAGGTTCAAATGGGGTTTTGTTATGTTTTGAATTTTTCTTCAGTTGTGAAATAGTATCCCAAAAGGCAGCAGGATTAGATTTTTCTAGATTTTTTAGCTGCCCGATTACAGTTGATGTATATCGTCTCATAGTGGAACGTTGCAATTTCCTAAGTCTTTTTTTTAATAGCTGTTCTCTTAAAGCTCTATGGAAGGAATTTCTGGACAGCTTTTCATTTTAAGTTTTTCATTATCTTTAATACTGCCTCGCAGTTCTTAGTAACCTAGAGTGTTTTATTTTTCAACATATTTTAACTTAGAGCGCCTTACATGACCTAATCTAAGCAGTTTTGGGTTTTCAACCCTAATACAATGTTGATAAATTTCATTGATATTAAAACATGCCTCATCAACAATTCAACACCAATTTTTTGCAATAGTTTTTAGTCATTTCTTGGGTATAATTACCGCTTAAAATGGTGGTACCTTTGCTTTGGCATTTCAAATTTTTTCAAGTCAGACCCCATTTAATTTGTGCAGGCCATAATGGTGCAGTCACCGACTGTTCGCCGTAACAGTGTGGGCGCAAACATTGCGTAGAAAAACGAAGATGACTGAAAAATTACATTATTGCGCATATGTGCCCGACCATTTTACTTTCTGAAAACACTTTTACTTAAACTTATGTTAAATTTTGTACTTTTGCTGATTTTTATTTAAAGATAAAAAATAAATCGTGCAGAGGCCTAATCTCATTCTCGCGATTGTTGTTTTTACTCTTATTGTTTCTACCCATTTGAACGAAATGAGAAGTGAAAGTCGGACAAATCTGAAGATGGAAGTTGCCCTGTGAGGTACCGACCAGTTTTTAAATTACTCATTTATAACTAGTCAGCAAGGAGTGTCAGTCAAATTATTGCGCCAATATGCAGACGTGCATTGTCGTCTATTGGACTAACCTGTTCGATTAAAATGGGAGTATGAAAAAATAGCAACAACGAAGCATTGAAAGAAGTAGTTACAGCCTGATTTTCAAAGATTATATTATTATGCATATTTGATGCCTGCAATGTTTGACTATTTATTGCAAGAAGTTCACTTTAACTAACCAACGTCTGTGCAGCACGCCTACACAAATTGTTTAGTTGATTGATTGAATGGAGTAGAGAAAATCAGCATATTCTTTTATAAACAAAATAAAAATCTCGGATGTCAAGCTAAAACTGACAAACAAGTTTGATGAAAAAACTCATCGCCTAAATGGCCTTTAAGATAGAGTGCTGACAGGTGTCACTTTCTATTGATTTGTACAATTGCACATGTCTTAAACGTGTGGCATTCCTGATTTGGTATGGCAGCGAGTTTTGCTGTGTTTACTAATAGTAATACTGTTAAGTATTAGTAATATTAGTAATAGTAATAATAAAAGTACGGAAACTTTGATGCGTTTGTGCTTACTAAATTCCTAAGTGCCGTGAATTTTTTCCCAAAATCAAATAAAATAAATGTGTGAGCACTTGCAAACCAAAACTGTCCACATGTTAGCATAGCTAAATAAAAGTGCGTTATGGTGCTTCAAAGTAGAATGCATCAAAAATTGGGTAAAATGTCAATTTTTTACAAAAATAATTGCTAAATACATTGGCCTTTTATGGTCTGGCTGAATTAGTTTTTTTTATAACTTCTTATCTGCATTTTGTCAAAAATTAAACTCGCATTTTCAAACTCCAATAGTTGTTCGTGGTGGAAGCAGTCATTTTGCTTGACTTTTTTCCAATGTCAAGTCCAGGTCTTTGTTTGGAAGTGCCAACTATAGGATTTAAATGTAACTTCATTGAGCTTTTGCAAAGCAAGCATCTGTTCATACAGTTGCTACGTGTTTTTGTAGAAGTGCGACAAAGAACAATGGCAAACTTTAACAGCGATTTTCTTAAGGATTATATTTTTCAGTGTGCTGCCTGAAGTGCAAATGCAATGTGGTCTATATCTGACAGGTAGAAATAACATAGGGCAGTGCACTTCGGGCCAGAATTTCAACGCGAATCCCTGAATCCATTCACGCCAATGCCCATTACCACGAATGTCATTAGATTCGCAGAGGTTTTATCTGGATGTTGAAAAATAAACTAAATACTGGCACTAATGTGACTTTTTCGGTTTTAGCCTAGTGCTAGCTTGTATGTTGCCATATTGCGCTTGGGAGCTTACTTAGTTACTTCACAAGTATGTTTGGTGCACTGCACTTAAATTGTAGGGATCTACTGTCATTTTTAAACCAACAAGAATGCAGACTCCAGGTTGACAGTGTAAAGTTTGGAAATGGCAGATTTGTCAAGTTATTAGTAAAATTTTGCATGTTTCGCTTAAATTTTGAGCAGTAATTGTTCCAAATGCTTGTTATGTACACACTTCTTGATGAAGAAAATGATGATTGTGATTCACTGACAAACAGCAGAATCGACAAACTTCTAAATGGCTTGCAGACTGAATCAGGAAATGTTAGGTCTCATTCTGAAAAAAAAGTCACTACTTATAGTGATTAATTCTTATTATACACTCATATCTCGGTTTGCTGGACCTCGCTTTTATGGATATCAGAAGAATCAGACAAAATCTTGACTACTAACAAGTCTGGCATACTACGGACACAGTCCGTTGTTTCGTAAGCGGACCACTAGTTGGTCGCCTGTCACTTTGTTTACGTCATGTAGAAAAAATGTAGAGTCAATTATGCAGAGTTATTTGAGTTAATTACTGATAGCTTTCATATACTCTTGCGTAGTATGTATTTTGCCCATACTAGACGTTTTTGGGACAATTAGGCGATTGATTCTACATTACCGTGTGTGTAATATATGTCGCTTACTGTATTAGCTTAGTATGGGTAATTACGGACAATCGACAAATTCGGAAAATGTCTAGCAAACCGAGATATGAATGTAAATGATTTTATATGAAATTCAGTCTTCATTGTTTCAATAATTATAATTCATTGTTCTTGAACTATGTAATTTAGACTTTGATTCTCTGGATTCTCATAAAAAGTCACGGCGAGAATCTGCTTATACTATGGCAAAATATAATGAAATTCTAGTCCTGAACTTGTATCAAAACGATCCTCGTGAAACAGATATTCAGGATATGTGAGTAACTAAAAGGTTAACTGCTGATTTCCGGACGGTTGGTGCTGTGTAAGCACACAAGTTAGTGTTGTGAAATCATGTTATTTTCATTATTTTGGATATTGCTAATATACTTATTAATTGCGGCAAAAGCAGGTCAATACCAATACAATTAAATGCATACAGTGTCAGTACCAGTGTTATAGTTATCTATAGAACCCCATATCTAATGTTGGGTATCGTACAACACTGGTAACTTGGATGTATTTTCATTTTACAAGGCATTAGATGGTAATGAATTTTACATTCATTTCACTAATTTTATTTCATTTGTTTGTTTACAGGAAACTATTCATATGAATTACCAAAATTTATAGACAAAGCTGAGCTATTAGTTTTACCAGTGCTAGCAATTCAATCATGGAACAAGGAAAAATTTTGCCACTTTTAGATTCTAATCATGGAAGTGCCACTTCTAGTGAAGAGCAAGTTAAATTATTAGATGTTAGTAATAAAATCAGGCAACCAGAGATTGAACAAATTAAGCTTCTAGATGCTTTTGCATTGCCCACGGTAAATGGTGAAAAGGAATCTACTAAAGCTGAAATACAAGATTCTGACATTCCTAGGCCTGTGGCTGTTAATTTTCTATCACGAAAAGTTACGAATGAATTGTCACAAGAAGAAGATAACAGTGGTAAAAAAAGTCGGTCTGTCAATGGCACAGCATCTAGTGACAAAGTGGTGGATAGGTGCAATCCTAAAGCAGTGGAAACTGATGATATTGTGCCGGTAACAGCAGATGCCAGTGACAATATTAATACATCTAGTGAAACCGAAAAGTTGACAGTAGATGATGACAGCGTGTCAGAGAAGTCTTTGGTAATTAACATGAGTGATGATGAGGAATCGCCTGATAATAAGGATGAGTCACTTAATAACAAGGAAGAAATTGATGCTGCAAATGAGAATAGAACGGAAGTTGTTGATACTGTAGATGGAAACGAGCAGGGAGATAAGGAAAACAGAATGGAATGTGCTAGTAGCTGTCTAGATGACGAAAATAAAAGTGAAAATGCAGCAGTTGTCGGTTCTCGGAGTACATGTGAAGATGGTGATAAAAAAGAAATGACACCAAATGTTGGCATTAATAAAGATAGCGCAAGCAGTTTTGCTACTGAAAAACAATCAAAACAGTTGCCCAGTGATTTCGCTGATAAATTAACAAAAGATATTTCAGACATTTTAAAAGGTGTTGGTAAACCCGGTAACAATAACGCTGCTGCCCAAGGTCTTTCTTTATCTGCAAAAGCGGACATTGAAGCTACGACTTGTGATCTTGAAATTAAAGAACAAGATGTGTGGTCAATTGGATCATTACCGTCTTTGAGTAAGATCAAGAAACCAAAAGGTATTATATACATATATATATTTTCAGTCTTATGTAGTATATTGTATACATGTATAGTAATATATGTGTATTATATCACTCTCAGTAAGGTCGACCACAAAAAATTTCTATCTTACCTCATAAGCTCAAAAATGTCAGTAAGCAGGGAGAAATTTTTTTTAAAGCTTTATGAATGTTTAAAGCTAAAGCGTTTGTTTCCCACTGGCTAACAGTAATGTTTTAAATTTTTCAGTGCACTAATTTTATCGATTATCGCATTGTTTCTTTTTTATATTGTATGAGCATATGGTCTGATAATTATGGTGTAAACGGCAACACTACTCTGCAGTTAATACGATAATTTGGCATAAAATATGATAATTTTTAACCTTCAATATGATAATCGGCATCATACAAAATGGCAACCTTTTTTAAGAGTTAGCTGTAGAAAAACATGGCTGCTCTTGCGGAAACAATGATGTTATAATAATTACTGCATTTTATATTTTAAATTAAAAAAGTATGCTCTGATATGACTGCACCAGGTAAGTATCCGAACATATGAAAAAAATATGTTAAAATTTCACATAAATTTGCAAATTTTGCTGATGCGTATTTTCAGTTGTGGATAAATGAAAAAGAGATAACCTTGTGTCACTGCAGGCCCAATTATTAAAAGTTACGTTAAATTTAATTTTCATAAGAATAATTTGCAAACTTGTACGTGGTGATTTATAAAGTGTCGGTGAATTGCATCCAAGATGTGTATCAGCATCTATTACCGTATACTTTCTCGCACTGAACTAATTGTAATTTAATATTTATTTGTTTCACCAACACATAAAATAATTACAATCAAGGTAACAAAGCTTACAGTACAATATCGTAGAATACAATAGCAAAATAGTTTTAACGTATTATGTCAATAATGCCAGACAAACATTTAAGTTTTTAATAGAAAGATAGTAATGGACCTTTTCCCGTTAATTGTAATGATATGTGACGTCTTGCAGTGGCCTCAGAAAGCCGAAGCTTACAGAAAAGACCTGACAGTGAAACAGAAATTAGTTAGTACAAAAGAGGTGAAGGTGAAGTTGTCCCTAAGTAGTGACTGCGAAAAGAGGAGGACAGAAGGGGGAGAGGGAAAGATGATGCTATGTGATGTAACTAAGATTAAAATTAGCAGAGAAGTGCAGCATGAGACTTGCTGCAAAAACAGAAGAAGATTAGCCTCACTTTGCATAATAGGAATAAGTGACAGGTATCACATGGATATTATTATACCGGTCTATTATTTCTTCCAGTATTTTTATGCTATTCTCTTATTTATAGGAACTAAGGATATTCCTTTTAATACATCATTGAAAGCAAAACTACTTTTAGTTTCCTTAGCTAATTGTTGTATATCATTTCATGTTTTTGAGCCCTGGTATTTTATGAATATTAGTAATTTTTTCAATATTCATTCTACATAATGATATATAGAATTAATTGTACCTTGTGCTATAGCATAGATTGTGACGGTTTTATTGGACTGTTACAAAAACTGTTATTATAACGAGCTTATACATATAAATAAGTAACTTAATTTTTACTATGTCATCCATGTTATAGCACATTATGATTTCAATGATTAGTGTAGGCACTTGAATGTGTATAAACTGTCCCTGATGAGATCTTTATCATATAAATGTTTTGTAGCCAATCTGGATGTTCATTTAAGATGACCTCTAAAAATGAACATCTAGATTGAGCAACTGGAGGCAAATATACTCTGCCGGACCCAATGCAAGTTTTTAGCTTTTTACAAAATTAGAGTCGGGTGAGGACAGGAAAATGCTTGCAATTACTCTACATGTTTATAATAGTAGAAAATAATGGTTTCACCTGTATTTTGCTTGTGAAATAACTAATAATTCATATTCAGTGTTTCCTAGATTTCAATCATATGGCCTTTTCCAACATTGGTTCAAGTGGCAATGTCTTTCAAACTTTTGGCACTAGCAATTTCATTTTTTTGCTGTATGTTTCCAAAGCTTCAAGGCAATAGTATATGATTCATGTATTCTAGGGCAATGGCTGTTCTCATCTGTTATTTCTTTCCCACTACAAATGTTCACCGCACATGGTTTTTCGTTTACCACTCACTGATGGCCCACAAATGATCTGACTGGTCCCAAAAACTTCATCGAATATAATTCAACCTGCGTTTTCCAATGATACTGCTAGCAAGGAGCAAGTTCATACTAGTGCAGATACCTATTGCTTAGTTTTTGTTAATAAGTTGTTACTTTGGTTCCAAAAGAGTGCTCTGTCAGGCACCTTCCAGGCCAGCCAGTTCTAGTACAGAAAACTTGGATACCACCTACTGGTTGAGGCACTGGGTTCATACATAGTACAATTGTAAAGCCCTTGCTGAAATCGCTTGACCATCATCATTTGTTTCAGTTTCATTTTTTCTAGCTCCTGTCTGACTTCTGAGTATCCCAAGTTCTCTCAGATCCTTAGTAATCTGTCCGGGTTATTGTTCACTGTTTAATAATTGAAGAGATGTAGCCACTTTTAGCTTTATTGGTTTTGCCCAAATTCTAAAATCCCGTCAAGCTGCATATGCAATGCATTTTCTCGATGTTAACCATCATGGGCTATGATGCCTCAAAACCACAGATTTCAGTTGTAAACCCAAATCTTTCCCCATAAACACTTATTTACAGTACTTTGTTCAGCAAAAAACATTAATCTGGCTCAGTTCAGCAAAATTATGTACTAATAATGTCTGGACTATTATTGTTGTATAGACTTTCTTACTTTCAAAAAGTTGCACACTAGTTGCACTATACCTTTCCCTTGGTTCTCTGACTTATTACATATCTATGCTAAACTAGGAGACAATTCAAAAATTATAAACTTTAATACTATGAAGGTAGTCTTGCCATATCAGTCCAGTGCCCAGGTCACGTAGACTTGATTTTTGCCTTGATCTATAAACAATATCACTTAAAACCCAGAAATTTGTTCAGTCCTCACCGATTATATTGCAACAGATAAAGCAAGCACGCAGAATTTCGTAGCTTGACTTACTAACATTTTTGTGTGATGTTGTACAGGCCAACAACAGTGGTGACGTTAACTAATATAAGTATTGCTATATTTCGCTAGGCCCTGCGAGACCCATAACTGTTACTTTATAAAATAGTTGAAGCACACACAACTCAAATGTTTGTATAACCCTCTAACTGACATGCTTACAAACTCGAGATTTTAAATGATGATTGATGGTGATTTGTAACTACACTGTACCTATATCTAACTTCTCATTCATAAAAAAGTTGTATGTGTTAGACTTGCCTCATTATAAATGTATGTGATATGATTGATATCCCTTTTTGATGTAGCTTTTGTAAACTCCATCATCTAGATAAAAATGATCAACACCTCTTATTTTGAGTATTTTTCAGCAAAGATAGTGGGTATAACAGACCTGTTTAAATGTATTTAAAAATATGCGTATCTTTTATTTATTTTTTGGCAAAACTAGTCTAGACACTGTACTATGGGACTGCACATGTACTTAGAAAGTATTAACTATGCAACTCTTAGTTTCAAAATAACTGAATGTACATGCATAATTATTGCAGCCAAGAAATCTTTTTCGCCATCTTCTCCTGCTTTAAATACCAGTGCTGATAGTCATGATGTCCAAGACTTTCCTAAAACGAAGAAGCTTCGGACCGCAAGTCCAGTACCTGTAAGGCCAAGGCAGCAGGATGGATTTACCCCGGAACAAACTGCCTTACTCAAAGTACCCCTTGATCGGGGTGAGTATTATTACCTTGACTAAAAATTTTCTTTATGCTTTGATTAAGCAGCTCAGTTGTCCTTATCGTGGCCACTTTTGAGCAAATGAAAATAAGAAGGTATTTTGATATTCTAGAAAATCTCTCTAATATCAAAGTACCTCCTTATTTTGTTATTTAAAAAAATAATCAAGTCGAATTGTGAACTCTTAAAATATCATGTTGTGCATTAATGCTCGAATAATCATTCAGTGCTTTCTTAACGTTTCAGTAAAAAACTTGTTGAATCTCCCTCAGTGCAGATATCGTGTTGCCCTGTAATACTGACCTGCATTGAAGATGAATAATCTCACCAAACTAAACTTTGCTGACATGATCATGAGCAATTTATGCACACTTTTCTGCGTGAAAGGACTGACAGACAGAGAGAAACAAAACATACTTGATTTTGTCCTTTTGTCTTTTATTTATACATGTGTTAGCAAAACCTGGCGAGCTTCTGCCTCCTTCCTTCCCTCCCCTTGCATCTCTTTCTTCTCTCTTTCTCTCTCTCTATCTCTTTTTTCTCTTTCTCTCTCGCTCTCTCTCACTCATGTGTGTGTCTTTCTCTCTCACTTTCTGCCTTTTCTCTCTCTCACCTAAATGTATAGGCATTTTTTGGGATTTTCAGAAGACCTTCCACAGTGTATGGATGCCCTGCATGTTTTCAGTATGTGTACAGAAATTGATGCAAATGATAATAAAGTTAAATATTAGTATGCCAGTAACAGTGTGTGTGAGGTTATTAGAAATTGTATTGAAGTGGTACTGTGACCGATTACATTCCTGATGTTTGCTTTGAATATGAGTTATAAATTTTGCAGTGCAGACAAAACAGAACTGAGGTTATTGTTTTCAAAAGTGACCTCTAAGATGATGCTAGTTTACCTAATTTCCAGAGCTAATATTTTTTAATATCATATACTTCTTAAGCTTATAAAGGCCCACTTTTTTAGCTTAATTATAGGTAATAAAAATAATAATATCATTTTGTTAGCATCGCATTTGAATTTTGCCTCTGGGCAGGTGAGATGTTTGCCTCTTCAAACATTCTCTACAGTTGCGACGTAGGAGCTGATGAGCCAGTTACTTACCTCCTACGTGTAAGTGCTGCTGCTTAGGTTTTACCTCCTAATTATGTTCTATAGTATTTATACTGTACTGTACGGGTTCTTTGTAGTGTGTTTAATTGCCCTTTCTAAGCCTTAAAACCTGCTGATCGAAGTTTACAGCTTGTGAAATGTTTATTTTCTAGTGTTTCCCATTCTAACCCATGCACATTACATGAATTGTACATAATTATTATAGTTCATACATGATTTAGCTGGCCTATCAGTACAGTTTCATACAGTTTTTGAATCTGTATAAATCGGACAATACCAGTAATTTGCAGACTGTTTTTTACGGGGATTCGGATTTTTGTGGACACCGAAGGAAAGTTTGAATTTTTGGATGTAAGCTTCAAAGCTAAAAGAGTCGATATCATTACTGACCATTCAGTCAAGTTCTACCAATTCCGGCATAAATGGACGATCGAAGTCGCTAGGGAGCTTCGGGATCACACCTCGTTCCTTATCAATTCCATCACAACAATATATGAACGCGCAGACTTTATCCTGTTGCAAGCGGCTCATAGCATGCGCTGTGATCAGCTTCGCAGGGCTATTTCCAATGTTCTTGTAATGATAGAGATCCTCCAAACATCCATGAGGAGCAGCAAAGACATCGGAGTACACTTGGTATTTGTGGACACAAAGACTGAAACCTGTAAACTTGTGAACACGTTTTTTTACTTGTACACAAAAATCCACAAAGAAGGTGACCCCTGAAAAAAGATGTCCACAAATCCGTTTTGGCGTCCACAAAAATCAAGCACCCCGTTTTTACTCACGAGCAGTTTTACTGACACTTGTTTTTAAATCGAGAACAATCTTTGTGATCTTGATTCTGATTTTGCCAGCAAAAATAGTATTAGAATATAGTTTTATAATAATAAAACTATAACACTATTGTCAAGATAAAAAATTCAAATTCTTAGATTATTAGATCACTGAATTATATTATTATTGTACATGGCAGATAAAATAGTGTTAAACGCAGCTTCTTCAAACGCCACAACAATTTACAAGGAACCGACCGAAAAAAAGAAACTCGCCTAAAATAATTATAATTTCACGTATCATGAAGCTCAGTGCTATACTTAGGTTACCCATTTAACGCACTTGTTTTCCAAATATTTGTCGCATACGCGGTAGTGCACGTGCGGTATATGGGATTGTGTGCTTAACCGCGCCAACCGGAATTTGGAAATGTTCTTGAAAGTGGCAACTCTGACGGTCGCCTTAGCAACGCTATCGAATGTGATAACTCGGTGGAAACCTTTTTGAAGTTGTGAAACCATCTAGTAAAATTTTTGTGATTGGTCAACGTTTTTCGTTTTCGCCAGTTATGATGCCCCTTTTATAATTATCAGACACTTGTTTTAAGACAACGGCCCAAGTTTCTGCTAGTGAATGTCTAGGCAAATTTCGCGGTTTTGTAAGGTTCGTGTGCGAACGTTTTGAGGTGAAATAATTGTGTTTTTTCTCTTATATATTTTTTGGAAGCTTGATAAACTTTAGCGTAAAACAAAATTAAAGGATACAGTAGTATTTCTAAAATTTCATAAATTCTTTGACAGCATTTTCTGTTTAACATACTATATTATAAGCTGCTATTTTTTCATAGATCTAAAGTTTCTATTAACTAACCATGTTTAAAAACAAAAAAGACTGTATATGGTCGAGCAAAGCGCTGTATTAGGCCTAGATTCATATTCATATCCAGTGTTTAAGGCTAGAGGTACATCCTTGGATCACTTATATTTTTTTATAGTTATAATGCATGTTCTTCACTGGCATGATCTAGTGTGTGTATGGTACAAAGAATTTTTTGTGATTCCTCTCGCATTTCATATTTCTTTTGAATTAATTTATTGACTTAAATATTACAGTTTTGCTGCTTAAACCATTGCAGCTGTTGACTCCTCAGTTGCTGAAAGCGCAGTTTGCATACAGTTTGGCTCAGGGTCTGTAGAATTTACTAGGATGACCTCTATTAGTAGCTGCATTCCTCAAAACGAAGGATTCCTCATCTAAAACGTTATTGATAATTAGCAAAACCTGAATCATGTCACTTCGTTGTCGTCTACGTTTTAAAGATGGAATATTTAATTTAGTTTTTTTATTTAATCCAAGTTGCTGAATGATGGAGCCAGCTTGGTAGCCGTTCGTTGAACCTCTTGTATAAGTTGAGCATCTCTTATAAATCTTGGTCCCCAAACAACATTAGCATATTTAGGTGTGGTCTAATGAGAGTTTTGATTATGTGAACAATCATTTCTTTTTATCATTTATCACTAAAACTTTTATCATTACTTTTCATGTTTTCATTCTCTAAAGTATGAACAAAAGTTACGAAAATTTGATTGTTAAAAAAGTTAAATTTCAAATAATTTGTATGTTTATAAAGTGCATTATGCAAATTGTTCCACATGATTTTCATTATTATCGCTGCCTGACACTGGGTCTCCATTATTATCTACTTCAGGATTCACCACTTCACCATTGTTATTCTCCTTTGCGACTTATTAATCTTATGAATCCGTGTTATAGTTGCTTAAAGCTGTCAGGTCATACATAACGCAGTCACATCAAATTAGTCAAGATTATGTACCCGACACGTAAATGGGGTCACCAATATAAGTACGCAAATAAAGAGCTGTGAAAGCTTTTTCAGCCAACCAAGAGGTCTATATTACACTCCTTGCCAAAGCAGTGGTGAAAATCTTTAACATATTTTCGTCCACCCCTGTCTCTTCTGATTGTTCAGTGCAAAACTTTAGGTTCTAGAAAAGTTGATATATGTGTAACATTAAATTATGTTTTGTCATTTCTATCTAATTCTATCTTTTTTGAAGTATATACTGTAAAACAAATTGATGCTGCTAATCTGGACAATGTTGAGGAAAAGACAGTGGGCTTTCTTGTTACTGAGAACACTGTCAGCTGCCAAAGGCTTCATTTAGTTATCTTTAGTTAAAGGCCATTATTATGCTCTTGTCAGGGCTATGTAGAGTTAAAGTAGTAAATGTGCAATTGTTTTAGGTTGGAAGAGAATACTGTCTCATAGGTCTGGGGCAGCAGATCCAAAGATCAGAGCTGACGTATATTATTATACTCCACAAAATAAGCAGTTGGTATGTCAATTATGGTTTCGAGTTCTTGTCAGACCTGCAGATATCTGATAATAGCAGCGAGTTCCAAAATGGAGCTCTATCTTATTATGACTTTTATAAGTATCGTTATTCTTTTTTTATTTAAGTTTTACGATTTAACTGTGTGCTTGTTAGGCTGGTCACGAGAATTTGTTTATCGAGCATATGCATCAGCTGAAAATGAAACAGTAGCCCAGGAGTTGAAGCTAAAGAAGGGTTTTGATGTTTATTATTACACCCCAGACAGAGTGAAATTGGTATAATTTTCAATTTTTTTCTAATTCTTTCTAATGTACTTATGTTTATGCTTTCTAAAATAGTTGCTTATCTAGCTAACATTGTCCTTTGCATTAAGCATTCTTTGTCTTAATAATTTCTTATGACATTTGTCATTACTAGTTTAATTGTAGAGCTTCTCGTTGGGTTGTATTATTTCTCCTCACTAAATTTGGAGGTTAACCTTTTTTAGAAGTACTCATTTTTTGCCAATTCTGTTAAAAACACTGATTCTGTTTACTAATAAATTTTTGTTACTTTCGTCATGGAATTTTTTGATTGACTTTAACATTGTTTTAATCCAAAAGATTTGCACTGAAAAATAGAAAGTGAAATTTTCTCACTTGCCATTACTAACTTGTATTAAGCACTGAACTACTGTTTCGTTTGCTTAACACAAATTCTGCCTATTATTTTTAAACGTGATAGTAATCAAGCCTTAAGGCAGGTATTGTAATTTCATTACAATACACCTTTTATTTAAGATTTGTAAGTCGCAGTTAAATCGTAAGCTTTATTTTGAAGTATTTTTTTAATTTTAAGCTTACTAATTTCCAAATATACGTACATGAATGTTCAACTTTCATAATAAAAGAAATTGCAAAAATGTGTTACACGTAAAAAATTTTACATGTAACACATTTTGCAATACACACACGCACGTGCACGCACGCACACATGCATACACACACATTATATAATAATATAATACTGTTAGTAGCACCTCATAGTACGATTAATAACAAGTTTTAGGAATTTTTGCTTCTTTACCTTTTTTGACATTTTTTATTGTGTGTTTGCTCGGCTCTTCAGCTTATTATTCACTTTGGCAATTTTTTACAGTAATTTTTTTAACCAATTGCTACTACATGTAATTTAGTGATTTCATATAAATACTCTATAGTTGTCACTTGAACTGAAATGCACTTTGACACCAAACATTGAATTGTTTTTTTTATGTTTACTATTGTAATTGCCATTTTGATGCATTATTATGCTATGAATTACAAACAAGAGGAGTAGTCTGCATTTATTATAAATTTGTTAAAACTATTAATATTTTGACTAATGAAATTTATTATATTTGCAGAGGTCCAATGTTCAAGTTGCACAGCATTGTAAGTAGTATATTTACTTTGCTTTTGCAAGTTCCAAAATTGTAATTCCATTAAAAAGACTTAAATGCACCTTATTAATAATTGTAAATGGAGTTCTATTCCAATGTCATTGTAATTACATATAAATTAACTGTAGAGATCATTACACACTCCGCACATGAGAGGCTTCCATGCACAAACACGAGTTACTTAATTGTGTTTGTATTACCTTTTCCATCTTAATATTACTGTTTGTAATTTTTATAGTGCAAGAGGCTGGTATTACCAATCTAACTGGTGCAAATTTTTCGTATGGAAAATTTTTGATTGGGCATCCAAACGAGACTGAGCGACATGCTAATCCTGCTAATAGAGGTGCACCATTAAAAGCACTTGTAAGTCATAATTTGATGTTTGCTTAGTTGCCTATGAAAGAAAATAATGAAGAGAAGATTAGTTTCAAAATGATGATCAAATGGCAGTGCTGACGATTGTGGCAGCTTTGTTTTTTTCATGCTTTTGAAAAATAGTTTACCCACAGTTTTTATTTGCAGCATGCTAAAAACAACAGTACACCTTTGAAGAAATATAAGAAGAAGAAAAAGATGAGTTCTCCGCTGAAATCGCCTACTGCGGCTCAGCAGCAATTACCTGCAAAATCTGCGAATGATTCTCTTCCTGTCACAGACCACTCATACACTGCTTACACGCCAACTGTGTTTAAAGGTCCTCTTAAAATTAAATTAAAAACTCCAGGTAGTGCTTCGGCAGTCATTCAAAAATCAGTGCAGCGTAAACCTCCTGCACGAGCAGATGCTAGCATATACCAAAAAGCAACAAAGGCGTCATACACCCCATTTACTTCTACAGCTAGTTCAACTCAGTCAAAAAATTTACATGATGCTTCACCGGAAACAATGCGTCCTTTGAAGTTCCAAAAGGCTGTTAAGTCTTTTCCTAAATCTAAAACAGACGTGACCCAGAAGGCTGTGAAATCCTTTTCGAAGTCTGGAATAGAGATAATACGCCCTAAGACGTTCCAAAATACGCAGAAAGCCGTAAAATCATTTTCTACTACCCCCGTACAGACCACCAGTTCTTCACATACTAGGTATGTTTGTTTTAACTGAATTTAATTACTCCTATTTTAATTTCTTTGCATAACTGATGATTTATGCTATGAATAGATATTAAAGTTATTTTATGTCATCTATTTATGTGCAAATTAACACAGTCGGATTTTTGTCCATTTTTAAATTACTAATTTATCTACAATTTATTCTTAGTTGACCCTGTTTTGTTTCTGTTTATAATGCATGGCTTTCCTCTGATTGCTTAAACAGAATAAAACCAGTGGTCATACAATTGATTTGCAATAATGAGCAATGCAGTAAATCACTAGAATCACATATGCTTGCTGGCATCTTTTTGATTTTTATCTAAAACCGGGCGGTAATGGCACCCGCTAATATGCTTCACAAAAAATTCAGGAAAACTATAAGTGTTGCTGTCACAAAGCTCCACCAGAACCGAGCTTCGAAACGAATCCGAGTCGGAGCTTTGATTCGATCCGATTTGTTGAAGCTATTTTATTTCCTAATTGATTTGGTAGAGTTTCTTTTTTAATTTTGCTTAGCTTCGGCTGCAGAGGCAATTCAGTAGCATTTTGTTACAAAGAATTTTATACAATCTTTCACCCTTTATTTTTCGGAAGTTTTTTGTCCTACTTGAAATATGCCAATGTCACCACTTTCAGTTTCACCTTGTCTAACTCCTGAAGTCCAAGCACACACCACATTACGAGTTAAACTGCTAGTTTCAACAAAAATGATAAAATTCCTTGTATTACTTTAACTGAATGCTGCACATAATGTGTTTTACCGAACACGGTTTGATAACTACTCACAGTGTTATTGTAGAATTCTGTCAACCATGCTGCTCAGACTAGAGTAAAGCTGGACCAATCATTTTATTTATGATTATTCACAGTACATTTTGTCAGTTACTCTCAGTTACAGCAAAATGATCTGTTAGTCACTGGCATTTGTTGCAAAATAACTAGATCATAGTTTTTTTTATTGCAAATCATGCTGCTTAGATGGGCATCTGTAGAAAAAGCAAAACGTAAAATAATGTCTGCTACATTTCCCTGTTATAATCCAGGGGCTTCTAATAGTTACATGGTTTCTTGTGTATTTATAGTACAGTGACATGCTTTCTTGCATTTTTATACTACAATGATATTATAAATGTGTTAGATTCTGTGATTTTTACTACTGTGTTGTTTTTTGCGAATTTTATTTACTCTGTGATTATTTTCATTTGCTTGTATTTTTAGTGAATACCTAGGTAACAAACTCCAAACAGAATTAGTATTTTGTGATTGTTGCAGTTTTTGTTTTTCACCTGTTCAAAGGTAATCCATGCTGTGATTGTGATTTGAAATGTCTTGTACCTTTTTATTTTCTTTACTGTGGCATTTTTTATTAATTGTGGGCCAACATATTCTTGTGTTTAGAAATTATCTCCATGTTAGGAAGACTGTATTTTTGTTTGTAATTTTTAGGTTAAACACCATAAAGGATGTGTCTTGTAGCATTTCATGTCTTGGACGCAATGGGGCTTTCCCCAGTTTACACTGTGGTATTTGCCTGGCTTTGTTTCACCCGGAATGTGTAGGCTTAACTGGTAAAGTGCAGCCTGTTTTTGTGTGCGCGGTAAGTGTCTCCAAATTATTGTTGTTACATAAAAATAATGTTTGCAGAATCATAGAACTGTTACAGTCAGTTCGATAAGCATATACAAGTAATTATCAAATCCTTTAATTTTTGGTGTCCTAAGTAATTTACCTATATAGTTTAAACACATTTAAACACAGTTTTTTCACTTTCAGAAATGTTTACGCGATCATAGTCATGTGGGTGGTAATGTTTCAATGGCAAATAAGTGGAATGTTCAGTCAGCCTCCAAACCAGTTTCCACTTCGCCTGTTACGCCGCTTACAAGTGGCCATTTTGCAACAACAGTTGCGGCTCCTGTCTCCCCACTCACCAACCTTCCGCCTCCTCCACCATTGAAAGTGGGTGCTGCTTTTTCCTTACAGACTGTTAGAACTTCTGGTTCTGTTCATCCAATGAGACCACCAGTTTTGCAGTCAAGAAACTCTATACCTTCAGCTGTTACATTACAACATGTAAGGCCTCCAGCTCTCACCCAAGCGACAAAACCGCCAATGCTGACATCAGTTACGTCTCTTGGTTCACCAGTGGTTGCTGAAGCATTACCACAACTGACACCTCGGCCAACTCTTTCCACAATTTCACCAGCTACTTCTCCAAAAGTTGTTTCTGTTGCGACTTTGAATCAGGTATGATTTTCAGTTCATTATTTTAATTTGCTTCACATAGTTTTTTCTGATTAATTCAAAATCAAATCAAAGGCATAAATATTAAGTTAAATTTGTATAAATTAAATAAATTTTGTAATTTGTGTTAAGAAAGTGATGTTCTTATATTTTTCAGACTCCAAGGTTTTCTCAGTCGCAGCCAAATTTTGTCTTGCAGCCTAACCAGAACTATGTGGTTCAAAATGGTAGGGTTATAACGGGAGCAGGAAACATGCCTGGCACTATGTTTTTTTCTAATCCAAATCCTGTTCGCCCTGCTGTACCGGCGGTAGCATTTTCTCTCCCTTATACACTGGCAACGCCCTCTTTAACTCAAACGGTGCCTGCAACCAATGTCACTTCTAGAATACAGACACATATGACGCAACCACAGAGTAGTGCTGTACCATCAATGACTGTCTCTATAAAAGTACCAAGTAATGGACCTGCCACTTCAAAAGCTCTGTCATCTGTTGCTCAGCAACAAGTGCCTAATTCTAGTGTTAGGCAGAAAGAGAAATTCAGAGCGAAGCGTTTAGGTGTTAACCCAGCTGCATGCCATATACAGAAGCTACACGCAGGTTACGATGTGCTCCTGCATGTGTTCTATCATTTGAACTATGCTGATCTGTTACGAGCTAGCTGTGTTTGCCGAATATGGCACAATGTAATAAAGGATGCTTCTGTGGTAAGATGATTTACGGTTGTTGCAGTTTTGTTCGATTCTAGAGTTAAGGAAACTTACAAAGTAAATTTTAATGTGTTAAAGTCTCGATTTTTGCTGTACAGCTTAATTGTTGGAATTTTTTTCAAATTAGTTAAGAATGGTACAGTGTACAGCTTAGGATCTCGGTTGTGCATGATTTGCAAAAACTACGTCTCATATCCAAAAATACAGTTTCGGTCAGTTTAAGACCATTTAAGATCAAAAGTTAGCCTCGGAAAATTTAAAGCCCCCTAATGTCAAAGTTGCATGGCTGGAGTTATAGAACTTAATCGTCAGAAAAATTGTGCTTTTGCAAAATTTCCCAATTGGAATTACTGCTTCTTTGCACAGTACTTTTTCCATTTCAGTGGAGAACAATTCGTTTAAAAGATTCCAGTTTTCGTAGTTGGGGTGGATTACTTAGACGAATGAAGAAGTACAATACAGTTCATTTGGTATGAAAGTCGTATATCGTTTATTTGTCATATACATTTGAGTTGCATGCTGTGGTTGTTGCTAGTGCTGATATTATCTTTTAGCTGTAAAAATTCGACAGGTAAAAAGTTACTAGTTTATTTTCATTTTTAGGATTTCCAAGATGTGAGAATATTGACGAACCCACCTAGCATGCTCTGGCAAGCTGTGCCAGAAATTATAGAATCTGCTCTTAGTTTGAAACGCATTAACTTTGGAAAGGTATGTTGCATTCTATAAAGTAAGAGTGTCAAAACTGAGTATCTTTTGTGCTGATGATGTGACCATATATTTATAAAATAGGATAGTTGGAATAGAAATCTTTTTCACTATGCTAGCTTGATAGCTTCTAAGTAGGATTTTGCCTTCACTCTGCATTTTCTCATTTATCAGTTTTACATGGTGGTAGTATGCTTTCGCCTATATTGTAATATATGAGTGTTCTTTCTTGCTTATAATGCAAATTCTAAATGCGGTTGTGGTTTATTCATAAATTTAAGTCGCAATTTCAGTTTTTTTAAAGTGGTTTTCATAGTGCCCAATTGTTCTGAATAAATACCAGACTTAGTCGAATTAGTGAATACGGAATGGCAACACTTTAATTTGTATTATATCATAGTTGTAAACCAGTGGTTCCAAAACTCATTATCTCGTGACTCAACTTCACTGTGCGAGATGAAACTGCAATCCCTTCTGAGTGCACTAACTACACTGATCAAACTAAACATCAAAATGCGTTCATCAAGCTTGATTATCTTTTGTTAACTGTATTTGTTTGCAAAGTTTATTTATTACATTAGGGCTTACGTTTAGGAATTAATTTTACAGTTCGTTAATGTGACGAATGGGCTTGCTTATTGCCCGAGACCAGCATAATCGAGTTCAGTGTTGAACAAAGAGATAATTACAATATGTTTACTTTCCAGTTTCAGTCGCTTTCTCTTAGTTTTCACTGTGCCATCATGGAAAATCCTCTCAACATAGATAGATAATTTGATGGCTAAGTACTTTCAGCATTTTGATTGCTCTTTTTGACAAATGACTGCAAAACTGCGATCAAATATTTTTTTTCTGACTGGCCAGAAACTCCACAAACTATTCACACAACACAGTTTATACAAAGTTAATACTAAACTGAACGAGCAGATTTACACTCGACACATTGTAGATATACAGAATTGCAAACCTAAGCCTAAGCCTAATAAGTATGAATTTTCTTACTTGGGAGAGCCCTTTGGCTTATTAACTGTAGGACTGTGTTTGATTCGTTTGCACCTTGCCAAGAAGCATTCGCGAAATGCCAAAGCCGGAAAATGCTACTTCTTGGTTATTTCGGAAAGGCTCACAACTCATTGAAAAGTGCCTTGTAACTTTAGGTTTGCCAACCACCATTGTGAATGAGTTACTTGTTAAACATTGATTACGAGTTCGAATACTTGCATTTTTTTATTTTTTTTAATTTGGTAGTTGTGAAAAGTTGAAAGAATTGCACAGTTCAAAATGTTATTCATTTTGCAGGTTCCATCGTCAGTTTTGTTGAAATTTGTTTACTCGCCCAGCATATGTAAACAGTTGAAAGAATTGACTGCAGATGCAATCATAGAAAACCCAGATTCGACAGCAGCTTGGTATGAGCATGTACATTAAGAACGTGTAGTTGTGTGTATTTACGGGAAACTAGCTGAGTTGAACATACTTTGCTATATAATTTTCATTTAGAACAGCTGGTGCTTTATATCTTACGATTTATAAGATGACTGGTAAAGGTAGAAGGGAGAATGAAAGGGAGGAGAGTGAGATTGAGGGGTGAGAGAGGCAGTGAGGGTAGGAATGGTGCAAGCAGCAACTTGTGAGTGAATTGCAAGAGGGAAAGATAGACTGCAAGACAAAGAGTAATTGTTTACCTGAATAAAATCGTCCAATTGTCCCAATGGTTTTTTTAGGTGTAATGTGATAAAGTTTGATATTGGAAAGTTTAGCAATATGCAAAACCTGCAGGAGTTGAAAATTCGAGCCCTAACAGGAATGCAGTCCCCTTCTTTCCAATTCAGTGGTGGGATGGAGGTGCTGCCATCTTTAAAGCATCTACGAAAATTGGTATGGTGTTACTATGCTGTTCCGCTAATTATGCTTTTGCAAAAAGTGTCAGTGTTTGTGTATTGTCAGTCAAGAATCTTCCATACTTTTGCTTTATAGATTAGCCACATTTCAAATTTTCATGACAAAATACTAGGGTTTTATTGTAAATTTTTATCTGTTATGTGGCTTGTGACATTATAGGGCTACACTTGTGTTATAAAGAAATTAAGGTCATTCTAGTTATTGTTTTTCTGTTGAAATAGATTTTTTGTTTTAATTTTATCCCATTTCAGAATTAAAATAAATTTGCATTATATTTGTTAATTTATTTATCTGTTTCTCATATTTTATTTTTTTGGAGAGGATGTTTAGTCCATAACTGCAATGTAAATTATATTGTCTTGCTGTTATCTGCAAATCTATCATGATAGATTTACTACTAACAACCATTTTTTCTGTTCCAGTCACTTACGAATTTAAGAGATATTCGTGAGCAAGAGTTCAGTTTTCTAGGCGAAATGTTAGAGTTGGAATCACTAGAGCTGGGTGACTGCCGAACATGGAGCTCAGAAGTATGTGAGCTCTTGAACTTTTATCTGATCTGCAGCTTCTTAAGGCAGTGTTTTTCAACCAGTGTGCCGCGGCACGCTGATGTGCCGTGAAAGATCATCAGGTGTGCCGTGGGAAATTATCTAATATCACCTAATTAACCATTGTCGGGGGTCTGTGCTGTAATAAACTGTGGCCGATAATGTAAAACTCTTTTATTTCAGTGGGTGGCAGCAGAGAGCGATAAATGCCTGTAAAGTCAATAGAGTTAGTGTTTATGTACAGCATCATTACTTGAAATATACTTGACTCTCAAAACACTGCGGGATTGAATGATAAACAAGAGAATTATCGCTGTTGTATGTTTGCTTAGTAAATTCGTATACAGTTTACTTTGAGCACATAACTGGTTTAGATATACCATAGTTTAGGTTTGCTATATATACAAATGTAAATGTGTTGCGGGCAATCAACCACAGACAGCTTCATTAATATAGTAAGTTTTCATGCTTCTTTAGAACTATCAATCGACTTGATCAGGCGTAATTGTAGGGCCAAAGAATTATACAATTTGGAGGCAGGAGACGTGAACGATTATGTGACTAGCCTGCTACGTGAGACTTCAAGATTTCACCACTTTCTGTGCTGACGCATAAGTCAGAATGGTCACGTGACCGCCTATTGTTTCAACACGCACGTGTCTGTAAATGGTGGTGGTGCCCGAGGATTTTGGAAATGTAAAAAATGTGCCGTGGCTCAAAAAAGGTTGAAAATCACTGTCTTAACGGGTTGTCCACATACAAGATTTTGGGTCGTTTATAGAGTATTGTAAAAAATTGACAGATGTCTTACAGTGACCTCATTAGGCAAACGTATCGTTTCCTTTTCTTTTTGAGTAATTCAATAAAGTTCTTGCTGTTGAGCATTCACCATTTTTATTTTATTGTTGTGATGCAGTTGGCTAAACTCTAGTGTTTTTTGGCTAATTGTTGAATATTCTTACATTTGTACATACTTTAACTAACATGGTTTCTGTACTGTGGCAAGAAAGTTATTTTTTTAATCAAATTTAGCATTTTTTTGAGGATTAAAATAACGCGGACAGTCTGATAATTTAAAACTATGCGATCTAATTGTAGAAATTGAATCTTATTTTTGTATTGAACAAATATTTGTGTTCAAAGTTCAATTTGTTTGTAATTATTTTTCCGATAAATTTGAATTCACAGCAACATTGCGTAACATACACTTTATTTACAAGCACATGTTATTTCTTTTTGCCCTAGCAGTCAAGCAGTTATCGAAATCATTCTGTAATGACTACAATGTTTAAATTGGATTGTATCTAAACAGCTAGTTTATTTTATGATTATTGCAAAATTCTGCCTGCTCACTGGTTGCTAGACGTGATCATGTTTCTGTGAACCATCCACCGCATAAGGTTCACCACCAGTTGATTTTTATAGTGCATAATCAATTTTTTATCACATATTTATTGGGTGATATATCATCTATTATTTATTGTTAGCCACAATCATTTATTGTTTTTTACCAGTAAAGAGTGAAATGTATAACTGTGAACATTAAAAGTTAAGAGTGGGAAAACATACTTGTGAAACAGCATGTTTAAATTCCTCTTTGGTGGGTGTTACTTTTGTAGGCTTATAGCAGTTTCTGTGTAAATTTTCATTTGGATTTAACTAGAATTTTTAAGCTTTGCCCGACACTATTTAAATCTCATTTCATAACATTTTAAATGTTTTGTGTTGTTCCGTTATAGTGTGCATTTGTAAATACATATGCATTCTGAAAAAAATACTTTACACTGATATTTAAGAAATAATTCACTTACTTTTGCAGACTTATTATGAACTAGGTAAGCTGGTGAAACTCAGGCATCTCCACTTGGAGGCAGGAGGAGAGATTCCTGACGTAGGACTTGCAGATGCCATACACAACATGCATGAGTATGTATCAGAGTCGTCTGATAATCCTCTAAAACACTTACTGTCAGGAGATAAAGGAAAATTATAATATGTAGCATTTTAAGGCAGCTTTTGGATGTTGAATGTTTGTTTACATGCAAACAGTATCAGGTTAGCAAGCTAACTGAATATTGTGTTCAAGCTTTCATATGTAACTAAACCTTGTACACACCAATTTGTAATGAATACAGTGAAATTCGTGTATTGATATTTCAAACAGCTGTTCTATGCACATAACGCACCGAGAACTAAACAAAACAGTACGTCCTCTCAGTGAGTCTAACTATATATGTTTTGGGAAAATTTCAATTAGACACTAACACTGATTGATATGACAAGAGGCTGTAGGCAAATTTCTTTCGTAAAAATTTTGCACTTTTACGCTTGCAGTCAAGTAGGGTAAGGCGCAAATGAGTTGTGCGCTTGATAGAGACACAGTTTTCAGCAATTATCAGTCGAGAGACAAAAACATTAATATCGTGCGCAGTTTTATTTTACTAGCGGGATTTTTGAACAGATTAACATAGCAAATAGTATTTTAGTGCTTCATATTAGGCAAAAATGTTGATGTTAAAGTAAAAACTGCTTTGAGCAAGTCAAAAAAGTCGTATTTAAAATGAAAAAAGTTGGCAAATGTTCAGCCTCGTTGAATTGAAATGTCTCTAAATGGAGTGTCGTTAAGTGATGACACAGCGCTTTTATTATTTTTTCTATAAATTAAGAGTTGATGTCTTTTCATTCCAGATTAGCGACCCTTGAGCTCATTATGTTTACAGTACCAGACACGTTGATATCTGTGCTCCCTCAACTTCCAAATTTGCGTAATCTCAGCATATGGCCCGATGTTGAACAGGTAAGTAATCGCTCAGCGTGTTCTACTAGATGTAAAATTTAATTATTCTCTTGCCTGATATACATATCTATGTACTGGTAGTTGTTAAAAAAGTTATTGAAAATTGTTTCTCTGCATATTTTGTGTTGTAGATATGCATTTTTCATGGCATTCAAAAATATTTCATTGATGCTTATTTATAATGTTCATCTATATTTTTCAGGCTGATGTCATTAATACAAACGTCTTCTGTCTTGTTATGTGTTTGCCAAAACTGAAACGTTTTGACTGGGGCGTGGCTTGTGAAACCGACAAACTGGGGCAGCAGACAATTACTGCGATACCTTTTCTTCCCTTAAATGAATGGTCTGTTCCAAACATTCCGGGTTTGGCACTTGGCCGGGATGCAACCACGATGTCCGTTACCCAGCTCATGGAAAATCTTTGCCCGGTTTTACCGAAGACAAAGATTCGTGTATTGCGAGTTCCAATCGTGAAGTCACCAAAGACGAAATAAATACATCGTTAATGTATAGCAAAAGTTTTTAGTTTTTTGAAAAAGTTGAATTGGTTTGCTTGATGCGCTCTTTATGCATTGTTTAAGTGATTTTTATGCATTGTAAAATATTTTGACTTGTGTAAAATAGAAAGTAGTAAAGTTTTTCAATTTTTGACGCCACGAGTGATTTCATGCTATTGTGCTATAAGCTACATGAATTTTAATATTAACGCATTTCGTTAATGGTCAAGAAGTAGAAAAGAAATTGGTAGTTGGGAAGTATATTCTAGTATAGTCTTTATTTAAAAGTTAGACGTACAGAAATTTTAGCCAAGAAATTTCAAGATAGTCGCATGGAGGCTTGTTAGTTCCAGAAAGTTCAAGAAAAATGTCATCTTTAAATTGATCATGTCTCGCCTGTTGCCTTCGTTTGCTACCCTTATTGAAATGGCAATGCTTTCTGGCTCTTTTAGATGCTAATTTACTACTCGTACAGCTACAATAGCAGCCTAAATGACAGTCAGCGGCATTGAATGTTCAGTGATTTTTCTTATGACAAAAGCATCTTTGTGAGACCAGTTAAAAAGATTACATTCTCATTCAGACATTTTGCTTTATTGAAATACTCACATAACAGTGACATCAGATTAGATATTTTTATGTATGAATATTTGATGTTTCTGCCAGGAAATTGATTTACGCTTAGTCTTGTTATTTAGTCGAGTAGTTGTGGGAGTGGCATGTGGTCTCATAAACGAATGGTGCATAGCATAACAATAGACTGGCAAAAGATTTGTCAGTATGATGTATTTTTCAAGTAGACATGAAATAACTAACTTATTTTCAAGTGATTCTGCCTGTGTTTGGTCATCTATGATTGCACTCTTATGATAACTTTCAAATGTATAAATGCCTGTTCCTTAAAAAATGATTAAATGTGATATAACTCTTTTTACTCTTTTGATATTGAATAATCTTATTTGTACTGTAAAAAGCAGTATTTACCACCTACCCTGGTACCCCAGTTGTGTAGTTTTAAGACGCATATATAAGTCATGAAATGCTCTAACTTGTACTAGTAGATATAAGCTGAGTTACAGCACTTATGATGCAGATTAATCCATCTTTTAGTTTTTGTTCACAGCCACAAAAGGGACCAGTGAATTAATGAAGCCAAATTACAGCAATTTAACATCCCCCCTCCCCCCGCATTGAGTCATCCATACTCTTGATTCTGGCTACACAATTACATCAGTAATTGCAGCAGCAAGCATCCTACTTACCCTTGTTCCATTAGAAAAATACTTTGTTTGCCTACTTGTACTTATATTATACCATATTAATAATACTTATACCACGATAGTAATGGTCAAGTATTAATAATTATTTTATATCTGTAGTAACTTGTCACTTCAGATTTGATTTCTGCTTTTTGCAGCTTTCATTAGCTATTTTTGATCACCCTAAAAGTTTACGGTTATCGATTTGCACATAAGTGATTTGCCCACTGTTAATTTTAATTGATATAGCATAGGGTAAATTGAAAATAGTGGTGCTCGTTGATCCTAAACAAAGATGAATGGGTCCACAGATGATTTTTTTTATTAAAACAATATTTTGGTAACCGTTAGAGGTGTTCTTCTCAGATAATACTGATCAGGGCATCCATAAATCCCGTAATGGGTGCAAAAATACTTGTTATAATAAGAAAAGTCATTTGTAGCACTGTGCAATTGTAAGCTTGCTGTGGAGTGTGAGAAAAACAGTTCTCTTGGTTAGTGATTTATTGGCAGTAAGTGAAAAATAGCAATTAAGTTATTTAATAATTATTGTTATCTGTAATTAGAACACAAATGTTTTGCTGTGCAGTATTTTGGTATTTCGTGCAGAGATTTTGATTCATTTTATCTCTAGTAAAGTAAAATTTGTGAATCCCAATTGATTAATTAACAAAGTAATACATTTTGTTCAAATGTATTCAGCAATCTAAAAAATTGTAGTCATGTTCTTAAAAGTAGTGCTATGTATTTATAACTACCTAACCTGTAATAGGTGTTTTTAAAGTGAGCAAGGTTAAAGCTGAATGAATTGAATCGGCAGCCCAGCCCGGTTTTATTACACGCAGTTCAACATATTATTTACATTAATGTCTTCAACAAAGAGAATACATGTAATTATATTTTCTTTGACGTTATGATGTAAATAAAAACTAATCAGCATTGCTATGCTAAATTATATTGTTTCTGTACCTTTTTCCCTTTATTGCTGTTGCTCACGAGCAGAACACTAGCTATTCCTGATCATGATAATATTCCTGTAGCATAATTCATTAACTACAGATACACGAATAACGATCTGCATTACGTCAATTAAATATAATAATGACATCTAGACCAGTTTATACACAGCAAAAGACGCTTAATAGAATTGCCTTACCTCATCGAACGAACCTGCTTACATAACGATTAGTGCACTATTATCACTACTTTTGACTAAGATCAGTTCTGTTTGAAAGACAACTTGATTTTTTAATTGCTGCACCATTTTATTTTTCCCATTAGGTTGTCAATGGACTCGTCAATTTTATTACTCAAAACTTGCCGATTTTCATACCATATTGAATCTCTAAATGTTTCCCTAATTTAAAACCACAATTTTAATCATGAAATTGGCTTTTTTAACATGGCACCATTTTTCTCTTCTCAACAAGGTTCTATTTCAGTAGATTTTTTTACTTAAATGAGATCGTTAGGAGAGCGTTATTGATGCCAATCATACCACGAAAGACAGGCCAGGGCGAAGCCTCTAGCTTATTTTGGGCCACCTATAAAGCACATAAACTTATGAAGTGGGAATGACACTGCATAAAAAACAAGTTAGTCTGAAAAATAAAAAAAATCATTTGAATGCTATAAATTAACAATGCCTACTTAACACATGCACCACATCACGGAGAACTTGCATCACAAAACTGAATCACTGCAAAATTTCCGCTGGTCATCCAATCTCTTTCCCTTTTCTCAGCATCGCTGTCCTGTCCCGGCTTTAGCCCCACCACTAAATCTGCTTTAAGTGTCCGTAGCACACAAAGCGGAGCTGGAGCAAAGCCACGCAGCGATTCAGAAAATGGGGTAGTATGCGGCCACTGCAGATCTTTGGTGAGCTTTCTGTAATTGAGATCACCCTTAAATATGATCAACCCAGACTGTGAAAGGTCAGAAAACAAGTGCGAATCCATAGAATTCATTTCATTATAGTCGTGCGGCATAGTCCAGAAATCTTCCTCTGACAAGACGAATGAACCATCTTTCAGACGCTGGTGCCATCTCGTGCCCAACTCTGACATCGACTTGTTGTTTGAGGCACGCAAGATTTCTAGTGTCCACCAGAAATCCTGTGCAGTGGAATCTGACACGAACCAAGGTATGATCTTTGCATGCAAGTGTACCTTGCTGCACAAGTCCATTTTTATTAAAAATTCAGCTAAGCACAAATCGCCAAATAATTCAAAACCAGCATTGTCCAATATGATATCTATACGTTTTACACTATGCTTATGCTTAGCAGTTGATAAATAATGCCAAATACAGGGAATATCGTCCACAAGTAGATATGGCTGGAGATCGTCTAGCTGTTCTAGCGGATCACGCTGTTGATAGTTCTTCTCTCCACCACTTATAGACAAGTCACATCTGTTACCCCACAGCGAAAGCTGAAAGTAAAATCTCCTAATTATCATGTAAAACTGAAAAAGCACTAGAAAAAATTGCATAGCAATCTATCTCAGCATTTGACATTGCTACCTTACATGACAGCAGGCTTACTGTTAATATGCAGTAGGACTCTGTGTCAGTTTTCCACAGGCAATAAACGTTTTTAAACAATTTAACATAGAGTATAATCATGTGAACGCAATACAAAGCTATTTTATCGTATACTATTATTATTATATATATTATTTCAAGGTTTTGAAACTCATTCTCTTTTTATACTGGCAAAGAGTCTATAACTAACACTACCATTGACACACCTTTTCTTAGTTAATAAAATTACCTGTTAATTAATTTTTACTTTCCAGTATAATACATGTAAATATTGAAAATCAGCTATAAGATACAATTTTCCAAGTACATTACCTCCATTATATGTCGAAAATCTTTTTCTACAGTTTCTGAATCACAATGTGCATTATTTGACAGCAAAGTAAGCAGATGTGTACCAAGTACAATCATTGCAGCCTGGGAACTCATAAAACCACTTCTCTTCTGTTCTTCAAATGGATCGAAATCCTTTAAGAATGAGCTAAAAATACGAGTTTAATCGTATAAGCATTGACATTGTCAACTGATACACAAGAAGTTAGTAGCAAAAGAATCTATTAAGAATGAACTTTTTGTTATTATTGAATGATCAATCCACTGAGTTTTAAATGTCACAGCAAACAGTGGACTTAATAAATTGACAAAACATATGTTGAGTCCAAAAATTCTTCCAGAAAAAGCACAAATAATGGGGAGGCAGAGGTGATCAATTTAGCTGAGTTACCTCAACTGAAGAGCTTCTTGGATGCTCCTGTACATGAAACACTCAACGTAGAGCCAAGAAGCTGTGAACCAGCGTGGTTCAGCTTGCAGGTTGGCTTTCTCTTTCCTATAGAACTCATTCCACTGTTCAACGTCCCTTCTGCCATCAGTTAGCAGATACAACGGCTTGTTCGTCTGAAGTTCATATCGTAGTTTACTCATCCGTCCTACAGTGGACTTAAAATCATCAAAGCCATCCTGAAATTTTAAAATTGTACATATGCAACAAAACACTATGAAGAACAATTAAATTATTTAGGCTTATTTCTTATGGCATCAATGTGATTATAGTAATAAGATTTAAAGCAAAAAGAAATAGCAAAGCAAGTTAGCTCAGTAATTATCAATATGTAGCATAAGGCAGACTATCATATTTTTTTAAGGTCATCCCTCATAAATGATAAATATTCTGTTTACAGAACACAGTTTCTTTTTTCAATTAGTTTCTTCACTTGTTTTTTTTAGTAACTTTGTAGCTTTCAAGGAAAGAAAAATACCTAATCCATTCCAACAACTGAATTATAAGGCAAAATAATTCACTAAATAACTATATTTTCCACCAACAAATATATGAATTAAAATTCAAGTAAAATCACTTCTAATATAAGTTTGGATGTAATGCTAGAATGCAAGCTAAATGCTGACACAAATTTTGCACATTTAGCCACAGGCAACTTAAACAGTAGAGCACTTATATTCAAAAACATTTAAAATTTCTTGAAGTTCCTTCTTCAACTTCCCCTAAAAAATTCAATATTTATTTTTATAAAAAATGTCCATAAACCAATTTAAACAAAATTTAAACCAAATTTTACCATTTCTGAATCCAGATAATGTCAAACTTTGTTTAAACTCTCAGAACTGCCAAAGACTCAGGGAAGACAATAAAAAATTTTGAAAATCAAATGACTGCCTTTACTTTTTTCTTTAATTCTGACTTCATAGCTGTTCATTTGATGATAGCTAAGTAAGCTTACCTCTCCATATTTCTCACCCAACACATCTTTTTGTCTATATACCGTGTCAATTGCTTTTGTGAGAATTGAAGGAAGTCGGTCTTTCAGTGTTTTATATGCAAATGATCTACAAAACATTTTTAGCATGCAAAGTGAAAATGTTCAAATGTACAAAAATGTTAAAATTTCGGGAATTTATTGTATACACCATTACACAAATGTTTCATATCAGGTCAGTGTTGGTTTTGTTATTTAGACAATAACTGTGTTATGACTGCACACTATGAACAGTAATTCACACTACGAACACCTACTATAAATGGCAAAATGCATATTACCATGACAATAACGGCAATAATGAAAACTGATGGTTGTTAGCTTATCACAGGGCCCTCATAGGTTAGGTATAACAAAGTTTATATTCTTTTAGTAAAATGTGCTGATAATTTATTGGGATGTTGGAGAACAGCTACCAAATTCTTTCCTAACAAATTGTTTACTACAAGCCTGCAAACACCGCATAGAGCAAATTAAAAGCGACTAACTGCAAAGTGCAAACATTTGAACTATCATTAACATTTTAAATATGCAGAAATGATTTCAGTAAAGCCATTCAGATCACACACAGTTATTTTGTTTAGTCCTTCCAAAACATTCAAACATTCTTTAAAAACCGAAAAACATAGTCAGGCAACGAACAAGCAATTATAATTCCGTTGATAACTTCTATCAATTTAAAAGGAGACCCAATAAATTTATCAGAAATGGTTCAGGCAAAACTTCTGTAGACACATCCATGACGTTTCAATGAATTTCTTGAAAAAAGAACATTCACTTTATTCCAAAACATTCAAACATTTTTTAAAAACTGAAAAACGTAGTCAGGTAACGAACAAGCAATTATAATTCTGTTGATAATTTTTGTCAATTTAAAAGCAAACCCAATAAATTTAGCAGAAAGTGGTTCAGGAAAAACTTTTATGGGCGCATCCATGATGTTTTAGTGAATTTCTAGAAAAACGTAAATAAACTATGCACTGTATGCTTTCGCATTTTCATGATTTATCGTCGCCTGTTACAACGACGGTTTTACGGTGCTTCTGAAGCTTTGACTGGGCGACTGGCGTCGCCGTTCAGGAATGGGCAAACGCCATAATAACAAACAGATAAACATCACCAGAAATCGAATCGAATTTTTGGCTTTCAAAGCTTATCGTGTTGATAGTATGTTTTATTACTTTAATTGCACGTCATGCAAGTTCTCGACTTCTCGTCCCAAGTCCCAACTGAAGTTCGCTAACCTATCATTTATGTCAGAGATTAATAATAATAATAATAATAATAGTTTTGCAAAAAATTTGCAAAGAACTGCCTATAAGGCATAAATTTAAAATATAGTCCTTCCGAATAGAAGTGGTTACTGCCATTCACTTAAAAATCATGACGCTCGTGACGTAACTGGGATTATAGCTGTATTTACCTGTCTTGAGGGTGGATTTCTTCTGTTTTGGAATACTGCCTGCCTAATGTTTACAATTGACGTAATGGGCATATGATGATGATGATGGGAGAGACTTCATGACTTTTTGCAAGCGCGCCTTGGCTTTCCGTAAGCATGCACTGCTTAAACTAATTCAAACTTCTGCAGCTTACCTAATGTTCACGCAAAAAATATTACATTAGAATAAGCATTGGAATTTACATTAATGAGCCATGGCAATCAACTGGGCAATGTACAACAGAGGAGGCAACGGGGCACACCTAACAGGTGACGAATTAATTTACTTTCTCTTACTTTTTCCTTTATTTTTCTTCTTCTACACTTACTTAGATTAGTTACTTTAGAACATAGGCTTGAAAATAATTAGATGTGGAATATATCAGAATTATGGTCTAATACAATATCTTTTAACATTTTTTAAAACTTGGAAACAGTGTGCTGATTTTTAATGTTGTCAGGTACACTGTAGATAATTCCAAATCAGAGGTCCGAAATCCGGAAGCAGTTTGTAATCAGCTTTATATACAGAGATTGCTATATTATTGCAAAGTACTACATTATCAGTGGAAAGAATTTTGCACTGCATAAATAGGGATTCATTGACAATTGCAAATCTATTTAATCTGAAAAATAAACGGAAAAATTTTCTCTGGAGGGACATTAAAGAATTTAGATTAGTTGTATAAGTAATACCTCAAAGACAACTGATATAATTTAGATAGGGATAAATTAAAGAATAATAAAGTGCTTGTAAATGGGAAGCAGACAAACAAAGGCTGATATGAGAAATTATTCCAATATTTTTAGCACTCAAAACTGACCATTTTAATATGAAAATTCCAATCAAGATGTTCGTGAAGGATTACACCGAGAAGTTTAGTAAACTGAACCCGTTCAATAGAAATACCATCAATATACAAGTTAAAATTGGGGAGAATGGGTTTATTTTTAGAAGGAAACAAAATATATTTAGTTTTGCATGCATTTAAAGATAATTTATTAGCCTTAAAGGCTTAAACCAATTGGAGATATTATCTAAGCTGTTATTTATACTAATTAGATTGAAATTTAAGAAGTCAAAAAACAGAGTGTTATCAAACTGAACTATAGTAGGGCAAATAAATTTTTTTTATGTCAATTATATGTATTAAAAAAAGAGGCTTTAAAATAGACCCTTGAGGGACTCTATAAGTAATTGGTAATTAGAAGTGCAGTTATTTCATCTGACACACTGAGTACAATAAAGTAAATAACTACTTTGACTTTGTCATTTATTTGTTACTCTTCGAAAGCCGTAAAAGAATGAAATGTAAGCAACAGTCATTTCTATTATATCAAGTGGTTCTAAGAAAAGCCGCGTACACTTGCAAAGAAACTGCGAATATGAGATTCAATTATGAACTTCGAAGCCCTGGCTGTCGTACTCGTAAGCTGAACTAAACCATTGCCACTCGTATGAAAAAGTCTTGCACATTAAATTTTGTGATTTTGCGCCATAAAGGTTTGTCGTTTGTAAAGAAGAAAACGATCGGCGTGATTACTCAGTGATTAGCGATCATCTGAATGGCGGCCGAATGCATCGGATAGGAAAGGATTCCCCTTTAAAAAAGAAGACAGACCGTGTAAAACGTGTAATTGAGCCCAAACGAGACAGAAAACCTCCACATAAAAGAAATCTGCGTGTTGTTTCTTATCCAATTGTGTTAGTGTTTCATTTCGTACAGTTTCTCTTATTCCAGTTCTTCATACACTTGGGTAGAGCGTTAGTTTTCGTTTGGAAACAAACACTAGACTTCTCACTTAGCGTCGGCAAAAATAAGAAAGACTCCGTGAATGCGCAGAGAGAAATTCCGCGTCATGTACAGTCAGCCAGTGTAACAACAGCTGTGAGTTTTATACTGTAGTAAATTGAAAGTTTTATTTAATGTAGTTTTTATTTAAAATTAATATGAGAAGGCACCATGCACGAGTTGTACTTGTAGGTCTTGATTTTATTGTAATGAAGACCATAATAGTTTTATTGTATTGATTTCTTTCTGTCGGTTTAAGGTGTAATAATAATAATACCATGAATAATATTTGGTTGTAAAAACCTGACATATTAGAAAGATCGAAGTATTTGAATTAAGCAGACATTGTGGAGATCTTTTTGAGGTTTATAAAATATTGGCTAGAAAAGAAAACATTTTGCATAACGATGACTATGAATTTAATTTCACACATTAAAAATGCATCATCAGACACGTCAATAAATTTACAATGAAACAATTTGAGTAGTGCGAGGTGAGTGTACGACCATAAGGTCATTAACAGTAACATACTCACCTTACTTAAATGAAGTAGTTATTATAATGTGCATGATTATAATATGCATGCTTCTGTAGAAGCGTACAGTAAACTTAATAATGTAACTGAGGAGGACCTAATAATAGCAATGACATAAGAGCAATAAAACTGTGAAGTTGAGAAAGGAAAACATAATATGTAATTACGACTTTGAGTGAGCCATGAAGAGTGAAAAAAATTTAAATAGTTACGAATTTGAATTATCTGATTATTTGTCAGCACAGTAACAAGTAGTAATATAACTACGTATTTGTATGTTAACAAATTTGTATGTATACTGGCAATTGCACATAGTAGTGCCATGATGATCCTTTAAAGCTGACAGTAAGTATGGAGATAGACTTTATAATATTATAATTTATGAAATATTCTTTTATCTGCCTGAAAAATTCTTTAATGTAGTTGTAAAACTAGAGGACGTAGTATAAAGCTTTTTAAAGAGTGGTCACATCTTGACATTCATAAATATTCATTTACTATTTAATCTGCCTGTCATGGTAACTCCCGCACCAATCATGGTAAAGTTTAAATCCCCAATTGACAATTATTTTGTGTAAAAATATGGGGTTTTTATGAGTGTACTCGCTTAACCCCTAATCATAACAGTAGTATAACAGTATGATGTCAAAAATTGTTCGGCGCCATTTACCACACTAGCCACATACAGCACAATGCTATTCTTGGTTCAGGACAAATAGCGTGCGTATACCACGTGCTGCTCAATAACTGGGCTGCCCAGATACAGTGCTCAGTAGAAACTGAGCTGAGTTTACATTAGTAGCAGTGTCCATTCTCCTTGTTTATTTAATAATAATAATTTAACATATCGATATAATTTAAATAGTTAATTAAATACGTTCGATAAAAAAAATATTATTAATTCTGAGCAGTTTGGTTGAGAATTAATTTAAATTGTCCAGCTTTTTAGGCAATAACAGTTCGTTAGGGTATGTCATTTTTATTTTGCCTCGCTTCATATGAAGTACAACGGTAAATGATCTGTTTCATTACCTTTTCGTCAAACATTATTTTTCTCTTAAGTGCGGTATAGGGCTATTAAGCTCCTAACTGCGGTACGTAGGTTGGTCTCGTGAACCATTTGCCACCTTACTGCAGTATATACTATATAGGCTAGTGAACCAGTTGCCTCTCAAAGTTTTGTAATACATTACATGTCGCTTAATAGACTCACGTTATGATGGAAGTGTTGTTACCCAATTACCCGACTATTAGCCGACGGGTGTAGCCTATTACTGTAGAAGTATGAGTCATCACTCATCACCTTAGTATGCATGGCAAAGGCTTTAAATGTCAAAATTCCTATGTGCAATTATTTGAGAATACTAATTTTTATGTGAATTAATAAAAAAAGAAAATAAAAAAAAATCACACAAATCTGATTATTGCCACCAAAAATAACATGCACGATCGGTTGCTTCATTTCTTCATGAAGAAGTAGGCTTGTGAAATTCTCGTAATGATAAAAATGTTGAAAATCTGTTGCTGTATACTGTACATATTCACGCAAAACGACTAGTCTCCTAGTGCTTGAGCTACAGTTGGTGATGATCTTGTTTCCACTGTGAAAAGCATCCGCAGCTTTAATACGAAGCAAATTGCTGGGCAAGTGATTAAATGTTTAGCTGCCAGAAACAGCAAGGTTAACTGCAGTGGACGATCTGGTGGCAGATTCAATGCAAAACCAATTAGCACATATGATGAAAGTATTGTACCTGCTTACAAACAAAGCTGTACTTAACATGACAGTTTCTACATACGTTACAGTTCACAAAATTGTAAAGATAGCATAAAAGCAGTGTAAGCTCTTTGGGGACGCGCAAGTATGTTGTTTTTAGTACGCGAAGGAAAAATGTTGAGTCAGTTGTGCGGAGTAATTTCAGTCAATTACCGACAGTTTGAATAGGAGCGGCCTGTACCAGACGTTTTTGAGTCAGTTAGGCGAGTGTTTCTATTAACCGTGAGTCTAATAAACGGCACCTATTGTATATGGACAATGCTGCTATGTTGTCACCCTCCTACTTTAAAAAAAATATGCTGTATGCAATATTGCATGGATTAGTAAAATTAATTGTGTAGTGCTTTGCCTTTCCTAAGTGCTAAAAACATGTTTGTTATGTTTCCAGGCTGGCGAGCTGTTTGCTTCCTAGTATTTTGCATAAGCTGTGATTACTAAGGGCTTGGTTAGCATCTGTTTCACTTTTAAACTTGTAAATACTTCTGTAATAAGCAGTGTGATATCACCAGTCTCCAATGTGGCATTTGAATTTAGTGCATACATAGTAGCACGGCTATGGTAGAATGTTTAGTGCGGAGAACGGCGCCTAGTAAAAACTGACAATGCTCGACACAGCCATACGTGAAAATGTGATATCACTATTAATTACACAAAACCATAATGCATTCTACAGCTAATCACAACTCAATTCGATCATTTGATTAGAACTCAAGCACACATAACTATATAAGCACACATAATATTACTTAAGTAGGCTAATGGCAGGTTTGCGTACTGTACAATCATATAATAAGTTTAATAATAGAAGGCTATTTCGAGTTAAATTGATCATTCTGGCATGAATTGCTCAGATTTACAATGCTTTAGTACAGTAACTCGTTGCTTAATGACTCCAGCAAAACATGCCGTTAAGTGAAACATTGCTAAACGAAGCAATGTTGTCCATATGAAATCAATGGAAAACCATTCAATTGTGTGCCATGAGCAAAAATCAGTAGCTTTTGGCTATGTAAAAGTGTCCAGTTGTTTACAGGGGGAAAAAACCACCAACGGATAGTTACTTGAAAACTTCCTATTATGTTGCAAGAGAAAAATGAATAATGCTTGGTGCATGAATTAAACACTTTATTGCTTACAGACATTAGCATTTGTTTAATTAAAAAGCTAAGGAGTAACCAATGTGTGCAAAAACTAAAATCTAATTTTGAAACATAAGCTTTCTCCTCTGGTTGCTCTCCTTTAGCCATTTTATCCCTTTCGTTCCTTTTATTATTTTCATAAAAATCTAGTGTTGGTTGCTTTAATTTTTCCTTTTTTCAGCCAGCACTTCCTTATCACACTGTATGGCATTTACTATGGCCTGTCTCATCGTTTTCAATGTTATTTTTGTCACAGCTAATATGCAAGTGAGGTGAATGCAGCAATTAGCTATGTTAGGTGAGAAGGTTTTATCAAATAGATAATTTTGTTTAAAGGTGGGAAAAATGATTGCGATCTGACTGCCTGCTATCAGTTTAGTTGGGGAAGTTATTAGGGTCGTATTACCCATACAATGATCTGGGTTAAGTAGTGGGCTTCATTTATGCTGTGCAAGCTCAATAAACAAGATGTAGTGTTTATAGTAAGGTTAAAAAAATCGTTGTTAAAATGAAACAAAGTGAAAAATATGTGTAAAAAATTAGTGTCATTAAAATGAAATGTTGCTAAGTGTTGTTAAGCAAGGACTTACTGTATGGTCTGTGAGGCGCCACACTACTGGTTTCAGACATTCCATTTTTTAAATAATAATGCTTCTGAAAATGTACCAGGCACATCCTAGTTATCTTGCTAAAGTATATTGATATTGTGCTGCTTTCCGAGTTCTGCACTGAGTTTGCTGTATTGTTAAGTTTATGCAGTTTTCCAAATCTTAGATTTAGCATCTGTTAAAAATGCCAATTAAATCGGATAATAATATAATAGCTCGAGTTCTGCACTGAGTTTGCCGTATAGTTAAGTTTATGCAGTTTTCCAAATCTTAGATTTAGCATCTGTTAAAAATGCCAATTAAATCGGATAATAATAATATAATAGTTCATTAAATGAGATTTTTCTCTAATAGAGGAGCACATTGTTAATTTCTCAGCCTGTTGGCAGTACAGTTCACTCTTACTGTTTGGCTTCTTTTTTTTCTTTAATTTCGTGCACCTGGCCAGGATCTTGCCAGCCCGTACTCCAGTAGTTCAATGATTCAATCATGATCCCCTTTGCAGTAGTAGCAAGCAGACATTAAGTGACTGTGAGATAAAATGACACTATTTCACTTCTTTCATATCTTTAGTCCTTGTTCTCCTTTTGGTACTCAGCAATGGATTTAAGTGCTACTGATTATTGTTCGTACAGTTTCAATTTCTCCTCGTATGTTCCAGTTCTGTGGCATTAACCAAGGGCATAGTCAAATAAATATTCAGAACTCAAATTCAGCTTTACATGTAAGAGAACTCAAATCGTCTTTATTCGAATTTTTTTGATTGTGTTTAACTATTAAAATCTTGAAACTGACTTTCAAAGTCTCTCTTTAACTTCCTTAGGAAATTTTAGTGCTTCTAAGTCTTACTTTCTCCCCAGACAAGATTTAGTACTAAGTGTTTTTATGCCCATGACATGTCTTCAAAAGAAAATCTCAGAGAAGCCATTTACTACTCTGAACATTTATCGGATTCTGATCCGGCTCTGTGTATCCAGACTTGATTTGGATCCGGCAAAACAAGATCCAGTCATTTCAGTGTTACCCTATTAAGGATGCATTTAAAAGAAGAAGCTTAGTTATGGCTAATTGATAATGATAAAAGTATTTTGTATAATATTAACGTGAAAATAGTTATTACTTCTGTATGTTCTGTATTAATATATGCGATTATATTTTGTTAATAGGCTGTGCCCATGGACAAGGCGGTTAGTAACGAACCAATGGATAAAATCCTAGAGAAACAAAAACAGCATCACAAGAAGGCATTTGATTATATTTCACGAGCACTTCACATAGATGAAGATGACCATGGTATGAATTTTTTAATATCGCCTTCCAATAGTCCATAGTTTACAAAAAACAATTGTAGGGCAGACTGCGACATTCATCAAATTTTCTTAAATTCTAATCGCGTTTTGCTCAGTATCGCATTACTGCGAAACTGATTTCATCAAAAGAGCATTTTTCATTGCCTGATGTATTTTTAAGCTTTTCGTGCTGAGTTCAGTGAACAATCACAAATGGTTTGCCACAAAGCTCTTTATAGAATGATTGATCTAACATCGTTAACAAAATTGCTTCCGAATCAACACGTCAGTATCCTGTGTAACTTCAGTGAGAACTGGGCAAGCACCCAGAAGGAAATATTTAAGCCCATATGTTCATGTTTTTCTGTAGCTTGCTCTTGTACTTGCTTCACAGTACCTTGCTGTTATTTGTATTTAAATGCAAAATCCTGTTTGCTAGTGAGCTTTTGAATTTTGTTTGAAACTTACGATATAGTTTTTAGTCTCTAGCATAGTTTTAAACTCAGAAGAAATATTCTGTCATTGTGAAAGGAAGTCGCTGTCTTTCATTTACTGAAAACTATGTTATATCGTGCCTTGTGAACCAGTGAGCCAGTGGTGCTATGTTCTGTTGACAAAGTTGAGCAAAATTAGTTGTTGAATTTTTCATACATGCATAATATTGCAGTATGTGTATGGCCTACAGCCCTACACAGTCACATATTACTGTACATTTCAAGTGTGTGAACTAGCAATGCACTGATTGCTGGTGAAAAGCAATTTATTGCATTATTTTGTGATTGAACTTACTAATGACATTTTTTAAAGGCTGTGACCTATTACATACATTTATTCATTTACTAATGTTTTTTGGAAGTTTCATTTAAATTCTAAATTATCCTAAATCGAACGTTAATGATGAAAATAGCGGGGTCATTCATCATCTGTTTTCATTCTGTAATTTTTTTATTAATGTATTGTCATAATGTTATTACTCTTTATTTTTGCATACATAGACTTATTCTTAGCTAAATCACAAATAATAGCTGCCATCAGTTGTACTTACTCACCAATTGGTTTTCACGGGGCTCATTTTCTTAAATCTCAAGTTAGAACTGTGGCATAAAAATTTTCTGATTCCTATGACTCATTTTTATTCGCTTATATGTGGCCAAATCTCCAGATAATAGCCATGCAATCATGCATAATATAAGTGAATATTACCAACATGATATCAGCTGTGCATTCAATCAATTCTTAACAAAGGAGCTTTCACTATAATGTGACTGGATAAATATTGAACCTTAGTTGTCTGGCAGCCTGTGTCAGCCATATGCTGATGCAGTTAAATGGGCTAGTAGTTTTTTATACAGTTAACAAGCTGATATTTAGCCTTTAACAGTAGTATCTACTACTATTGTTAAATGTTGTGGCCCGACAAGATCTTAGCTTATTTTTAACAGTAATGTTCTACATTAGACATGTAGCTGGTTTCTTAGCCATGCTCAAGTTGTGCACAGATCCATTTGCAGTATGGTAGGGGTCAGTCTCACAGAGAAAGTCACCCAGAAGCAAATTTCCCAGGCTCCACCCTTTGTTTGTTAACGATGCTTAGCATTGCCTAAATTTGGTTGGTATTACAAACATGTGTTTGTTCCTATTTTCATAGAAAGCAACAGTCTTTCTGCATTAGATGTAGATACTGCTGTAAGAGTTGTACATGCTTTTTGAACACCTTAGAAGCATCTGAGTTAGTATTTTACATTAACTTGGCTCTGTAACTATTTTGCCATACCTTAAACAATAGCACGTATTTCAAATTTTTGCTTTATTTGTCAACGTAGTAGTTATCACTCATCACATTAATGTGCTTAGTGACTCACACTTTATAACAGAGGAGTAATCATTTTATTATTATAGACCTGTGCTGATCATAAATTCAGATTTATGGCAGTTTTAAGTTCATTACCATATGGAACGTACTACAAGGAGTAATAACATGTGCTTTGCAAGTCAGGAGAGGAAGCGATCACTTTAAGTTGACGCAAAAAGCAATTTGCAATTTGTTGCTTTGATTTATCATGTTTAAATGCCTAGAATTAACTTCCTTACTCAATTTTCTACTAATACTTGTGCCATTGACATGTAGTATTTTTTTCACTGTTGGCTGGAAAAACTTTTGCTTGAGATTGTATGCAGTTACTTTAAATAGGCAAAAAATTAAGTTTTTAGATTTAACTGAAAAAAAATGCCATTTAAGAAAGGCAGGTCAAGTATCTATTATAGTTTTCTGTAAATTGCGAATTAAAAGCATTAGTTATTAATTCTGATCTTTTAAGTTTACCCTTAGGCTTATGTATTGCCAAGCTTGAATGCGGTGGATGCTTGTGCTATTTCTATATCATTAATAAGGTTATTTACTGTTTGTCAAAATTGACGATGTCAGATAAATATTTTCGAGATTAATATTTGCCAAATGTCCCTAATTTTTTTCTATTTTATTTTTTATTGCAGTATTTATTTTTCATATGTAGGTCAAAAAGACGTTGCGATAGAGCTTTATAAGCGGGGAATAGCAGAACTACAGACTGGTATTGCCATTGATGTGTCAGGTACTGGTGCAAAATGTGAACGAGCACAGAAATTACAAGAAAAGATGTTCACGAACTTGAGCATGGCACAAGATCGTCTTGACTTTTTAGGTAGGTTTTATGAAAGATAATGATGTGTGATTTTCCGCATTTTTTTGCAGTTTGCAAGGTGAGGCTTCGTTTATTTGTTTTCAGCAAATGCAAAACAAAATCACTGAGATCATTGTTGGCGTCCACTGATGGTGTTAGTCAGGTAATGTTAAATTAACTTTTACACACGTTGGGTAATGTGGGTGGAAAAGCATCTCTCTGACCCTGGTAAATGCCCTAAGTGTGTTATTTTCTTGCACAAACTTTCTTTCTTAAGTATGTTTTTCTTTTTGAGATAGAAATTGTTTTCTGTGTTGAACGTAATGCTTATAAATATGTGTTCATTTAGGTGCATGTTTCAGCTTGTTGATCTGGAAATTTTTCACTATTTTTAATGTATATTGAGAAACCTGCATAGTTGACAACTGTCAGCATATTAAAATGTCTGTGGCATGATTTTATTTCTTTGGTGTGCTGTAATACTGTAGCCTAATTATTAAAAGCATTTATGTAGTATATCAACTCATTTAAATTTATGTCTTTAAATCAGATGTTCTGTAAATTTATATTTTGTACAGATTAATTCCTTTCTAAATTGCTAAAAGCGTTACTTATTGTGAGGCTTTTCTTTTGCATATTTTCATCAAGTACAGTTCCATTCACATTACTGTTTCTTGCTTCTTGGCTTCAGTATCTTGTATACCTATTATTTGTTGCTTTGTTGCTCATTCAAATTCTGCTTTAGTCTCACCAATTGAGCATGGTTTTTTTGTAGAAAATCTCCAGGTCCTGAAAAGCTTGGAAGAAAGTGATGGCAATGCATGTCTGAACACGACATACACTGTACAAACGGGTGCACGAGCTTCTGAAAAAGTGAGATCTAGTTTAGTGAAAACTAAGCCATCCATACCAGCAAATGTAAAATGCACAAGCTCTGGTGTTCGTGGAAACACTTTTGTAAAGGACAAAACTGCTAGTGCTGTTACTGCTGCCGCTTCTGGTATGAATCCTAGCTGTTGCTTATTTTATTGCTACCATAAAATCAAACCTGCTTTTGCAATTTGGGTAATTGTTACGGTACTGTTGGAACTTTCATGGTAAACTGAGAAATGTTTTGATGTGAGAAGCTATAATTAGCAATGCTTTCTATTGCACAACTTTTTTTTACTAAATAACGTTATTTCGTTGTTGCAGCATTACAGCATTTAAATTACAGCAGGAAACCTTGTGTGTTGAAATGAAGCCAAGATATCTGTTTTTGAATAACATGCAGAATTGCTTCTGTCAAAGTAATAATTGTTGTTCAGCAGAATATTATAGCACTGCCACTAACACATAAGACAGTGCTAGCAGTTTTTTATGACTAGCTAGCTGCTTTTCTTTTGGCATTTGCCATTTTTTTAACTCTTCGTCTTGCTTTTTGTACTCTGTTCTAGCCATTGAATCATAATCAAGATTATAAGCTTCTTTGTAAAATGGAGTTTTAATTCAATTTTGAACATAGGGTGCTATAATTTAAATTGAATACAAAAGGTCATTGATATCAGGGATATGATTGCTATAAATATTCTAACAATCACCCTCTGTAACTGTTTCATTTCGTTTAACTACAAACTTTTTCCAAATGATTTGCGATATTTCTGTGCATGCGTCTTTGGCGCAGTAATCGCAATGACAAAAAATGAAACATCTTCGCTATGATATTATTGTTTTCAAATGAAAAAGTAGTTTTTTAAAATAGGGTTGAACTATGTAACTTTTTCCAACACCTCTTTGGATTTTAAGGTACTTCACTCTTACTCACAAAAGGGTTTCACTACTCTTGTGCTTTGTGCTATTTATACACTAGGTTAAGAAGCTACCACTACACTAAATTACTAATAATAACTTACAGCTAACAGTGTTACTAACAGCTAATAGCAGTCATATCATTGTTCCATATGGTGGCGTGTACATCAAGCTGCATGCCAGTTTTATAACTATTTTTCCTTTTTGGAAGAAAAGTCTTGTGATAAAACTTTTTTTGGATGTCATTATTATAATCTGGCATGATCCGGCATGTAATTTTTTGTGGTGCTTCGATGGTGGGTGGCCATTAGTCTGTATTATGATATGGCGTTTCCTTCTCTGAAAATTACTGAGCTACAGGTTATGTTTTTTTATAATGCGCAAAAAAGGATGACTTTAGAAATAGTTGTTGGTTTGCAATATCCCAGCACAGATCGAAGTAGACCTCTAAGACGTTTCATTTTGAATCTGTTTTTTTACAGGTAGTTCTGATAGGCCAAGTCGTAGCAGTGGTCCATCTAAGAGCCAGACTTTGCCAAGAGCTTCAGTGCCCACTATGAATTTAGCTTCACGCAGTCCATTAGCGCAGAGGCGTAATTACCCTTCGCCACCTGTTGTTCGAAGAAATCCTCAACCTTCACCCTCTGCAAAACCAAAGGTACTAATTTTTTGTTTGCTTGTAAGTAAAAATATAAGACTTTTGATTAGGAATAAGATGGGCAGTAATTTTATATATTATGTAAGGTGCAAGCTAATTATATAACTTGCATTTTAACATTCATTTTGATTGTCATGCCAGGGTGTTCTAGTGTGCAGTGTGCATACTTTGTGTAGCTTGTACAAGAAGACATGCAATATCTTTGACATAGCTCTTTCTTACTTTTTTATATTATTTTTATTTTAGTCTAGTACGTCAGCTATGCGTTCATCACTTGCTCCGGCAGGCACAAAAAAGAAACCGAAAGCACTAAAGAATGTGGATTCAAAACTTGCAGATGTGATCTTAGATGAAATAGTGGATTCATCACCTACTGTGTCATTCGCTGATATTGGTTTGTTGATTTTTTAATCGAATGAATCAATAAATTATAAGTACATATTTAGACAAAAAAATGATAGCGGAGTCAGATATAAAAGGTTTCTGTGGTTCGATTACTTCTCTATGCTATTTTTAAATAAAAATTTTCCCTGGATGAATTGTCAGTATACAACTCGTGTCAGTGCTCAATAGCGTGACCTTGCTGTATTTGCTTATACACAGCAAAATAGATCAGTGAAAATTGGAGATAGTAATGAATTACCCCTACTATTGTAATTTTGCTGAAAGATGGCATGGAAGCAGGTTAGGAGTCTTTTAACACAATCATGGTGATTTTTTGTTATATCTTAGGCAGCTTCATTAATTTAAATAAGCTGTGGTAACTGGTAAGCATTAAACCATTAAATCATACAATAATCATTAAATAAAAACAGATTTAGTAATCAGAATAAATTTACACAATTCGCCAATTACCACTAAGTTCAATTGATTTAAATGTTATAAAGTTTGTAATTCCTTTCAATTGGAATATTTGGATTTCCATTAATATATTACAAAAAAACGTTACATTCGCTTCACTTTCTGCACAAATGTGGTTCTGCTTCAGTCTAGTAGCCCATTTTATTTGGAATTCTGCGCGGTACAACTTTTGGTACAATATCATTTGGTTCAACTTCGGGTTGGTGGTGACCAAACATAAAAAAATGGCTTGGCTTCAGTTGATAAAAATGTGGCTTTCTGTGCACCCCTGTTCAGAAAACACTTGCTGATCCTTTATATTTCAAAATGAGAAAATCTTAAAGTTTAGACCAAGTATAATTCTCACTACTTAAAATTTATTATTGATTTTAAGAGTTCGATGTGTCCTTCAACATAAATTTCAAATGAACTAGACAGCATTTGAAATCCAGAACTAGCTGGTGGATTTTTTTAACCCAATGGATGTGGCCTATGCAACGTTGTTGATTTTTAAGTGTTTTTGTGATTATGTTTCCAGCTGGTCAAGATACAGCAAAGCAAGCTCTGCAGGAAATTGTTATTTTACCATCTCTTCGACCAGAGGTGATTTTTTTTTGTTTTGGGTAAACACAAAAAAGTAAGTCTTTTCCAAAAATTCTTTTGAAGTTTATTTTTCCTTGCATTGGAATAAAACTTTCTGCCTTGAAAATAGATGCGTATATTGTAAGTAATACAGAGTTTTTAAAAATGCAAAATAGCAAGTTTTGACACGGTTTAAAAAAGATATTTTTTAAAGAAACAATAGATTATCTAGTTTACCATTTAAGTTCTGCTTTTATTTACATTAAAACACTGTTAGTTGTGTTTTCCTGACATTTCAATTACTTGCTCAGTTGAGGCCTGAATTGATCAAGAGGTTTATTGACAATGCAGTTATACTAATATAAATGCAGTAGAGACATCACCTATGCAATAAAGCATGTAATTATGCTAGAATTTTATTTTTTTCATTTTGATGGGCTTGATGGTATCAATATTAAGTTCTAAAATATTTTTTTTGGACTTTCTTACTAAAAGTTAGTTGGTAAGTGCGAAAATGCTTCTGATTTATCATTAAGTTTATAACCAAGTTGAATAAAAATTCTCACCTCCGTTGCATTTTAGAAAGGGCTTAATTTTTTGTGTCTACCCTGTATGTCGACAAAGCTGCATTTCAAGACTTTACTCTCTTAAATATAAAGTTGTGTAATTTACAGTACAGTTGATTTTTGTTAGTTTGTGGTAACTGTAAATAAATGCACTTTCTAATATTTAAGTAGCACAGGCAGTTTTTTAGCCTGTAGTTTGTTTAGTAAAGTCAGTCTAGTAAAAATCAATCATTATATATCGAAATGGCTTACTTTGTGCTTTCATATAGCTAGCTAGTATTTTGCAAATATAATTTACTGTTACTTTTAATTCTATTTATAAATATTAAAATTTACTGTTGTGCAATATGCGTAATTGTTCACACTTATGTGTTCAGATTTCATTATGCACAATAATGTGACTTAAATGCAAGTTTGTCATAAGTGATTATGAGACAGTTTGATTTTTCTTGGAGTGTTTGATTAGTAGATGGTAGCAAATTTAATTTTAAAGTTGATTTTAATTTTTTTACTTTTTGCTGCTTAGTTGTTTACTGGTTTAAGAGCACCCGCCAGAGGTCTACTATTATTTGGCCCTCCGGGAAATGGAAAGACGATGCTGGTAAGATACTTGATTTAAATATCTTGAAACAATGGAAACAATTAAAGTATATGAAACTGTGTCAGAAAAATGACTGCTGGAATTGACGAAGTACTATAGTAGTAGTGCTCAAAATGATTTATAATTAGCTTTCTCACTTGGCCAGTTATGAAGCTAGTGAGCAGTTGCCTGAAAATCCAGGGGAGAATTATCCTATCATCCAGTTACCAACATGTGAAGTCTTGACAACGTGTGTCAGCCATGTTGTGACTGCAGGGTCTGCTTAAGCCATGAGGATTTCATTGAACTACATGTCTTTATTAGCGTAGTAATACTGGGAGGAGGGGGTGATACCAGTTTTCATTTACATCACGCCCCTATCCTGACTGAAAACTTCTGAGCTTCTATAACTATAGTCGGAAATTTTCTGGAGTAACCCGCAACTACAATATTGAATGATCATTAAATCAGGAAGTCATATTAATTTAGCTGAAGCTCAGACCTATTTAATAACTCCTTCATGCTTTAATTGAGTTCTTGTCTTAAGATTCCTAAGCATGATGTACCTGGTTCCCAATAAACTACGTGTAAGTAGTACATGCGTTCTGCAGTGCAATATGTACGACCTATGTAAATTTTTGTGTTTTGATATTAATTATTTTGTTATTTTGGTTATTTTATATTTTGTACATGTATTTGTTCTTTTGTGCTATATTTATGTGAAAAAAATTAATTACAAATTACATTTCATACTAAAATGAAAAATATATGTTGTATTTTTTCACTTTGTGCTTGTAAACAAATACATGTGATAAATAAAAAAGACCCGATGCCATGTTTTACGCCAAATATTACAAAGTGTTCTCAGTGTAAATATGGCTTCTAGTAACTAGAAAATGTGCTACCCAAGCAGCAAAAAATCCATTCACATTTGATTCTGAAAGAATACTGCTATGTATTAGAGCTGCAAGAACCGATATCTGTATCAGTTTTAGCTCTATATTTACTCAAAGGACTTCGCAAGTACCTCATCATCTGTGTTAGTTATTTAGTTCATTTATTAGCCTTCTAGTGGTACTTAAGTGGTCTTTTTCTGAAGTTAAAGTGTGATTTGGTAGGCTTTTTGTTTTTGCTTTACCGCAGCATAATGTGACTTTATGCTGTTTATCATTTTCATCCAAAATAAAACAACAATAATTAACGCTATTAACTGTTCTACCTTACAGGCAAAGGCAGTAGCTTCCGAGTCAAATGCGACATTTTTTAACATCAGTGCTTCCAGTTTGACGTCTAAGTATGTCGGGGAAGGAGAAAAGATGGTTAGAGCTCTCTTTGCTTGTGCGAGGGAACTCCAGCCTGCTATTATATTTATTGGCAAGTTTGTAACTAGTCTTCCATTTCATTTACCTAATTTGTAATACTGTTTTGCTCTTAGAAAACTGAGTATTTCGCGAAGCAATTTTGCAGCTTATTTCTTATTGAAAAAACCTGCTGTTCTCTAATGAATAGGCCTTTCCAACTTCATATTAGGGTTCGTTTATGGACTATTTTAGCTGAAATACAAGTTTGCGTGGAAAGCATTCAGTTGGATAGTTTAATGTATTTAGCAAATTGCTAATGTGTTGCAGATGAAGTTGACTCCTTACTCACTGAAAGACGAGAGAATGAACACGAAGCTAGTCGCAGATTAAAAACAGAATTTCTGTTAGAATTTGATGGCGTTCGTGGAAATGCCGAGGAACGAATTCTAGTCATGGCTGCAACGAACAGACCAAGTGAGCTAGATGATGCAGCTCTGAGGTAAAACTAAGCTTAGTTCTATGAGTTTTATCCACTGTTGCAAGTGTAAGCAAGATAGAAATGTAAGCAAAATACCCATAAAAATTCTTGATTTGAGCTAGTATTACTGATTTTTATCTCTTGAATGCATTTTACCTATTTGCATTACTCACTATGTAAAGTATGGCTTAAGTTAAGACTTACTACATGAATGCTGTTTTTTGTAAACTTTATTCTTATGAAATGTAAATCCTATAACGTAGACCTATAATCTATAACCATTCATCTGTGAAGTGAGGAACAAAATTGAATAAATCTGCACTTTGAAAACCTGTGTACTTCCAGGCTTAATGGAGAAAGACAAATATTGATGCTCTCTTTTTTAGTAACTAACATATTTTCTGTAATTTTCTCATGTTTCTATTAGACGATTTGCAAAGAGGGTGTATGTCACACTTCCAAACTATTCCACTAGAGTGATTCTTATCGCCAAACTACTTTCAAAGCATCACAATCCTTTATCAAATAAAGAAATCGAGGAATTAGCAAGGTATGTGCCCTCAAGGTGGATTAAGTTATATGTATGCACTGTACAGTGTAGATCCTGTGAATACTTCAGAAATTTTTGTGCTTGTTCAATAGTATAATAGAATAATTGTCGATTTACTTTGTAATTTTTTTATTTGCTCTTTTGCATGGTCACCTTTGAAAATTAATATTTCCCTTGTCACATCATTTTATAAAAGGGTGATAATGTGAAACTTGTAAGTTAATTTACAGTAATATACGTTGATATTTAAAGTAAGTTACTTTTTAATTTACTAGCAATTGTATTCTAGGTTAACAGAAGGTTACTCGGGTAGTGATTTAACGTCCTTGGCAAAAGATGCTGCATTGGGCCCAATCAGAGGTAAGCATTTCATTACCCAATAGGTGACATGACTTTGTTGTATAAAATGTCGTTATTTTGGCAATTGTGCCTAGGTGTTGTTTTTAAATGCAACAAAAACTTTAGACAGGCCTCTTTAATATAGTAGTACCCCAATTTCGTAAATTCAAAATCTATAGTTTTATCAATTTGCGGCTGGGAAAACACAAAGTTAATTTTAAATTTGCTTTTTTTACATTTTATTTGCAGTTACAATTACAGTCTTTGGTAATTACTTTTTATATCAAAATTTGTTTCATACGTACATACTTTACTAGGCTCGTTTTTCACAAACTTTTTCACTGAAAATTTTTGTTATATGATATCCTGCAATTAGTTATACCGAAAAATAATCTTGTGATGCTTTATCTTTTATTAACTGATTTAATTATGATTCCAAATTTATTGTGAAGTTTGTGCTAACTCTAATTCCCAGTGATAGTTTTCATTCTGTATATTTCATTATTTTGCATGATAGAATTTTTCTTTGCAGAGCTAGACCCGGAACAGGTAAAATTTGTGGATCCGGAGAATGTACGAGACATCAGGTTTGGCGACTTTGTTTATGCCTTGAAGCACATACGACCCAGTGTTGCACCTAGTACTTTACAAGGTTATGAGAAGTGGAACAAAGAATTTGGCGATACTTCTGCATTCTAGATGAGCAGTAAATATAATAATCAGAATTATTTATCTGAAAAAATGTTATGTACACTTAATTTGCCTGTTGCATCTCGTGAACAATCAGAGCACAGCCGATATTAACAGTGGTGTTCATACTATTTTCAGAATTTTGCCAGCTCATTTCTGAGTTGGTGTGGCAATTTATATGCTATTAATGCTTGTTAACTTTTCTACTAAATCAGCCAATTTTAAACCGATGGTGGAACTTTGACCCATTGGTGTTGGATAAAGGACATATGGGGATTAAAAAATAATCAAATTAATGCCAATGGCATTCTGACTTTTCCTGCATAATTTTAATTTAATTTTGATAGTGTTACTAGTAAATACTTGCTAATAAATTGTTATTTGTAATTTACTAGTATGTAATTATACACACAGGCAAAAATAGGTGATTTGTTATAAGCTGATGCTGAACATAACTGCTTCAAACTTGTCAAGATGCTCATAATAAAATGTGCAAAGCTTCACAAAGAGTATCTGCGGGATTGTTTGTGGAGGAACTAACTGGTAAAGGTTATAGTGTGTATGACAATATTTGTACTACAAGATTTGGCCAGTCAGCAACTGAATGAAACACAAAGAATTACCGGGGTTCTGAGTAATTTTTGTGTTAAGTGGCAGTTTAAGCGATATGTTCAGATGGTTCAGTTACTGAATATGCTTTAAGATCTCTATTAATTCGTGTACGGGAAATGTATTTTGAATTTTGCCAACATTTTTGCTCGTTCTTGTCTGTAGTAAATTATTTTCCGTGATATATAGTATGATGTATATCAAAAGCAATTACCTCGTTTGTTAAGAATTATTTTTTCAGCCAATTACTTATTCATTATTAAGACAAAGAAGGCAGTTTCAGAAATGTAACAAGGATAGCATTAAATGCTGTAAAGATAATCATATGTCAGTTTCTATTATAGGCAGTTACGCACACATTAGGTGTACATAACTGTATCATCGAAAGCAAGTAACAGTAGCCCATTAGTTATTGTATTTGCAGCTGCTATTTATGTGGGACTTTAGACTGTAGTAATGGATGAACGGTAGAAAATTTAAAATGGAATGTTTAACAAGGTACTTTTTATAAGGCTGAGAAATTCCATTTATATATGTCGACTTTTTTGTTACTTGTATTTTATGTTTTGGTTAATATTATTAGAGTGTTTTTGAGATTCCTTTATTATGTTTTTATTCTTATTGTGATATAATTGATTTGTAAATAATTTGTGCTGTAAATGTGTTCTAACAAAGCACTTTTAGACTTACATGAAGACAGCATCATGAATTTTTTATGACTTGATGTGCAACTAAGTTAAAGGTAACATTGATTTTGTTTTTCTTTTCTTTTGTAAGTGTGTATGTGAAGAAAAGAAGCTAAAGAAGTTAGAAATGGACATGTAAAATTTTGGCATTTTTGTGCAAAATGACAGCCAGAAATTTACATTTTTTGCATTGCGAAATTTGTTATATCTGCTTAGCTTACAGGAAGTGTCAGTTCATTTTTGCATTTCTGTTCCATTTTTTTAAACTGTTGTAACTTGTTTGTGGCCACTGAAAGTATTATTGCTTAACTAACGGATTGTAAATTTACGTTGTGCTTTAACTGATTGATGTTGTATTTTGTGTATAATAAGGTAACAAAACAATATGAGCTTGAAATTTTAACTACTTAAAAGACAAGATTAGCAAATTCACATTCAGGCGAAATATGCCAATTGAAATTTTTTATCATCTACATGTGAATTGCTCTACTCAATTGTAAATGTGAATTATGTAAATTACTAAAAAAATTTTATACTGCCTGAGTCTCAAACAAAGTGCAGCTATTAGAGAGTCACTGTTCCTAGCTGACATAAAATTATCCAATGAATATTTTAACGCGCTGCATAGTTTGCTAATTTTCTCCTGTAATCACTTGTACATTAGTGCCCTTTACTTCAGGTCATGACACTGTTTTTCGAGCAAACCCAGTAAGATAAAAGCTGTAGTTGATGGGCAAGCAATGTAACTTGGAGAATAACACAATTGCAAATTTTTCGTTAACACTTGCTAACATGGTAATTATCGATTACATTTGGTAATTATTGACAATTGCTATTCTGTCTGTCTGTAAAAATGTACCCTATGCCAGTGTTTAGTGTACAATTTCGTCACATTCTTCTGTAGTAAGTTGTTACCCAAGCAATAGCAGTTTTTTCAATAAACTTTAAAATGTTGCTTCATTTCTTTTATTCCAACCATCTTTCTTGTTAATTGCATGAAAAGTAAAAACATTGCTTTCAGATCAGAGTTGCTGTAACACAACGAGGGGTAGGAAAGAAGTTAATATATTTTAGACTAATTTAATATTTTCTAATTCAGTAGGTTACGATATGGAGTACTGAAAGTGTAACATTGAATTGAGGTCAAGACAGTCAGAGTTAAAAATTTCCCACTATTAAACAATCCAGTTACGTTTTATGGATGAGGTGGCATAATTACGATTGTATGTCGTTTCGCCAGGTCACGATTAGCCAGTGGGTCATTTCGCCAGTCTCGTTTCATCAGTCTACCATTTCGCCAGTCTATCATGTCGCCAGTCTATCTTTTCGCCAGTCTATTATTTTGCCTGTAAGCATCTCCAAAAGCAATATTAACGGTCTGGTTTCTTGTCAGAATGTGAAGTAACTATTTCTCAAAGAATTTGAATTTGTTTCATCTGGTAGCAAGTAGAAGATTGAGATTATTAAACTCTCGAGGTAAGTAAAGCGGGTCTGACTCTAACAGATACAGATTGTAGCTAACGTCATGATTGCGAATTTTTGACTTAACAGCAATACTGGAATACTAAAATGCATCATTGAAGTACTGTACCAGGCTAAGCCACCACTTCTAGATTTATCAGAATCTTACGGGCGATCACTTAATTCTAGCACAAGTAAAGTTGGGAATCTGTTTTCAATAGTACTTTCCAACCAGGTCTCAGCTAGACCAATAACTTTAATCGATGCCTTAATTTCTACACTGATTAAGATATCTTCTGGTTGGGCGAAATTGTGAAATTTATCTAGTTTACTTGACAACAGATCCCACTTGTTCAACTTGTCACTGTTGGCAAATGTGCCTTAATATTTTAATGCAGTATGGTTACATGTTTGACAAAATTTTACTCGCGTACATGCCCTTTTGCTTCTGTTTTAGAATGATTTTTGTCATTGTTGATGTTGCTGGGTCTATTAAGTCTGCTTTTGAGATTTTCTTTGAAACTATTAGCAATTTTTTATGCTAAAGAATTCAGCTTTCTTGCATATCGTAAAGTTTCCTTCATTGATAATTACTTTGTGGAAAAATGGGGTTTTTATGGTTGTATTCCCTTAATCCCTATCTTTTCTCACCAGTCCGCCTGGTAGATATATTATCTGTCAGCTGGTAAACCCGTGGGAATCATTTTTTCTTGGCTCAGTATGCGTTTCTTGAGCATAACAGGTCTTTTATGTCAGTGGGTTGCTAACGCTATCCTGACAACCCACCCCATTTACCCGGGCTTGGGACCGGCACTTAGTTCAGCTGGATTGCTGCCTCAGTGGTTGGGTAAACAGCAGTAAAGTATATTCAAAAGTAAATGCATGGCTGATCACCATTATTAGAGATGGGCAAACTGACCGCAAGATAAAACCTGTTATTCAATCGGAAAACTCTGCAAAAAATACTAAGCATCAACAAGTAAACATAATTCTTCCGAAGCTATAGGCTGACAAATAATGTGCGATGATAGTTTTCAGAATACAAAATTCTTTTAAAAATTAACACAACACGGAAAGTTTTTGTGCATAATCAGACGACAAGCTAGCAGTGCAGTGACATAATTAATTATTATGAAATGAACAGAGACAAATAAATGAAAATGTAATGTAATCTACTAATCTAATCAAGTTGGTATTTGTCACACTTATACGATTTTAAAAGAACCAAAAGTTTATTTTATAAACAACGCTGTAAGTATATCATATACTGCACTAAAACAAACTGCACTGAATAGAAATCGTAAATCGTTCTCGCTTGGATACGTCTTGTCAATTATCAACAGATAGCTCAATGCCAATGATCGCAAAATAAAAACATTGAGTACATTAGGATTTATTAATCAAATTAATATGCGTTGTATGATATAATTACTGACAGTAGTGAAGTAATGCACGCATCCGTAAGTTTTTGTTTTACTTTTTGCCCATAATTTATCGTTTTGAGTAAATAAAAGCAAAAATTTGAAAAACCATGCGGCTGCTTTGCGGTTTGTGTATTCATCTTTTCTGATAAATGTAAGTAAATTTGTTGAAGGGAAAAGCAATATCTAATTTTGTACTTTTGTTCAAAGTAATCCGTGGTCTAAAATAATTAGAAAGGGTTTGTATATTTTCGGGCGACATGTGTTAAAAATTAGTAGGTTAATACTAATAGATGCAAATAATTATTTTTTCTTGTAATTATATACAGTAATATTAAGAATATAAACAAAATGCGTTACTAATAGCTTAGGGAAAAACGGTAAAGGTTAGCAAATCAGCCACCCTTGTAGTTAAAGTTAATAGAACTTTGAAAGAAAATCTAGCGACTATTTAAATCTAGGTATTTTGCACGCTTAACTTGAGCTCATTTGTCTTATCTGGTTTAACAAATGTACGTAGAGAAAACTTAATGCGGGTATATACAGTACTTCCTCTTTAAAGGGGGAATATCACCAAAATAAATTTGAGCTTGAATAACACGCAATTACATATATGTAAATCGTTCTTCCCGAAAATTTAATGTTTAAGAATCTTTGGCAAAAGTTCGGATAAAATTGTGTACAAAACGAAAATTTGACTAGGCTATCATTGAGCATGGACCTGCGGCTGCACCTGTGGTGGCAAAAATTGTCGTATTGCAGATGAGACTTGGCATAAGTCACAAGAGGAGAACGCCTACGCTGTACGCGCTATACACAACACTGTTTGAGTATTTGTTTGCACCAGCAAGCAGCGTCAGCATACAGTACTTTTTATGCCGTTTATACATTGTGACGGTATCTCAGTATACTATAGTATATACTACAGTATACTATACCAAACACTAGCTTATTGTGGATTGAATGCTTGGTCTTATTGAAGAATAGCCGTGGAGTGTGTTACGCTAGGATTGAGCAATTAGACGGGCTGTTCGATGCAGCAGTCAGACGGAAAGTGTCGGAATATGAAGTCAAAATATAAAAAATTTTACTTAGTTTCCAATGAGCAACAGAAAATTATTGAAGCAATTAAAGCACAATCTAAAAAAGCTGGATTCATGCTTACAAACTGCTGCGACTTGATCTGTGTGTTTTAATTTCTCGGCTGTTTGCTTTGCAACGCAAGTTTAGAACATGACGAACTCTAGTGTTAAAAACATTGTGCTTACACTTTGGACAGATTTAGTCAGATGCAGTTTTTGGTAGTGTCTTTTTTAATTAGTTTCATTTTAAGCCCAAGTGCATAGTTTATCGAGCAGTTTAGTCATCTCGCGATTTGTATCCATTTCAATAAAAATATCAGAATTACATTACGTAGTGCAATTTTTTGTATTTATGACGTTTCTTCTTCCTGAATTTTGAATATTAAATAAAAAAAGACATTGCAAATCATAAATTATGTTAAACCTTACAGCATAAACAATGAGTTCAGTATATTTGGTAATTTGTATAGAACAAAGAGCGTTGTACTACATTATTTTGTACTACATGCACTTTTTCAACTGTGTAATAGAATGAGTGTCAGAATAACCTTGCTTGAAATAGCACAATAAATAATTATTTTGTCATTGAACCAGATTATATTGTTATTTTTTATTTTGTAAAAGTGGATAATAATATGTTAATAATAAATGCATTATTATCATTAATTTTTACTTCAGTCCAACTGACCACAAGAATTTTATTTAATCCTAATAATATTGCTGTGTAAAAATGAACACAACATGTTGTTGTCATATAAAAACAAAAGCTAATGAACAACAGTTAAAGTTCTGGTTGATATTAAAAGTCTTACCGATTTAACTGACTGAAACATGACAAAGTTAAAAATGTTCATATATGTTTAATCACTACTGCTACAGCTAATATGTTATGGTCCTGTGACCATGGGTTTCACATATTTTTTGTCAAGGCTGATAAAATGAAGCTGTCACTAAAAATTGTCTCACTAACTTTATAATTATGCTTCAGTGAGTTTCTCTGTGTTACAAACTCATTAATTCTTCTAGTAGAATGAAGTTATTGTATCGGACTTGTTTTACAAAAAAAACTTTTTGTTACCAAGACGCGCACTTTTTCAGCTTGTATTGCTGACAATGTTTTCAATCAATGCCACAAGAATTTTCACAATATGCTTTAGGTCTACTTTTGCTCAATGATTGTTTACACGTCTATTAGAATATACCATAATGGACCTATAACTTTCGACAGTAGTAAAATATATCACTTTTGCAGAATTTGATAGAAACATGTGAATGAGCGCAATGACAATCGTTTCTATCAGCTGACTACCTATCTGACTCAAGGTCAAATCCTGTAGTGTAGTAATAATGGCTTTATTTTTAGCCCAGTTGTGTACGAGAGTATCACAACAAAAACTGCGGGTACACTGTCTGCTACATCATTAGCAGAGCTGCGCTAGTTCAATTTTTTCACCGGGAAGGATGTAAGTGCAGCTCTACGGCGTTTCTCGCGAGATACAAAAAAATTAATTACACTTTAATTAGACAACATACTGCTAAAAAAATGCGCCAAGTTGCTCATGGGTAAGACAACTGTAAAATAAGTTTAACTTGATTTTCATGATATTCTCCTTTAAACAGCTGGCCAGTCGGCGTCGTGGTATAGAACATTCAGAAAATAATTGCCATTATGAAAGTGGCAAGTTCATGTTGATGTAGTCTAATAATTTTAACTCAAACTGTTCAACTTCACTGTTTTTCGCGTAGTTAGGGATGCACCGGATCCAGTTTTGCTGGTTCCAGATTGGATGCAGATCTGTATGTGTCGGAGCAAGTTACAGATCTGCAAATTAATGTAGACAATATTTCATTTATTTTGCCATTTGCTCATGTGGTGGCATCATCTGTTCATTTTCAGGATGACTGAATAGTTTTAAGTAGAAATTCTTTTAAATTGATGTGCTGCAATTTTGAACACTTGATTTGCGCTTCAGTTCTTTATTACATATACAGCATATAGCGTAATCCCCATTTGTTGGATTTACACTAAAAAAACTGCAACTATGGAAGCAGATGACTCTAAATTTTTGGCATTTTGTGCATGGGTACATTAAAATTACTGGATTTTGGGATCCAGAACTGAATCAGGCACTTCCCTAAATGTAAACATTTTTTGTACTGGAAATGTTTGTGAATTGTTTGAAGAAGCCATTGCACAGCATTTTTCGGCACGTGATTACTTAAAGCCTTGTTGGTAGCACGTTTTTTGCCATCCCTTTCCTTCTGTTTGTCATTATGTTAACCATACTAAATAACTAGAGGAAAGTAGAAGGGTCTGAATATGGTATCTTCCTGCAGTGATCTTGCCGTGCTGTTATAATAAGGCTATTTAGTGAAATGTTGCCCTCACTATGCTAGTTGACTTATGCAAAATGTTGGAACGAAATATTAAAACCTCGGTTTTACTTTTAACAGGTTTTAACACTCAATTGCAAGGCCTAACTGAAAGTAGATGGAAGTGGTGGGATGAAACCCATCTCGTTATCAAGGATAATTCTCTATGATGAGTTGCCATTCTAGCAATTAAGTGTCTCTGTCGCTTCGAATCTGTACGTCCCCCTTGTACAACTAGACCTGTTTCTTAGCGAGATAGTGCCAGGGCAATACGCCCTATGAAACAATTCATTCATCCATCCGTTGACATGGCTTGGTGTCATTCATCCATTGACCTGGCTTGATAGATGATATTGTTTATAGGAAAACTGGACCCCATCTTAAACTGTAGCTCAAAATAATCTACCTTAAAAATACATACTATTTTTTCAAGAATGACTTACGTGAAAGAATTATTAGCAGTAGAATGTAATTTCATGTTATCATGGCCAGCTCTTTGCTGTTACAAGCTTTTTACCATTTGCTAGTTATATCTTGTGCCTGCATCTTGGAAATGCGTTGCACAAAAACAGGTGATGTACCTCTCAGTTCTAAGGTGTTCATTTGTCACATAGTGCACACAGTCAAGAGCTCATTTACTTAAGCAAAGCGGCAAACTTAGAATTTAAATTTTAAACTTAAAATTAAATGTGTTTTTGTATATCACACTGAATGTTGTTCAGTAGCGCTGTGCTTCAATTTTCAATTTTGCAAACACGTGCAGCATGCTCATGGAATGTTTGTTGAAATAATTTTCATTTGTGATGTCATCACTAGTTGGGCTTGCCTGTTGTTGCTTAAGTTTTTAACCTATTATTTAATTACCAGAAACACTTTGGCATTATTATAGTTCTTGAAATGTATACTTTAAATGTATATTTATTTGATATTCTGTCGGGCAGCTTCATTACTGATTTTAGCAGCTAGCTGTTTATTTCATTGAGGGAAGAGTGGGAGGTAGGATGTCCAGAACTTGGTTGAGATACCGCTGCCGGTTTAGTAATAATGTTAATAATGAGACAGGATCCATTCCCACCCCACCACCTACATTAAGTAGACTTTGCCGTTGAGTGCTGGTTTTTAGTTTGCACAGTGTCAAATTGTCTGATTTACAACCATTATGACCTACAGTAACTGTTTATCGTGTATTGCACTGTGCTAGTATTTTGAAAATTAAATATAGTAAATACTATAGTAACACTAGACATTTGCAGGTAGTATTTTTTATTTAGCAAAGGTAAAGTAATCAGAAATTCACGAAAAAGGTGTAACTTCAACATCGAATGCTCAGAAATATGAAATTGTTTACCATCGCAGTTTGTTAAGAGATACTGGCCACTGGCAACTGTACATACTTATATCCCAGACTAATTTTTAGAACTAATAATTCATTGTAACTATTGTGCCAGATAAATGTGTAGTGGTGGTTATACTGACAAAAATATACTTAAACACTTCTTAAGACTAATCGTAATTTTCAAATGATGTTCTCTGACCTCTTCTTTACAGGTTGGGGAATTGGTAAACCTCAAGGCCGGCTCAAGGCATAGGCAAACTAGGCAATGCCTAGGGCAGAAAATTTTTGGGAGGAAAATCTATTTGTCCTTTGGAAGCAAAAACATGTGATTTAACTCACAAGTGAATAAATTTTGAGTTTAAACTTTCTTGAACCAAAATGCTTTAAAATTTGCAAAATACTGCTGCTACATCAGTTAAAGGTCATTTTGCATTTTTATGGATTTCACTTAATATTTAAGCTCTAGAGCTTTTGGCATGCATGGCATATCTCCAGTCATTCTGTCTCATTTTGATAAAATTAATACATCTGTAATATTTGTAAAATTATAAACAATGCATCATAAGTGAGACTCAGTAGACTTTAACTCTTTATTTCAATTGAAAGTGAATTGGCTAACAAAATAGACATTAAACAGATAGCAAATGAAAGTTTGCTACAAGAAAAGCATGGAAGGCCGCATTTTTAAGTTTTAATGATGTATGATGTGATGATCTGCAGGAGCTTAATTGCTAAAAATAAAATCGACTTTGTGCTGTGTATTTTTATTATAATGCTGCAGCAGCGCCAATCAGTATGTGCGCCTTCTGGACAGATGTCAGATCAGACTTAGATTCACTAATTTGCTGACAGTGCTATTTTCAAGCCTAAGTTCATTAATGTTAAATATACTATTAACTCGACGGGTGACTTTTCCACCACCAGATTCGCCGAGTAAGGATGGTAACAGATAGGTCAGCTTTATATATTATTATAACATACTTACAGTTATTCTGCGCAATCTGTTTGTCAACAAAACAGGCAACAATCGAGTTATGTAGTGGAATGTACTCCATTGTGAGCTCTTTTAAGATATCAAAGGCGATAATAAACTACAGTGCACTTGTTAAAGTTTATAAGGTTTGGGGAAAAATTCTATAAAATACAAATTCCTACCATAAAAGATAATTACTTGTCAGATATAATTAATTAGTTAATTAAAAAACAAATTATTCAAAGCATGAAACTTTAAATTTTTGGTTCAAAAGAAAGAAGAAGGCTTTCAAGACCCTTAAAATGCAAAAAAGCATTGTCACCCGTGCTCCATTGAGATGAATTTTTCTAGGTTCGCCTTGGGTGATAAATTATCTTGAAACAGCCCTAATAAACCTATTGATAATTTGATATCGTACACACATTAGTTTCCAAAGTCATGTATTAAGCCAGTACCCATCAAATACTTCCCATGTACTTTATCATTTTCTTTATTCATTGCTACAGTAAGATGATTCTTCCAGTCTTCTACTTTACCTAGGCAAATAAACAAATTCATTATAAGAAATAAATAGCTATTAGTATATGCTGATGATAACTGTTTTCGTAATTGGGCAAATTCTACATAAAAGTAAAAAATGTGATTTACATTTAATAAATTTAATTTAATTTACACTTCTAATTTAATTTACACTTCACATGTACCTTTTCGGAAAAAGGTTGGCAGTACATTAGTTTCCAAAGTCGTGTATTAAACCAGTATCCTTCAAATATTTCTCATGCACTTTATCAATTTCTTCACTCATTGCTACAGTAAGATGATTCTTCCAGTCTCCTACTTTACCTAGGCAAATTAAACAAGTTCATTATAAAAAATAAATAGCTATGCTGATGATAACTGTTTTCGTAATTGGGCAAATTCCATGTAAAAGTAAAAAGGTAAATGCAATTTACATTTAATAAATTTAATATGATTTACACTATGTGTACCTTTTCGGAAAAAGGTTGGCGCATCTTTCTTTCGATGTTTGTCGGCATAGGAATAATTTAGTTTTTCATTTTGCCTCATTGTGCTGAATGTTGTTTCTTTTACGATAGTCTCTAGTTGTTTTTTTTCCAAATTTTTGCCCAAGAACTTGGCAACTTTTTCCACATGTTCAAGAGGGTCCTGAAGTCAAAGTCAAAGAGTTATTATGTGTTTTTATTTTGTACTTATATGTGCCACATATATTATCAAACGAGCTGCCCTAGAAAAGCTTGCTAGGTTACTGTAATACTGCAAAAGTGTTGTGGAGATTCTATAGTATAGTAAACAATCTATTTTCTATACGCGATGCGCGTAGTAGTTTCTAGATTGTTTATTTGCACTGATATATAAGACGGAACTGGCCGCTCAAGTTTATTCTCATATTCTCAGATACGCACACTCTCATTTACATGTTTCCAGATTATCACTTGTTTGTACACATTTCGCGTTTCTTCATACTTTGTGTTGTGGAATTCTCACACAATAAACCAGTTTAATTTGATAACGTGTTTTCTCGTTTTCTCTACGAGCCTTTCGAGAGAAAGAAACAGAACAAAAAGTATAATGAAGAAGCTTAGGATTACTGTTCTTTTTTAATGACTCGCACTCTGGTTTTATTTTGTTGCTTTCCCCAGACAAGTAGCTTTAATATCCAACATAACAAACCTTTAACATGTGCTCATAGTGTACAAACAGGATGTTGTCCCAGTCTTTGCGATCCCACACTTCTTTGTTATGCTTCCAGTAGCTGCCAAACTGACCTATAGTGCACAAAAGTTTGGTAAAACCATTGAATGTGCTTGTATTAAAAATAGTTTTGCAAAGGGCTCTAATAATGCCTAATATGCTTTATAATAGAACTATCAGATTTGTATGACAGACATTAAAAAGTTTGAACTCATACAGAAAATAGGAGTGTACCTAAATGTTGAAAAAGAGCATATACTGGTATGGGGTAGTTTATAATTGATAGCTTGTCTGCTTTTTTATGCTTTTGAAGGTTTCTTGATACGAAAGTGAGATATTTAAAAATGTTAGACCCTATTTTATTTGCTGTGTTTGTGCCAGGCATGTAGAATGCAACTGCTTTTCTCTTTGGCCATTTCTGGCTGATGTTTGCTGTAGTTTGTGCAGTAAATGCGTAAAATATACATGTTGTGATTATGATAGTGTACAAAACTAATTCTTTTACAGACTTGTGGTCTTAGGCTACTTGGCACATGGGCCACTTTGCATGACTACTGAGAAAAGTGAGAAGTGCTGCTAAGGTTTTAACATGACCCTTGCAGACGAGCATTTTGCAAAATTTTGTAGAAGCTGTTGCAGATTTCACAAGCCCTGACTACAGCAATAAAACACAAAAAATAAAAGTATGGGAAGAGACATGTACCACAATGCAGTTCTGGAGGAGAAGATATAACTCACTGAATGTTGTCCTCGACATGCTAAAGTAACTGTAGAATTTGGCACAATCATCTGAAAGTTGTCTAAATAAAATATGATGTTGCCCTTTTTACAAATGGGTATTGCATGTTGTCATCATCCTCGCCAAAGATGTTACCTGTGACATTTTCTTCAAAACAAAAACAATGAACACTCTTTATTACTGGTTTTATATAACAGCAGCGCTAAGATGGGAAGACCAGTTACTTAGTGGTGCTTCTCAGCGGCACTACTAATGTGGCCCATGTGCGAGCAGTCTTACTGTTTCACACTTATTGCAGATTAGTGCATATACGTATTTTCAAAATGTAGAATGTATTGCTAACTCAACTTACAGGTTTCTTCGAGGAAATCTTGAAAAAATCTCTCAAAAGTTGGTTGTTCTCGAGAATCAAATGGCGGAGACAAAATGAATCCGGTTTCAAAATGGTAGAATGAAACTAAGGTATCTTTTGGATTCCTGGTTACGTAGATGATCTGAAATATGTGACAGACCTCAGTCCGGTTACATTTTACTGTGAACTATTTTTCTCAGCTGCACATAGTTGTAATGTAATGAGTAGTAAGTTCAAATGCAATAAATTCCCTCAATTGTGGATATTTTAACAATTATATTCGACAAATTTTTATGCTTCCATTAGATTCCAAATAGACCAAATTTAACACGGCTAAGTTATAATTTGAAAATTATGTTATAGTACGATTCTTAACCAGTTTAACTCTAACAAATCTAGTTCAAACTGGGCTGGTCTTGGTTGCTTTTCTTAGCTGTCTGTCAAATTAAAATTGGTATAGTGAATATTGAAACATAAACATGCACATGTTTTTATATTTTCCATTTGTATCTAAAATGCCTTAGTATCAACTAGTCGTTTTGCAGTGGGAACAGAGTTACTATTAGTTCCTCTTTTTGCAACATGTATTGCAACCAGCATTGTTGCAAACAATATATGCTATATCAGACTGAACAGCGAAGTGTAAACGATACTACTAGTGTAGTATCCACTGTAGACTCATCCATAAAGTGCATTCCTCTTAGATGTAGTACCTTTGGCTGCTTCTTTCTTTCTATGATATCCCCATTGAGCAAGTGTAATGGGATGTGTGTTTTCAGTATCCTTGGTGATGGTTTAGCTTTCCAGTCAACTTTGCTAGGGTCTCCAATTGTTAACATTCTGGTTGGGTATTCAATCATTGGTACAAGATCTTCCAGAAGTTGCCCCTTCCATGTAGAGTCTGCGTCGTTCATAATTAGCCAGACAATAGCTTGCATCCATGTTGTACCTGTGTATATGCCAAAACTCGTGTTGAAAACAAGTGAGAGACGAGATGTTTAAATACAATCAGCTTGCAGCGTGCATTTGCATTTTATTACTGCGTTTGGCATAGATGATCCACATTTGATCTAACAAGCAAAGTGTTTTATGCTCTGATGATATATTAGGCAGAGCATGACTCATGCAGCTTCAAGATGAGGTCATGATCTTCTGAATAAAAATATTGGTAAATGCTCATTTAGTATAATGTGATATGTATAAGAACTTTATTGATGATTGATAGCAGGTTTGTAGGCACTAGGCTAAATATGGCAGTTATTCATTTTAATCTGACTTCTCACCCTTCCCTTTAATGCAGGGATAACTGAAACTAATTTCCACAAAGATGCCAAGTAAAAGCTGATCATGGTGTTGTCAGTTCAGGTTTGCACATCTTTAAAGCAGCTGTAAATATTCTGTCCTTTCCAGAAGCACTTGCCTGACCAAGTCACTGTACTGAGGATCCGTAAGCCTACTTTCTAGCAGCATTGCAGGCTCATAGAAAAACTCTGCCTATAATCATACCACAATATGTGTTTCTTGCTCCTTCAAGTAGGCGCAACCTAGCTTTACCATTATATGATGATACTAATAAAAAAAATTGTGGAAGAAGACACTTCATGGGTTTTATTTACGGATAGAACTAGGCAATTGTGTCTGGTACTGCACAGTGTATTATATGAAGTGTTAGAACACTTACCGCATTTTGGATAAGTTATGATGAAGATGTCATCATCACGTATCTTCATCGATTCTACAGCAGGCATGAATTGCAGAACAGGCTGGGCCAAGTAAATGTCTTTGTATGGTACGATTAATTCAGTGGAAGCAACTTTTGTGTCCGCCATGACACTGATAATGAGAAGTGTAAGTTAATATAGCACGGAGATAGGTTTAGTGAGTTTTAAGCTTAAATGAAAAGTCATAAAGTTACTATTTTGTTTTTGGCCTTTGGAACTTGGTAAGACAAGACAGTTTATGGGTTAAAATAGTGTAATTATTTGGTGTCAAGGTCCGTAGCATGTAGCATTCAAAGTTCACGTTGTGTCAGTCTAAACTTATTAGTATTAACGGATAACAGCTCATTTTTATTTGAGAACGTGTTTTTATATTTACAATAAAGCAGTTGGCAAATCAAAGCAAACTGAGGACAATCTATGCAGTTTGCTGTTTCATAAGTGTTTTGCTACCCTGATTTCAACACCTCCTCTGAGCTTGCACGAATGTCATTAGCTTGTCATGAAGCTTTGTTCTTGGCCATTTTTGCGAGATACTTCTCCTTTCAAGAATGGAACACTTCAAGGCCAAATAAGTGAACACATTACTGATCGGAAAGAGAACCATATTGGTAGCAGGCAAGACAGTGGTATGATGAAAAGAAAATAATACAAGCCTCATCTTGTTCACATTAAAAGCAAGCCATTCTTGCTTTTCTTGATGAATTCTTAATTCTTTATTAATTCTTAATTAAAAAGGCATCAGTAAGTAAGTATCTTTTATTAATCACCTTTTGTTAGTACTGCATATAACACATTTCCAATATGGCATCTAGATTGTCCTGAGGCTTCTATCTGCTGTAAAATTACATTATTATAATAGTACTGATGGCATACTAATGGCTACATATATATATATACACATACATATACCTATATTATATATATAATTAGATACAAGTGCTTATTTATGTATATAGTATAATATATATAAGTTATTAAGACTAACAGGCGATTGGGGTATAGACATAACATAAAATACAATTTCAGAAGTAGCAATGCAGTAATATATATAAAGATGACATTATTATTATTTCTGTAGCAAGATTCATGGTTAGTATTTACTGTAAGTTGGGGGTTTAGATTTTGAGCATATATAATAAGCGAGATTTTACCATTCATATGTATATATACTGTTTGGTGAGTTCAACTTGAGTGGAAAGTAGTAGTTTAAGTTTTAGTTATGTAAGCAATTCCAAGGTTAGGTATGTAGAGAAATAAGCATGTTTTTGTAATTTGAGACAAGGTAATTAAGAGATTTGTTTTTGAACTTCTGATTAATAGAGTTCCAAATTCGTGGGCCTTGGTACTTGAGCAAACGTTGAGCTTTGGTTGTATGGCATTTTTTGACACTCTAAGTGTTACTTGATGCAAAGCGCGTTTGGTAGTTATCATATATTAATTTCAAAGTTTGCGTATCTAGGTAGTACCGAAGTTTAAAAAGTAATCCCGTTATTTTACTAATTTTATACGTTATATGTTTTATGTGTGTACTCCAGTTGAGCTTGCTATCGATGAAAACACTTAGATATTTTATACCATTGGACCGACTAATACTTATATTATTAATATTAATTTGGAAGTTGTCTACATCTGGATTGGGTTTTTGATTTGAAAAGAGAATAAACTTAGTTTTTTGATAGTTTAATGCTAGTTTATTTGCTTTTAGCCAGGTAACAATTTTATTTAATTGTAGTTTGATAGCATTTTGTAGATTATGGATATCAGATCCAGCCATAAATAGGTTAGCATCATCCATGTATCAAGGTTAGTACTATCAGGGAGGTCATTAATATACAATAAAAATAATAATGGTCCTAAGGTAGAGCCCTGAGGAATCCCAAATGTGACTTGAGCCAATTTAGATTTTGTATCCCCAATGGCAGTAAACTGTTTGCGATTCGTAAGATAGGAAGCAAAGAATTCAAGTGCATGGCTTTTTATACCATAGTGGCTAAGTTTATCGATTAGTATATTGTGTGGGACAGTATCAAATACATTTTGTAGATCCAGAAAAAATGCACACGTATACAATTTATTATCAACATTTTCTAGTATTCTGTCGAGCAATTCAGTTGTAGCAAGAGCAGTAGAGTATGTTTTCCGAAAACCAAACTGAAAATCCGTTAGTATGCTAAATTTTCTTAAGAAAAGGTCAAGACGATTAGATAGTAATTTTTCAAAAATTTTTGATATTGCGGAAAGTAATGAAACAGGTCTATAATTATTTAATTCATTTGGTGATTCAGCTTTGTATATTGGAACAATTTTAGCAATTTTTAGCTTATCAGGAAATACAGCTGCAACTGATTTATTAACTAGATCAGTTAGCAGTGGAGAAAGTACATGACTAATTATTTTGTAGTATTGGATTGGTATCTCATCTGGTCCTGAAGATTTATTACTATTAAGGTTATTTATCTCATTAAGAATTTCCTGTTCATGAATTGGGGCAATGGAAAACATGTTTTGTACATAAAGTCATTATGACTAGTGTTAGTTTTTACATTTTAGTAGCTAGCATATTATCTACAGAGGTAAAATGTTCATTGAAAGCATCACATATAATTGCCTGATTACTTGTTTCCATTCCATAGACTTTAATTTTATTAGGTAAGATGGCATCTTTGTTTTTATGATTAGCTAAGTCATTTATGGTGATCCATATTTTTCTAGTGTTGTTTTTATTGGTTTCCAGTAGGTTTTTATAATATTGTTTTTTAGCCTTCTCTTTAGTATGATTTAACGCATTAGAGTAAGTTTTGTAGTAATTTTGTTTATACAGGTTGTTAGAAAATTTATGCGTTTTATGTAATTTATTTCTAGTCTTTATTGATTTTAAAAGTTTGGCAGTTATCCATGGTTTTTTATATGTTTTGGTTTGTCGCCTGGAAAGAGTTTTAAAAGGCAAGTGCTTATTAACTAAACTACTCAGGATGTCAAAAAATACATTAAAGGCTCCATTAATGTGTAGAGTAGAATCGTCGATAGTATTAAAAACTTCATTTAATTCGCAAATAAAATTTTCCTTCACAAAATTAGTTTTATCCCTTATTACTACCTTGTGATTTTTTCGTTTAGATAAAGACTTGTTAATAATTGCAAAAACAGGTAAATGATCTGCTACTTCATAAGGTACGATACCAGGGGTTATAGGATTTACTAAATCATTAGTATATATGTGATCGATCAAATTTTGGGATCTATTGGTGATCGAAGTAGGTTTGGTGGTTAAAGGGAAAAAGCAGTTGGCATAGATCATTGCAAGATAGTTAGATACAAGAGTTTTGCTTTCATGGTGTAGCAGATTTATGTTAAAAGCCCCACAGATGTACGCACATGAGTCAATACGCATCACGGAGAACAGTGGCCGTTTTCCATTGTTAACTTATAATAGTTTTGAACATTCAGTTTTAGGCGCACTTTCTTTGCTCTTGGCGTTCATTTTGTTACCCAGAAGCGTGTGTCAAAATCCAAGTTTGTACAGCGGCTCCTGTGATCTCTGGAGAAGTTATGTATATTGCGTTTTGTCACGTCGTTGAGAGGGTATTGACTCATGTGCTAAGCTGCCGTGACTCGTCGCCACGTGTTCAGTTTCTCTCTCTTCCTCCCGCATATACAGTGAGCGCTCAACTGGCTTCAGGAAACTGCGAGATGGAAATAGCTCCTCTTTCTGAACAAGCAGCTGAACACTGGACTAGAGTTATGCTGTAATTGCACACTGAAACCGATTCTGGTTGAGCTGCCTATGTTATCCTTGTTTCCTAATCCAAGAAGAGTGGTTTCTTCTTGGAGGAACTTGTAAAAACTTGTGGTGCGGTTCTGCATAACCTCGCTGTAGCGAGCGGCAGTGCTGTCTTCTAGTTCTGAGTGACGTGCAAGTTTCTTCAGAATTGTTATGTCATGTGGTGATGATATGTAATTAAAGCTCAGTTGTGTTTTTGCTGATACAGAGCGGACGTGTGTCTCTGAAAAAATGAGTCAGGTATAATCTAATGCAGTCCTAACTGTACAATTTGTGGTAAAGCAAGAAGAAAGGAAATTTATTCAAGAAATTTACCTCAGTGTTAATTAATGACCATTATTACTATGATATTGAATTAGGCATAGTGTCAGACTAGTTGAATTACTGAGTTGACCTTAAATTAGTAATCCGTTTGGACGCTTGAAATTACAGTGAATCATAATTGTGAAGTGCTGTAAGTAAGGATAAGGTTATAATAATTAAATTAATTATATATCTGTTAGTAGTGATTAATGAAATTCAATTTAGTCAATATTTAGTATTGCAGTAAAATTACAATAAAAAAATATTTTCGTTCACACATTTAAGAGAATTTTATTTTTGTGGAGCAAATCTTTGTGGCACTACAAGGATAAAATTTTGGGCCTGTTCTGTCATGTTGAACTGGTCGCTCAGATGGCAGGGTATGATAGTTATAATCTCAGGGTCTCGTGTTCAAGTCTCGACTGGTTTACAGTTTTTCATCTTCTGCTTTCTTCAGCTCATTACCCACAACGGTAATAATTGTTATGAAATAAACCGCAATGGTCAGGCATTCACAGTCATAATCCATTTAATGAAAAAAAGCACAATTTAGCAAGTTTATTCTTGGCTTTGAGTCCAGAATACGTTGTTATCATTTGAAATTGGTTTACAAAGGTATCACTAAGGTATCACTTTCTTGTACAGTATTTTGTACAGTTCAGTATTCTGATTGCAAGGATCCAGCCCAAAGGCTAGCTCAACAAAGATGATTAGAACGGGACCAAAATCTAACTCGTTGTCCTCTAAGTTGAGTTTTTTCATTTATTAACAGTAATTACGAAAAATAGCCGAAAATTGGCAAACGAAATAAGCTCAGTAACACCATACATGCAGCTACTGTGGATATTGTGAATAAACTTCATGTATGTGATTTTATTAAAACAAGTTCTCTGAGTGGCATTCGAAATTTTGAGGTTCAATGAGTTTTTTCTGTGGTTGAAATATTACAGTAGTTATGTTGAGGTTCAATGTGTTCTTACTTATGATGTAGAAAGTGAGTGGTGCTTATCTGGACGCTAGATAGAAAAGGGGCTGGTACATGGTATTGTACAACATTGAGTCCCAATTTACATAATCTTACTAGCTTAGTGGTTGTCAGAGTATGACATCATTCACCTTCCATGCCTGATTTTATCGGTTCCTTTCCTATTACTGTCTATAGGTAATAATCTTTTCTTCATTATCCTCTTAACAGTGATCACCAACAAAAGAATTAAAGTTGTGAAAATAAATTTCTTTTCAGTCGTTTATTCTTTTTCTCCTCTGACTCATTCTTTTTTGCCTTGCCATTCCCATTTGTGAATCACAGTACTAACTGAAAACAGTAAATTACCAAATTTACCAAAAAACTACGTGACTTATGTAATAATGTCAATGTATCCTGCATGCATAGATAAATCAGCAAGTTGCTGTGGAATGTGCTAAAGGGTGAAACTTATCACTCAGCGTTTTAGATTTTCATTAGATTGTGAAGGATTGTTAGTCAATACGTCTGGCTTCTGATTGTGCAATGCACGCTTGTGGAATTGCCTGCTGACTGAGATCTGGACGCTGCGTCTTGTCTGCTGTACCTACAGATGAAGCCATATAGTTCTCAGCAGACTCCCGTTTATTTGCGCTATTAAAATATTATTGTTGTCAGAAGCTGAAACTGTTTCGTTTTTCGGAAGGCAGTGAGATCTGGAACTTCAGAGCTTATCTGGTTTAAGCGTGTTTTTATTTCAAGCGAGCTTTGCTGCTTTCTAAGAGCCTTGAAACCACTGTAGACGTGTATGAACAATAAAAGTTGTCATTGTTGTCGTTATCGTTTTCATCGTCGCCCGAAAAATTGCTTGTATATTTTTGTGTAACGTTTGCATGTACATTTATTTACAAACTAATGCCAATCTTTTAGAGATAGCGTTGAGCTTACACATTAAAATATCACGAATGTACTTTTTTGCTAAATGTAACATTGTTGTATGTACTAACAAAACGTTTTTACATGTACTACTTTTTTAGAATGGCAGTGGTGGTTGTGAATGTATTAACTAACTACGAAAAAATACTTTTCCCACTAAGGAGTTAATGGGAGAGGAATTGTGCTAGTGTCTGTAGAAATGGATTGGATTATGTTACATATTTGGTAAGTCTGCATTTTTGACGAATTCTCTAGACTTAAAAACAGGGTCCTGGCTTGGCTTCTTTCTCTAGCAGGTTCATTTACTGTTTTGGAAACTTTCGTTCTCAGAAGATAATTTACAAACACTGTGACCTGAACACGAATAAGGAAATTGCACAAGTTATAGAATAGTATTATGAAAGTCAAACTTATGAAGTTTCTGAAATGGTAGGCGTTTCCGTAGATACAGTAGAAACAGGCAAAAGTGTCAAAATCTTTTTGACCTGCAAGGAAGAATGCCAAGGAAATAGCCAATTATTATGACTTTTGCCCAGACAGTATCAATATCTTAAGATTGGTTGGCTTGACAGATGATTACATGTAATGCAAAATATTTGGTACAAGTTGTGGAACCTTAGTGAAGGCCTGGGGTCAAGAGTTTCTTGGTAACACTTCATTTATTAGTGCTATCTATTTTGCAGTTTTGATTGGTCTTGTCTCATTGGATTGGGTAGCCCTATAATTAGTGAATGCTAGGACAGATGTCGTAATGCTGTTACAGAGGTCCCCACTATGCATCCCCTATCACTTTGTTTTGGTGGCAATATTAAGTGTTAAGGGATTTACAGACTGTCAGACTTCTATCTAAAAATAGGTATGCTGGTTTAACTGTAAAAGTTTTCTGAACTCGTCAAATGGTTTCATTTCTGATATATCTGTAACTGAGTGTTTAATTAATCTGGTTGTAACAACAGAAAAATAGCTTATTCTTTCCCATAGTCGCTGCGCTATCATGTTGTTTGTGGCTTTCCTAATGGATTTTGGAAATTATTCAAAAAGACTACTCAAGATTCAATGAATGACATAGCAGAAATTTGATTTGTCATTTAGTTGGTTTCATTAAGCTGACTTGAATGCTGAATTTTAAACATGCTGAACAGGACTTCAACTGGTGGAGCATCTTGTGAACTATTACTGCCAGTAGCTTTTACTGATGCAAAATTGCTCATAAATTTATAAATCATTGGAAAATTACCAACTCAGTGGAAGAGAGTTTAGTCTGTTGTTTAGAAAATGAGGCAAGATGTAGCTATACTGTAGCTATGTAGCTATAGCAGCTAATGCTGCTATGTAAATTATTTTAATGATTTTAACTCCATGATTAGGCCACAGAGGTGAGATGCTTCTGGATCAAACATTTCTGAAGCACTGTTTAACAAACAGAATATTTTACCATTATTTAGGGAATAAATGAGCAAACACTGAAACCCAGTTAACAGAATAAGTAACCACATGAGATACGACCTAGAACATCAGCTTTTGTGCTGCATTAATAGGCAGAAGCTGCATTTTTGTGGTTCTTTTTCTGTCTGGTTAGTTTAGAAGATAACATGTCAACATGGATTGATTGAACAGATTCTGTCTATGCTTCCTGGCACAGATACAGACTTGTATGAGTCAGTACTTGCAAGAAGCCACCAGGATCTGTAGACTAGCACTGAAGCCAGTTTATTTACAAGTGCTGTTGATGTGTAGGACGTGCAGACTGTTCATTTATTGAATGCTTTCAATGAAAAGTAAGAATATGTCTGCAATCTTATTGCTGTTGCATTGAGTTTAGGGACAAATGTAAAGCTAATTGATGGGGGGGGGGGGGCTACGTGCTACTGAATACTTGGGTAAATTTTATCGATTTGTTAGGTTTCAGGGTTTTTTGTTGCCTGTTACTGGGTATAACCTAAGTTTTTTTGAGCCATTGAAGATGCTAATGAAAATTTCTCAGCTCACAGAAATAGTCCAATTTTTTTGTATAGCAAAAAAGCATCAGCATGGACACAGGTGAATGCTGATGGTTATTATGTGTATTAGGAAGTGAAGTTATGCATCATTAAACCTGTTCAAAAATTGGATGGATAATTGCATACCCGGATTGTTCACATGTTCATTCTAAGCACTTTCGTCATTCATACTGTTTTGGGTGTTTACAGTATATCGTTGAGGGAGAATTGATGAGGCTGCGTATCGTAATGTGGCAGAGACAATTCAGTCCGACCAGTGTCTGATCTTAGAGAATTATCCTTGTTAATGAGGTGATTCTGGTCCCACCACAAACATCTGCAACAAGAAGGCTGCAACGTTGACTGCTAGGCAACAGCTTTTGTAGTGTTGAACAATGTGAACTTGATGTCTATGCGTTTGTAAATTTAATTATGAACATTTTTGGTCACAGTTTCACACGTTTTTACAGCTCACTTGTAATAGTAGAGAATCGGTGGTAGCTGTAAAGAGAAAAACGTGTTTTTCTTGACATGCAAGCTTATGTCAAATTATTTTTAGGATTTGTTGTTGGAAATTGACTTTTTTCAACTTTTTTCCGCCAAATTACAGATGTGAAAATGCATTCATAACGGAGATGCGAACTTGTTTACTCAACGTTTCACAAGGATATTTTGGTTTCCCTATGACGCCAAGGGTTCGCGTAAAGGTCATAGTTTATGGCTTTGAAAATGGGATCTTATTCGACAGAACGATGTGATCCTTTTGAAAAGCTGTTCATCATGACAAATTTGCCTTTTGTACTAAAGACTTTTGCTTGTTTTTTACTTTTCATGTGAATACCTTAACAGTTTTTGCAATTTCTTTAACGATAAATTGATACAAAATAGAGAAGATAGGTTAGGAATAGCTCTGAAGCTGTGGCTTGTTAGAGAATTAGATGAGAAACATAGTCGGGAATCCATTACAGTGGAGAGGTTTAACAGTCGATATCCATGGTGTTCTTCTTGAACTTCCTGTTATTATAATCAGTGGAAAATGCTCTTCGGAGTGATATAGCAGCAGCAGTTCTTTCTCCAAATCTACCTATAACAGTTGGTTTAAATGTTACATAACAATTTTTGCGTTTTCGGAAATACATTGGAGCATTTTTTACGATTTCGTGACGTATACCGCGAAATCTGCACATTATATTATAGGCACTTAATGAACTATTATCTATTTACCCATATTATAAATCGTACAGTTACAATTCACAACATTACATAATTTACGTGTAATGCTTTGATGTAAACTTCCTTTTTTTGGATGGTAGGCTTTAAAAATTTAAGCAAAGAAGAGAGGAAAATCGCAAAAGCGGGAAAAAGAGACTGTTAGTTTGATTAACTAGTTAATTTAATCTTGCATCAAATTGTGTGTTCTGGAAATTTATTTGTCACTGATAATGTTTCGTGAAATAGAAAATGTAGGTCAACAGGAATATGTAATCGCGTATGACCAGTGATTACAAACCCTCCTTTTGTTTCTACGCAGTGAATTGGTAATCCCTGTGACTAAAACAGTCACTATAATTATAGTTCATGGTGAATGCACAATATACTTCGTCCAGTAAAGGCACAGACAGACAATTTTGCATGGTAATTCGTGCATAAATGCTTTGCTGCCATTGCTTGTCGCGTAATTACTTATGACGATGTAGGAAAGGGAATCGTTACAGTAGTTGCGAAGTAGAAGCCTCTCCGTTGTTATGATACCCAAGGGGACCCTGGGGTTTCAATATTCAATGGGTTTCTACATTAACCTAGTTATTTCCATTACTTGTTCATTTTATTGTCCGCTGTTTGAAAGCTAGACAGTTTAGCTTCGATCGATTGAAGCCTAGAAGGCAATTGGTATTGTTCCTGTGCTTGACATGGACAGCAAACTAGTTAGGGAACTGCAAACCAGCAGGTGTCCAATAGAGAGGAGACCTTGTTTTAATAGCCTACGGAATTCTTCAACCAACTAGGGGTGTGCATTTACTGCTAAGTCTGCAGTTGCTAATTTGTACACGTTACCAGATGTCTGCCGACATTAAAACACTCCGTAAAAGGGGGTAGGGCAGTAGACGGTTTGGATCTACTTAACACGGGCAAGTCAAGATAATTTTAAACAAATATTTTGAATACAAATCTAATATAGCCAGTGTTTGAATGATACTTTAGTTTTGGTGTCAATTGTCTGACACATTAAGAAGATTATGCACCCATTTGTTCTCCATATGTTCCATAATTGTTAAGCGTTTCACTGTTAATCATATTATTAAAGTGGGTGAGACTTATTTTTAATAGGGGCACCATCAAAGGTAAAAGTACCGTAAGTTCCTCGTGTTTTGTGCGATCAATTTAGTCATGCTGTCCAGCTTTATCAAGACATCTACGTATTCAAGTTTATGCCCGATTAAGAGTGATTTGATATTATTGCGTAATATTAGCGCGATTATCACATTTATAATCAGAATTATGTGCAACTCATTAAGATGTAACCATTAAGATGTCTTATATTATAAACATTTTTGACTATATGCGCTTTCTAATGCATGACGTAATGTAGTAATCACTGATTATCACGTGACATCATATCAGGTACAAAGATAAAAGACACCAGATATCATGTCACATAGAGTCACGTCGTTTCCCACCAGCCACCACATAGGCAACGTCATCAGCGCACGTCACTTGAGACCATGTCTGCCATACCCAGAATACATGTCTACTGGTATTTACACTACAATACTCCATGCTGTGTCATAATGTGCATTAAATACAATGAATAAAAATTTGTTATTATTAATTTTTGCTAATTAATAATCAAGAAACATAATTTTGCATGATAAAATTTAAAAGTTATTACATAACAATTCTTAGCGCAACAAGAGTGACGGAAAAGTTGTTTTTCTTGATGTTAGAACGAGTCGCTTTGCTTTATTTTTCGATTTGTTTACATTGCTGTATGAGTAGCCTATTTTTGACTGCACTGGGAGCATGGAAGCCATAACAATAAGCCACTGAAGGTCGGAGGCATGTTGAAGCTGCCTGAACTCTGAGAATTTCAAGCTTTATTGTTTTGCTGCATGCACAGCATTTACATGCATGGCTGGACTGTGAGGTGAGCCTCAGGTGACCGCGGAATGGCCCACTTTCGAGTCTCTCATTATAGCTGGTATAGGCTAAAACAAACAATGTATTTAATCTTCTTGAAACTTTTTAATTAATATGGCTTCATTTAGGGTGCTGGGCTTTTTTGGCACAAACGTTTTGGCTCAGGCCGCACAGCTACGCGGGGATAACTTTTTAGCACATGGACATCTAGACACAGGACACATTGGACACTTAACTTTTGCATACTTGGACGTTTGGAAACACTGGACACTTAACTTTTGCATACGCGGACATTTGGAAACACAACATATTGGCTAAAGATACGTTTTTGAACGCGGCACATTGGGTAGAGATACTTTTAGTCACGCGGCATACGGGGGCACAAGCGCTTTTGTGTTATGAACGTTTTGAGAGACGGCATTTTGGATACAATACTTTCTTACGGTGCACGCCAAAAATGGCACGGTAGATGCAAGATACTTCCTGCAGATGCAAGCTCGACAAAAATCGTGATGAGCACGTAAACATTACAGGCTTATTAACAACGGTATACATATACATATAAGACAATAAGGGACAATAAGTATATATTATTAGCCAACATGTATAAAATATATTTTACATAGCGGCTTTACTTTAACGTAAGAGTAGTTATTGGCAATCTGTATTTGCCAGAAAGTAAGAAACAAAGTAAGGAATTCTACATTAGGGGAAAAACGCTGCCACATCACGTTAGAAATTACAAGTATACACAATCTCATAGACACAAAAGTACTACTGCAGTGTACGCAATCAAGACTAGAAAAATATAATAGTTAATAAATAGCATGTACAAAACAGTGTAATGCCATCACTTAGAGTTGATATTAACTTACTTGAGGCTTTGTACAATTAACTGTAAATTGTGGACGTATTGAAAATGTATACATTTCCATTTATAGTTAAGTGCAGAATGCGGATTGTCGCGGAGTAATAAGTAGTTTAAAGCGCGTTAGCCCCTCTTAATTAAATATTTAGTATTCCGCTTGCAATGGCGATCTCTTGAGAAATTGAACCGTTTGCCATCATCATCATGTATGCAAGCACACTGTAAACCGTAGATTAATTGTTATTATCTGTGTCTATCGTTGGCTATTCGTAAATTGCAAATAGAAGTTTATACTAAAAGATATTAAATTCTTAAATGTTTACAAGTTCTATAAGTTGGCTTTGCATTGACCTCGTGCAGTCTGTGTGCACGAACTGCATGAATTTCATTACCATGAGATATTACAATATTTGTTACAAACGATTTGTTGTACAAATTTGTGTTGCACCGGAAGCCGGGTTTTCAATTCCCATGTTGCTAATCAAATATATAAAAACACACAACTGACAGACAGCTTAGTTATGAAGCCATTTTATTAGCCTTTCTTGCTGGTGCAGCCTTCATATCAATTTGTGGATTTCTGATGCTTCTCTTCTTGTGTTGCTCACAGTTGCTGTGATCTATGATAAGTGTATCACGGCCTACCGGTTGTTCTTTTCCAATGCTATAGTTCAAGTTAGAAAAAATATCAGGCAGAGCATGTAATATTATGCATTCGTTAAAATAAACTATTTGAGAAAATTTAATTTTAGGATTACTGACAGTGCGGCGTAGAACCGTTTTTAATAAGTTATGGCAGATGTTTCTAGAGCTCGCGAAATTTTAGTCCCCAGATGTTTATTACGTAAGATCAGTAGGTTCATTGCCCTACAGCTTGAGCGGTGGATCATCTTAATTTTCATGACATACCTGTATGTTTACCTGTAAGACTTAAAATCGCATTACTGTTAGATTAAAATATTTACTTGAATAAATTCATAGTTTGTATAATCTGTGCTAGGAAACGTGGATAGCAAATGTGTAAACATGTAGGAAGGAACGGGAATTAAAAAAACAGTTAATTAAAGTCAATCTGGAAATAAGTAGACCGATTATCTTACTTGTCTAAGGTGTCAAAAAGCACATCACTTGGTCTTCGGCAAAATTTAACTTTCACCATAGTTATTTCGATCATTGCCCTGTTAAAAGTTCATGCACTTAAAGTATTAAGAATCTCAGAGGTAACATCAATGTCAATGTAACATTATTATTATGACATTTCTGTTAGTAGGATAGGTATATAGGTGTACTGAATAGCTTAGCTTTATTTTTTGTGATTGTGTCGTTCTTTTTTGCTTATTGAAAGTTATTGTGTGGATGCCTTAACGTTACCTAAGTGTTCTCTATCATCCGCGTATCGAATGTCGAAAGAATTTACAGAATGGACTAGCGTTGAGCATTCGGTTTTTGACTCAAATCTTATTTGTAAAGATATTAATGCTTTTGATTAAATTGCATCATAAAGCAAATAATTATTCAAAATGATTTTACAGGGTGCATTTTCATCTCGATTCCAGCTTTTGAATGCCTTCCTTTTCCCAAGTTGCTCGTTAACGGCACTGCGTAGCATTGCTTTTATTACTAAATGCTTAGCATGATTTCAGTTTATTAACTGTTCCCTTTTAATCCCCGCCCAGGAAAGCGGGATTTGAGGACTGGCCGGGTTGTGTTTATTATTTGTGAAAACATGCTTGTTTTCTTTGCCGTTTTGCTGTAAAGTTTAGCTGCCTTTTGTAGGTCAAGGCTAATCGATGGTGATTATGACGAGTTTGATTTTGTCTTTCATTTTAATCTGATATTGTAATTTAATTTGCTTCTATAGCCATAGATTATGATTTTGTGTATATGGGCAGCTTTTTACATAATTGTTGGTTTGCATTTTCTGCTTAGAAATATGTGCGTGCGTGCGTGCGTGCGCATGCGTGGGTGCATGTGTGTGTGTGTGTGTGTGTGTGTGTGTGTGTGTGTGTGTGTGTGTGTGTGTGTGTGTGTGTGTGTGTGTGTGCATCATAAATATATAAATAAATTATATGAATGTAAATAAACACATGATTTATCTTTATACCATTTTGTTTCTGACAGCAGATTTTTTAAACTTGAAAATTAATTTTGAAAGCCGATGAAAGAAAAGGCGAAATTGTATTTAAAGACTAAAGCATCTTTCCAGAGACTGCTATAATCATTGAAACGAAAATGTAGTTAAAATTATAAGCAAAATAAAGAAGAGGCCAAAGGAGAAATCTTGTTCGTGAAGACAACAGAGAACAGCTCGTGACCTAAAAGCTCTTTTGAAATAAAACCATTTTAAAGTTTAAGGGCATTTAAAAGAATAAAATTCATTTGAAATACCAGTGATACAAGTATTAACATACGTATGCATTATAATGGAGCTTCTAAGGTTTTTGTGATCAGATTTTGTTTAATTTGCCTTCTTGATTTGTTTTTGCATCTGTTGCAGTTTCCTGACCAAGTAAGACACTATGGGGTCAGAACATGAGGACCTAGTCACCCCGTCTCATGTCATTAAAGAGCGATGGAAAGTGGTAAGAGATTCAAAAAGAGTTTTAATTTAAGTAAAACAACAATTCACTGGAATTCAAAAGAGATAAAAATTGTTATTAAAAATTGTTTGTGCCAAGTTGTATTAGTAAAAGATCAATGTTTCAGTAGAGCAGAAAGTTTTTGAGACTTCCTACACGGTACTAAAGTTTGTTAACCTAAAAAATGACCATTACACCAGGTGTGAAATAAGTAATTGATTAAATTGCATTTCCTGAAATTCTGCAACTTGGCAAATTTCAGTAGTTTGTTTAGTCAAATGATATAGTAAAATTGCAAAAGTTTTGTCTCATTAAGTAGATTCACATTTTTTAATTCCGATATTGGTTTCTATTTGGACAAATAATTTTGGTTAATTTTCATGTCAAAGTTTGCTCAGGCAGCTGCTTACACTTCTAAAAAACTAGAGATTTTTTTACATATTTATACATGTTACTGAATAACTTCTCACAATTTTGCCTAACCTTATATACGCTTTACAGATTTTCAGACAGTTTCTCATGTTTACAGACAGCGTACAGTAATTTTAGCTTTACTGATACTTATTTTGATATTCACCTAAAGCATTTAATGCAAAAGCACATTCTCAAAGGTAATTTTTAAATGACATTTCTTCTTACCGAAAAAAGAATGACCCGTAAAAGTGTGCTTGCATGTGCGTTTAATCTTGTAATGTTTATTGCACTACTGAAACTGACTGTTTTTGGATTTAATCATAGACAAAGAAGATAGGTGGTGGAGGTTTTGGTGAAATCTATGAAGGCATTGACATGGTGACCAAAGAAGCTGTGGCTCTGAAGCTGGAATCTGCAAAACAGACTAAACAAGTGCTGAAGATGGAGGTTGCCGTTTTAAAGAAACTTCAAGGTTCATTTCTTCGCCTTTGTAAACATTCGCTTTCTCTCTTGCAACACGACTTTTTCAGTTTCTAAAATGCATCTTCTCATTACCCCATAAAACGTCATTTATGGAGTAGTAGTCCTGGGAAGTATCCTGCCCTTTGATGTAGTCGGTTTGTTTTATTACGTGAAATTAGATTCCGATGCCATTTTCATGCTGCCTGGTATTGAAGCTGGTTTGGTTAATTATATTTGCTGGAATGCCTTCGGGGTTGAGGATAACAGTAATTTGTAATAGTGGGATATCCTTGAACTAAAATTAGTTGAGAACATTTATTTTTAATTAAGCAAAAATTTGTTATTTTTAATAAATATGTTAATTTTTTATTAACCATTTTTGCAATGATGTTTGCCTACTGTTCTATCAGATTATTTATTTCTGTACACTGAGTGTGATCATTTTTGTTGTGGTTATTCATATTATTCAATATTATTCATTAATAATAATATTTAAATTACCATACTGGCAGTATTGTGTCTTTAAAAACCCTAAAAAAAGAATATGTCTGCCGGTCTGCCCACATTAATCTTTGCTAACTTTCAAGAAAGGCCAGGTCATCTTGGGCAAATTCTCCATAGAACTTGAGGGTGTTTTGGGTTTAGGTTTTGGTTCTCGACTTAGAATACGCATGCCAATTTTCATGCTTTGCAATTATAACACAAATAAGGAATTTTTTAGTAATTATTTCTAACACTGTTGAATAGTCAATTTAACTTGTGAACTGAATCTTAAAACAGTAGGTGTTTGGTTGGGAAGCAGTAGAAAGAATGATTGTAATGTGGTGCCTCATCTTTTTTTCATCAAATTGGCAATAACATTTTTCTTCAATGTCACATGCAAAACTGTCAAGTTTTTTAATGACTCCATTGATTATTTGGTGATAAGGAAAGAAGGGCTTATGTAAATGTGAACAGACGATGTTTAGTGGGTGTTTTCCTGAATTTGGATTAAAACTGTTGATGATTTAGAATATCAGAAGAACCATCCACGGTCCACACTTTTGTGTTGATTACAATCTGTAAATGGCAACTATTTTGATACTTTTGTGACTCATGACAGTCTTCTAATTAAATATCACCTGTTTGTTGTTAATTTTAAGTCTTTTTGATACTTTACATCAGGGGTGTGCAAATTATCTGACTAGCCGGGCTACATTAAACTTTCCCGCAATTCCTGCGGGCCACAGGCAGTTTGATCAAGGAGCCAAATACAGAAAGGCCTAATAACAATTTTTTTTGCATCCGACCTGCGTACATCATTACTACTACACTCAAGAAAGTATTTTAGAAGTTATTAAAATTTATATTACAAACCATATATTTCTACTTTCAGGACAGATAGTGGTAATTTCATTACAATGCATATTAGTAATGTGTATCACACAGTCTGTGTAGTACAGTGACATTAAGCTACAACCGTCTTGTAAGGGTTAATGGCATCCAATCTAGTAGAAAAAACTACCCGCACTATCTTTCAGATCGTGGCATGGACTTCAGCTGGATACACTCAATTAATCGCCCGGGCCGCACTTTCATTAGGTTGACAAATCTCTTCATGGGCCGCACAAATTCTCTTGGGCGCAAGTGGGCCGCAAGTGGCCCGCTGGCCACACTTTGCACACCCCTGCTTTACATTGTACGTGTAAGTCACACATATACAAATTTATATATATTATGTGAAATTATACGGGTAGTTGTCGACTTACAACCTATGGGAGTCACGACTGTTCGACTTTATGTAACTTAATTAATTATACGATACCAACTATGACTCGCATTTCCTTCTATTTTGTAAACAAATAAACTTTAAATTGCTCTGTCTGTTTCGATAAATTCATCGTGGGTACCGCCATACTTAACACATGTACCCACATAACGACTTACGTGTGGGTGTGCACCGCTTTAATATATGTTGAATATAAGTGTCCATTTTATCTTATGACCAATCTGCTGGAACCGATTGTGGTCGTAAGTCGGCGACTACCAGTAGATACAGATACAAAAATGTATAGATATAGATACATTTTTGTGAGCAAGCTGAAATACTTGTGATTTGTACCTTCATCTTAATTAAAACATAATGTTTCTAGGTAAAGAGCATGTTTGCAAGTTCATGGGATGCGGACGCAATGAGCGCTTTAATTATGTCGTGATGAGCCTACAGGGAAAGAACTTGGCTGAGTTGCGACGCTCACAGCCTCGTGGAACGTTTTCCATCAATACCACACTGTGCTTAGGTGCACAGATACTAAAGGCCATTGAAAACATTCACAGCGTTGGCTTTCTGCATCGAGACATAAAACCGGTAAGTGTGTTAAGTTAACTTGCTGTGTTTGTGGTGTACTGCAAGTGCCGTTAATAAAAAAAATCGATTAAGTATGATTAGTAGTACAGTAAGTTAGTAAGGCAGGCAAGGGAAAATATATGGAAAATATGAGAAATGTTTATTAATATGTTTACTGATTTCGGTTTTAATTGTAGTTCAGGTTAGCCAGGTTATGGTGTTTTCATCCTGACTGAAGAATTAAACATAGCTATATTTAACTAACTTTTATTTGGACTGTTTAGTCGAATTTTTCAATGGGAAAACCTCCACAGAATACTAAGACTGTTTATATGCTGGATTTTGGACTAGCCAGGCAGTATACCAATACACAGGGTGACGTCAGACCTCCGCGAAATGCTGCAGGTTTTCGAGGCACAGTGAGATACGCTTCCATCAGTGCTCACAAAAACAAGGTAAGATGCAAGTACTGTAACGTACTCAACAAGCAAATTATTTTTTATTGTTTTTGAAAAAGACAAGAGAAAAATATGTGTACCAATCATTCTGAAATAATTTTTAGAGTCAGAAAATGAACAAATACGTTGGTGTAAATGTAACTAATACTTAAGATGTAATTGCAAGTTTTGAGTCAGCCACCCTATCATAGTTGTTACTATTAGTATAAGTAACACTTAAAAAAATCCGCAAATAGAAATAACAAATGAAAAATAGCAGGAAAAATGTCTAATAAACATTAGCAAACACCAGTTACTGCTTTAGTTAAAAAAGTGATTTTTTTTAATTAATAGGCAGGCTGCAACAGAATTTTGTTGCCACTTTAACTAGCAATGTAAAGAAAATTACATTTTATTTCCAGGCAATACACTTAAACTGCTTGTGGTATAGATTGTCAGACATGCAATGAATCATGTTTGGTTGTGTCTGCCTGCTTTATTTTTACAAGGTTATTGGATTTGTTTTAAAGTTTTGATGCCTTGTCTGGTAATCTCATAATTAAATTAAAATATTATTGATTTGTGTAAATATTTGAAATTTGTTGATTGATGTTTCCTACTTTGTTTCACTAATGGAATTTTTATGCAATTTTATCCGGTTTTCATTGATGTTTAACATAACTATGTTGCTGCAAATGAAATATTGTCACTTGTGACAAAAAACTGTGCTATAATTCTTTTTTATAATTATGTTGTATTTAGTATATGTGCAAAATTGATGTTTAATGCTAACCAAAGATTATATTGATGAGATGAGATGAGATGAGATGAGATGAGATGAGATGAGATGAGATGAGATGAGATGAGATAAGACAAGATAAGATAAGATAAGATAATATTTATTTTCATCGGTATGATATAAAACAGTACTATTTGTAAAACATGAGCTTAAAGCTTGTAAACCGATATGAAACATAATGTATATGAGCGATAACATGGTAATAATATGTACTTCTTAAAATCTTTTGGATGCCACCAGAGGTATTGGTACTAGAAAAATTTACAACTACATGAAGACAGTAAAAATTTGAGAAAGTGAAATTTTAGGCAGTAACATTTTCTAAAATTTACACAAAAAGCTATCTAGGTCAATAAAAAATTTTCCTGCCATCACATTCAGCATTTAATTACGACTTAACAAAATTGGGAAGTTCGCTGAATTTACAAATGGCACATTTACATGATACACCAGTCCATGAGTTAATTAGACGTTTAAATTCCCCAAGATTTTCGCCATTCAGAGACAGTTTGGTAATTCATTCCACAATGTGGCTCCATAATAGGAGAAACTTTTCTTGCCAGATGTAACACCATCATATGTAGGGTGTTCTGCAGTGTTCGTTTTTTTGAGGAAGTAGCAGTTTTGCTTTCGTTCCTCTATCAGTCCATAGAGATAGGACGGGCAGTTTTTGGACAAATGTGTTTTATAAACTTTTAACCTATGTGTCACCGTTGTTGCCTTGATTGACTAAATAAATGTAATAAATAAACACATCAGTGTACTACTAGGGAAACTACAATGTACAACTTTGTTTTTGTACTAGCTCTGTTTAAAAAAATTAGGCTTATTATGTTGATTATAAATTACTGATTACCTGCTCGTGTTTTTAAAAAAAACGTCGTAAACTTATTTTATTTAGATACATGTTAGTTTCTTATTTACGTAGGAGATGGGACGGCATGATGATCTCTGGTCCTTGTTCTACATGCTGGTGGAGTTTGTTGTTGGGCAGTTGCCTTGGCGAAAGATTAAAGACAAGGAACAGGTAAGAAGACTCAGTGATCATTAATATATGGATTTAATAATGCCAAATTTTTAGTTGTCATATGTTACCATAGTTACTGATCAGTAGGATGAGTTACCTAGAAATGAGATACCAAATTGGCTGGTAGTATTGAAGTACATACTCTAGTCTAGAGGAACTTTATTCCTCTTGCAACATAGGCACTAGTCTTGTTTTGTTGAATGCAAACCATATAAACATTTTTGTTATTAACTAACCATTATGCGTGCTAACAATCAAGTATTGAACTAATAATCGATTTTTTTTTAATAGGTTGGCCAGATTAAGGAGAAGTACGATCATAAGCAGTTACTAAAGCACATGCCATCAGAGATGAAGCAATTCCTGGACCACATTGCTCAGCTGGATTACTATGATAATCCAAAATATGATTTTTTGCACTCTCTTTTCACACAGGTACTCCAGTTTTTTCTATATATGTGTGTGTTTTATGTCTCTTTATTTTATTTGTTTTTTAAAGCATGTATTGTATTAAATTAATTCACATGCTTTTTTATTACTATTTTGTAGTCAGGTGGATAGTTAAGCTCTAAGTGGTTATTCTGTGTATGCTTAGCAACCAAAGTTATGCAATACTGAGCTTGGTAAATGAAAGAATGTATGACTGTTGGATTGATATTTCTGAGTGTTTTCATCTGTCTTACTACTTGAGGAAGGATGTGTACAAAATACGTGGCCGAACACCTCTGTTAGTCCGTCTCTTTAGACGATTTTCCCTGTAATGATAATGAGATGGATTCCAGTTCTGCCGCAGCTAACTAAGTTGAATAGGTTCTGGTGCTATATCTCATTCATGTAAGCCACATTGTATAAAAAAAGACTATAACACGGTCGTTTAATAGTATTAAACTTGTGGATAACCTATCATTGGTGAACATTAGACTGCCCTTCTTTTACCTAATCAGATTTTGCTGCCTGCTTACAAATTTACTAATTCTTAGCTAGAATATGTTTCGCACTTCTATTGAGCATTATAAAATGATTACCATCATACTCGTGGTGCTTGTTAAACTGATTTGCTATAAATAATAACAACACATGTCCATTTGGTTGATCAAAGTTTTTTGAAAAGTTAAATTGAATAGACGTGCTGGCTACAGTATGCAATTTTAGGATCTTGATATTTAAAAGGTTGCGAAAGCATTGTCACTATATAATGTTCTAATACTGAATAAATGATATTTTGCAGTTTGCCATGAAGATTTTTTAAACTTAATACTATTTTCAAGTCCTCACAACAGCATTTTACTTACAGAGTTTTTGTTCAGAGAAGCCATGTCGTTTGACAAGATTACATGTAACCATAAATCTTGATTAAATTGCCGTTTATTGACGTTGTTTTTGCACAGCTTTTGTGAAACATTTCTCACATTTTGTGAGCTGTGTTCAGGCTGAATGTTTTCAGTGAACTTTTTTGCTTACAGTGCATGAAAAGAAAAGGAATTAAGCTCACTGATCCTTATGACTGGGAGAAACCGTATATCGACGGATCAATTGCGACAACCACGACTACAACGCCACCTATGATTGAAAAAGATATCGGACGGACAGGGTATGTAGAATTCATTTTCAAATGAGTACAGTGTTTTTGGTATAAGTTTGTAGGATTCATTTCGTATTTTATGCCTTTTATATGTGCCTTACAATCATAGTCAAAAGTTATTGTGCATTTTTAGCTTTCTGCAATGAGTTGTCATTTGCCTAACATATAATGACATTAATGTGGCCTTTATAAAAATATATAGAACATGAATATCAGCAGAATAATCAGCTTTTTTAATTTAGCAAAGAAGTGTCTTCTGGCATATGGGACTGCATGTCTGATGATTGACAAAGTTAAGAGTTTTCATTATTCTATTTTTCTCATTTTGCTTGTTTCCTTTTTCAGAGTGCAACAGACCATGGCACCAAGCTTTGAGAAGATTTTTGATGAGAGCGGCCATGAGAATCAGGAAAACAATCGCCAAGTTCGTCAAGATCGAGAAAGTTCCAATAAATTGAAACCAGATGTAACAACATCAGAGAAAAAAGACGAGTCTGATGAAGAAAAACCAAAACCTGATATCATCGATATCAACCTTGAAAAACCGAAGGATGTTGTTCCTGATATAATGGTTGAAACTTCCCCAGAGGTTGTAGTGATTGATAGAAAGAAAGTCAAAGAGGAAACAGCCATGGAGGAAGAGGGTATTGTTGTTTCAGCAGAAGTCTCTGTTCCTAGAAAACCTGCAGTGTCGAGTTACGTATTGACTAATGCTTGGACATCTGCTCATGTCCCATTACCAACGAGTAAAGATGATTCCACTTCGCCTTTACCTGCTGCTGAGAAAAAGGAAGAGGGGAAAGATACAGGTGCTAAAGCCAAAGATCCTATCGTAAATGCTAATATCGTGCTTCCTAAGCACAAAGAAGTGGCAGTGGTCATCCCTGATGAACAAGAACAGAAGGACATGAGTGTAAGCTACAGTGTGCCAGTGAACACACATGCAGTGATGTGTGCAGATCCCGAGGGATATAACCCTTATAAGACATTAGCTTTAACCTTAGCATCAAAGTGGGGTGCAATCGATTCCAGTGAAGAGGATGACGATGAAGAAATAATGCAGACTGGCCAGTGGGAAGATCCGACAGCTAAGCCCATTTCTTCTATTACTACCTCAAAACCACTGGAAGACTTCCGTGATATTCAGCTTCGTCATCCAACAGTGCAGTTGCGTAAAACTGCTCTGTCTGGTGCAGCAAAATTGCTTAATCAAACCAAGCGTCAAAGTGTTCCTTACTTTCGTAGGCATAAAACACAGCCAATAAACAGGGATGATTCAGATAAGCGCAGGAGCTTGCCACTAGATGGTGTCGTGATACCTGGGCTAGATGTTCCGGAAATTGCTGATGGTAATCGAGGTTTATCCGAAAATGTGGAGGACCAAGAATCACCAAAACAAAAGTTAATTGAAGAGCGCAGAATAGCAGTTAGTGAACGCCTGGGTCTAGCAGGTATGGCACCTTCTCCGGAAAAGAAAGCTCAGAAAGGAATTTTGAGGAAGTCTCCTATTCCATTTATTACTCAGTCTGATCGTACATCTCAGATATCTGAGCAACCATTCCCAGAAGACTTGGAGACAATGAGTGATATTGTTTTAGCTGCAAATGCTGATATTACGCAGGATTCTAGTCAACCTAAAGAAGGTGCTAAGGACATTAGCAGAAATCAACTGTGTAATGAGGTTGTAATAAAACAGGGAGATGGCGACTACTTAAACCAACAGAAATTTTTTAGTCAGAAAAAACCTGGTGAGCTTACTGAGAAACTATTGTGTATTGATTATAGAAATCGAGAAAATGTTGATATTGCAAAGAAAATGAATAATTCCGACAGGAGTACACAGGTAAATCCAAGTGAATCTGATTTCAGTCGATTGAATGAAAAACAGTTGCTTCAAAGTTGTTTAAGTAAGGACGGCGGTCTTAGCTGTGACATGCAGCTTCCACAAGAAATTAATAGAGATGTGTTTATATGTGATTTGAACAGAAACAGCACCAAAGCCGTAACTAATCTAGATAGTGATGAAAATAGGAATATTTTAACTCAGGGCTTGAACCGGTTCCTGCCGAACAACAGGCTTGGGTTGAAACCAACACTTCCGCCAAATGTTGCCAAAACTAGATTAATAAATGACAGCTTTTCTAGAAATACTGCATCACAAACAAACAAAAATATAGATGGTGGTTTTCATAAAAATTCAAGACCCAAACCAAAAGATGACAGCGTATGTGAAGAAGAAGAAATGATGGCATCATTGTCCATGTCAGTTAGTGTAAAGGGCATGTCTGTAGAATATTGCATGCCACAAACTCCTTCCATCATTGAAGCTGAAGAGAAGGTTCACGATGAAAGTTCAACAGAATCTGAAGCTCCAGATAAGCAAATAGATGTAGTATATGGAAGGGGATGTCTTGCAGAGTCTGAAAATGAACAGGTTTGTCATAAAACAGTTCACAATGAAGGTGATATTCATTCAGCAGGTGCCGTAGGTGAAGTGGTGGTAGATAAAGACAGAAGTGTTGTTTGCAAGGTTGAACAAGAACAAACTGGAGCAGAAAGGTTTTCAAGGTGTACAGAAGTACATGAAGATGCAGAAGGTAGGGAGAAAAATGGTGGAGGCAGCAGTGATGATGATGATGACGATGATGATGAGGAGGAGGAGGAAGAGGGAGAAGAGGAAGATGATGAAGAACCAGAGATGTTTTTTCTGCCTCAGAAGCCAGTTAAACAATTTTGCACTGCACAAGAAGAAACGGTTGAGGTCATCATTCCCAAATTTGTTACAGTTGAACCCCAAGTTGCGGAAGAATTTGTGTGTAAACCTTTTAACGAGAGAGATGCAGACGTACTTTTAGATCATCGTGAAAGTGCTAGCATAGTTGAAGAGGTTGCTAATATTGTTTTGACAGTGCCGCAAAAATCTAATAACTTTGAAGCCAAGGCTAAAAAATTAAGTGATCGGGAAAGTGAGCAGAGTATAAACTTAAGTTCGTTGCACTCATTGCATAGGGAACGGGAAGAACCTCCCGCCCATGCTGATTTACAAGAAGGGTGGCAACAGTTTGACAATGAGTGTGATAATAGACTAGAAGGAATTAATTCTAGTGAAATAGTTAATGTAAAGAAAAGTGAAGTTGTCTGTGATGACAGTGTTTTACCTGTTTGCATGCCGGTTGAAAAAATTAGTCTATGTGATATTAGTGTCAGAGTTGATGAAAATGTGTCCGTTTTTCCCGCACATAGTGATACAGTGCTAGTTAATAAATCTGATGAGTGTAGTGAAAAAGTTAGAAATGTATCACCCATAAAGCAACAGCCTGTGCAGAGTTTGCTGCCAAAAGATTCAGAAACTAGTAGTGATAGTGAAATTGCAGGCTTTTTGATTGTGAAGCGACCTGGTCAGGGTAATGGTGTTTTGCACAATACTGCGCATGAAAGTTCAACTCGAAGAATTAGCCCTGTCCAGAGTCCTGAACTGGTCTGTTCCGAAGATTCTGTGCGTCGTCCACACAGAATTCCAGCATTAAACCACAGTGCTCGATCTTCGACCGGTTCCCCAGATGTGTCACAGAAACCACCTCGGCTCAGCTCATATGACTCTCAGATGTCGCTGGTATCGGCCGACGATGAAGCCAGTCATTCAGGGAGGCTGCCTCATCCACCGTCTAAAGATGCTCCAAAAACTGGTATAATCAGGTAATTAATTATTGTATTCTTGTTCATTTTTAATGTTCACCACTTGTAACTTTTATAAAATGGTTTCATTTTTTGAAGTTGCCTTTTTCTCTGTTTCTTAATCGTTTTCCTATTTTCAGCTTCGACAATATTTATACTATGAAGTGGTATACTATGATCTGAGTTAGCTTATGTACAGTTTTAGTTCTATAATTTTGCAGTGCAATAGCTAACGTTTCGATACATTCAAATTATCGGTCAGTGACTAAAATCAAATTTATAATAAAAGGCTGCTTCTTGCTCTTTATATGATTTATCTTATTCATTGAATTAGTTTCTACGACCTAGTTTTCTTTGAATGACTAAGTTTTCTTGTTATGGCTTTCTGGTTTGATTGCTCATTTTTTGCAGTTTTGCATTAAATTTTAGCTACTGGAACATTTTAATTGTCCTATATCATTCATCACTTTCAAAATGAGTGAATGCTTTTTTTGACACGTTAATGATGTCAACACCTTTAATCCATTAACTCTATGCTTGATATCATATATCCTTAATTTCTTGTTGTTACTGCAGTGCAAATTGGGCATGGAAACTCACCCTTTGCTCAATTGATAGCCGGAATCCTACTTTATTATGGTCTGCATTAGCTTTGAAGATGGAAATAGTGCAGGAGGTTTTTAAATGCTTTGGATGAATGGAAAAAACGTTGAAAATTTGATGTTTTAACTAGAGCTTTTGTTAGTTAGCATGATTTGCTTCCTGGTTTTTGATCTTTATTTAGTTGTCTTTCTTATGTGCATGTCCATAGTCATTTGCAGTAAAATTTTATTCATTATGACCCATTGAAGACGACACTGAAGCTTGTATAACATATTAGTTCGAATGTTTTGCCAGATTCGTGAATTCGATAGAAACAGATTGTAATACTTCATATTTGTATCCTTTAATTGTTTTTCCATTTTTTCGTGGTTTGTTCTTAAACGAAACTGTGTCCTTTTGTGTGTTACTGATAGAATTATCTACATAAATGTTTTCTTGAATTTTTTTGAAAATCCCAATTGTCTTCTCTGTTTTGTGCAGCAGCAGAAATCTATTTAGTGTAAGTAAGAATATACACTTGTTCAAAATATCATATTTTCGATGTTTTTGAGATTTGAAATCCTTTGGGTGGTTATGGGTTTTTTATATTGAGGGTCTGTTTTGTACAATAACAGTACTTGTTAGGCTACTAGTACCAAGCAGTGTTAGTATTTTTTATATTGTCATGGTTGTCTAAAATGTGAAATGCAGTTGTAAATATCATATGCAAATTTTGATGTTTAGCTAATGTAATGTGTGTGTAATTTTGTGCTGCTGGAACAATTAGGTTACACTAGTAAACTGAATGCAAAAACACCTAGATTATGTGTTATTTTACGTACCTTCTGCAAAGAGAATGTAAACATCTACATTGTTTCAGAAGTTCAAAATTACACATACATTACTAAAGAACAATTTGTCAACAAAAAAATTCTCTTTTAATAACAGTGTCTGATATTTGGCGATAAATTGGTGATCTCTTTGTATATTTGTATGGAATTAGCAAGCCAGCCGTTAAGCCAAGTATGTAGCCATTGCGAACTATTTCGTCATGCTTAGGATACATACACTAAATAAATTTGGATACACTAAATAATCTTAGATTGCCGATTGTTATGGTATTTCTCAGAAAAGCATAAGTTACATATAATTAGTGCTTGTATTGAATCAGGGTGTGTGTTAATTAGTGAACTTATGATTTCAGATTTTTTATTGTGATTTGATATTTTACTGGTCGTGCTTTTTAATTTGATAGTGGGCTTCTGCTTAGTCTTTTCATAAGTTTTTCATATATTTCCCACAAACATGCAGGTGTTGTCGTTTAATTTATATTGGTTGCATCATTCATATTCTTGTTAGCATGGCAATCCTTATGGCTTGTGCAGTCGGGTTCTTCCTTAATTAAAAACCTGCATTCAGCCACGATGATCCATTAGTGGTGTTGTTGAATACATTAATTTTTAACTTAAACGTGACTTTCAAATTCCTTAGCAAAGCGTTTTTCATTTTGAAGGTACTAAAAATCAACTTTTTATGGTAAAATTGACTGCCATGTTTTGGGGTAGTGCACATTTTTGTTTTACTTATAAGATCTTGAAAATTGTTTGTTTTTGTCTCCGTTTTCATTTTTCTGCTGCAAGATTTCGCTTTCTTTTCTAATTTTTCTTTTTTGCTGGAATGTTTTTCCGTAAGCTGCTTATGTAATAGAGCCAAGTTTTCTTATTCTTAGTAGCCTATAAGTATTCTTATACTTATTCTATATGTAGCTTGCCTATATAGACATTCAATTACCAATCCAGATTTGCTTTAATTTGCTTTGATCGCTCTCTGCCGTGTTTCAATCAGACTATGTAGTGAATACAGTCGGAACATAAAAGTTTTTAGTGAAATTGCATTCAAATAGTTTTGTATTAGGATTTACTGTAAGACAGATTAATGCGGATCGTCCAGTATTACACTGTTAAATAAAGCCAAATTGATCACGATTAGTTGTAAAGAGTTCTCTTATCTAGGCAGAAATCTTTTCTGTAAGTCATTCAGTGAGATCAGTGCCAACTAAGTCTGTTTGATTGTATAGGTCTACATACATTTTCGTTTTCCGTTTGTTTTGTTAACTGCACATGTTGTTTTTGACAGGCGGCGTCGGTATCGACCAGCACGCCCTCCAACGCCGGTGAATCTCAGAGCCATTCCAGCATCGCGGAGTCCGACGCCTGACGACTGACGTTTATTTCTCCTAGGAGGCGTCAGTTGTTGTTGCACTTGCGCAGCTTGATGTCTACTAGGAACTTCAACAAAACAACAATGTCACATCTAGTCACCGAAAATTACATGCAGTTGAACAGCCAACCCTCCTGCAAGATCTCACAAGCTATGCTGGATAGTTTTTTATAGTGCTGTATATAGTCATGTGACTTAGTCAAAGCAAACGTTTTCCTTTTATGTAGTTTGTGGTACTTACTAGTCATTACTATTCCCTTGCTGTTACGTGTGAATTTCTAAGGACTGATTGTATTTAGCTTTCCTGTCTGTGAGCCCATTTCTAAGTGGCTTCACTATTAGCTACTGCTATTCCCCACAACTTGTATTATTGTGTTAACCGCTTCGCTGTATGATGAGAATCTCCTGTCATGCTATTCTGACTGGCCTGTATGACGAGATTATCGTCAATACAAATTAATTGACGCCTACGCCATTAGCAATGATAATACGTATGGCACATGTACTTCATGAATCAGGTTTTTGGAAATAAAGGGCAGCGATGTTCTCTGTTGTCCCACGGCCAAGAAACACACAAAAGTCACAAAAAGAGATTGCTGTTATTATTGAATGCTATGTTGTGATTGCTGCCTTGTGCATAGTTTTTTTGCTTGTTGTCTATTTGTTGTCCATTCAAAGTGGCTTAGAAGAGGTACACACAGTATAGAATAAGCTTGAAATTACAGTGCTAGATTTAGCAAGGAGTCATCAGACGATGGTAGTTGGAGCCAATGCATACATGTAATTAGATATGGCTGATCCAATATGTTTGGTTGATAAACTATGTAGATACAAGGTAAAAATTATAGCTATGGGCCTACAAATGCTTTCACCTCTTCTACACTTTAATGGCTATTGGGTTAAATGGCACAATTTGATGGTGAGCCATTGCTCTTACGTATTTTATAAAAAGTAGTAGCTTGTGGCAGTGGTGAAGGCAGAGCAGCTATGACAACAGCAACAGCAATAATGACAGTAGAAGTGGTGGTGACGTAGTAGCAGCAGTAATACTGGTAATAACACTACAGTGACTATAGCAGTAGCAACTTTTCATTTTCTTAATATATTCCAGTGTGCCAGCTTGAATACAAATTGCAGGGCAGTGAACGCTTAATCTGTCATGTCTGTATATAGTTTACTAAAAGTAGCCAATTAACCGTTAAGTTCTTTTCAGACTTGACTGTAAAACTTTGTTTACGCACTTTAAAAAAATTAAGTTACAATAAATGTTTTTTTACTGTCAAGTGCCTACTTAGCTATGACCTCATTTAACAACTTTTTGTATTAATATTAGTTGCTGTGTGAGTTACTTAACCTGCTGGAATATTGCTCACTAAAGAAGTGTAAGTTACCATGAAAGGACTGCCGAGTGACAAAAAGTGACATATTCCTGCAGATGATACTAATTTGCTTGATTTACACAGCATAAATCATATATGGCTACCTGTGCTGCTTGGTACAATATTTTTTTGCATTTTTTGCTCAGTTTTATGCCAAGCCCATCAAGATATTAGACTGGGCCAGATAAAAGAAAAATAAGAAATGCAAAAATGGGAAAAATGTAGTATCTAAACATCACATTATACAATAAATGGTGAGCTAAAATTTTTATCATGTTTCATTCTAAATTGCTCATCGTTGTAATCAAGGTAAGGCCGTTAAACTTGTATTGCTTTTCACAGATGAAAGTCTCTAAGGCAAAAACTAAGAGTATGACAAAACTTTATAAAAATACTGAATACAAGTGTTTTGTACAGTCATGTTGAGTACTACGTACCATTGGTGTTGTATAAGTTTGGCTATATTGCTGAAATGCATGCAGTTTTTTCCGACATTTCTTCAGCACATAGGCTTACTCACTTTAATTGTGACATTTATGGAGGTTGTGGTGATTCATATTTTGCCTTTAAAGGTTTATATGCACTTTCCATTCAGTTATTATGAGTAGTGATGGCACCACATGTAACTCAAAACTTTTTCGTATTATCAAGGATAATATCATTATATTCGTGCATCTCCATTATTTAAAATTCCCTAGTCTGTATACATGTGTTATCACTTTGATAATATGTGTAATATACACTCCGTGTAGATTGTGCTTTTGTGTTGTGTTTTTAAAAGTATTAAGCTTAAAAGAATAAATTTTCAATTCTGAACTTTTTACCTTTGGTAAATAATGCTGCTATATTGCTTTTTATAGGCTCTTATTTACTGAATGATATTTTTACTGTAAGTTTCACTCATCTCCATGTGCTGGACTCACATTTTTAAAATCCACTGCAATTGGTTGTGTTTTTGTTGTGATTAATAATTTTATTGCCAGAAATATGAACATCTTGAGTTATGTATGATGATCCCAAGTTTAATTTATTGCTGTTTGTATTTTGTAAATAAGAAACCCGCCTTTCAGATCATGTAAATACTTGCCAGTGATTTGATTGTTCTATATTGTTTGTTAAATAATTATTATTTAGCTAATTAAATAATTTAATAGTCGTTGTAGTGTAAGTATGGCTTAGATCATTTTTGTGCAAGCTCGTGCGCCTAGCTGATACTGAATATTTTTGTTACACTACATTTCTCTGGCTAATTGAAATTAAGTCCAGTAAATTAACTCACTATCACTTTTTTTGAAATATGGCATATCCAAACTTGGCAATTAATAATCTTTTACAATTGGATAGCGTATATTATTCGACTATTAGTTGCTCAATATTTGACAATGTTGTGAAACATATCTTACAATTTTTTTTGCTTTAGTAGTAGCGACTAGTCAGACATTTATTGCACTTATTGTTAATTCCTGCTGAAAGCCAAGGCGATCTGTCAGCAAATACGAAACTGTTGCTCCCAAATGTCCTACTTGTTCAGTGATAGGTATGCTCCTTGGTTTGCAAGCTTTGATTAAAAGAGCTAGTCAGTAAATTTCACATTTGTACTTGACGTTTGACTGGTAATGATTGTATTAAAATGAGCTAAATTGAAACGATATGACCTGAAAATGTTAGAATAAGTTAAGCAGAGAAAGCACACAGTGTGTAAAACATAAGTGTCCGTATGCTTGTGATCATGGCTGTTTGATACATTTTAGAAAACTGAAATGTCGCTGATATATAGTTAAGAAAAGTACAGTTACTTTTCTGTGTATTAAGCTGATAAAACAAGCTAAGTAAAATGGTGTGATTTTCACAACCTGAGAAGAGGTACAGTGAAATACATTGCCTAAACATAGTCACAAAAGCACATGTAGTCACAAATGTCATAATTGCGGCACTCAGAATTTTGTAAGACACCAAAGATTTCTAGTTTTTTATTATTTTTTGTATGTAATTCAGTATTATAGGTTCATTGAAAAAAGGTAATCTCCTTCTTTCGAAATTTTCACACTTGACACATATTTTCCTTTTTCATGATGTTAGTATTGTCTACATGAATGAGTTTTACGATAACTACTATTTTCCCTCCTTTATCTAGAGGTAAAATTCACATATTTACATAAAAGCAAATTTACTGGTTTGTTAAAATTCATGCTGTTATCATTATACTTTGTGTAACATCATTGTGTGAGAATCTCCTAATAAAACAGGTAAACAGATAAAGAAAAGACAATAACTTGATGCTGTTATTTTGATCATTTAATGAGACGAACGAACAACTGAATTGACCTATTTTATAGCACGCTACTTCTTTTTTTTCAAACCTAATGTGTTTATCTAGCAACTATAGGGTGGTACATAACCGTGTGGTACTGGTACAGAAGCAAGGGGTAATTTTACAGAAGAATTTACATCAAAATATTGCTGAAACAGTTGGCAATTTACCATATTCTCAAAATTTAGTGTGTAAACTTCGAGCGTTTCGTACAGCCTGCAACCTTGAGCAAGGCTGGATTTATAGGGGGCAATTGCTCCGGTTCCCCTAAGAACTTCTTTTATAAAAAATATAATATTTAGGGACTGAATAAGCTGAATAATAGCCGATTACAGTCTCAAAGTTTCAATCCGATTAAGGTGATTGGGATGGTTACAGCAATAAATATATCCGTATTTTAACAGTTAATACTCTGGAATATTCTGAAGTATGTTTGGGGTCATAGTCCTGTTGAAATTTGAAAAATATATCAACAGATTTTTTTTGGAGATTATTTGCTATTATATTGATATACTTGCAAAGTTTTTTCCTAATCAGTAAACTTTTCTTCTACGCCTTCGTCCAAGAAAGTTCAATATAAGTATCAAGATAGTTCAATATCAAGATACTGTTATAGTTACACGTTTACTTGATTTTCTGCTTTTTCTGTTCTAATCCTGGGATTCCATAAAGTGCTGGAATTATTTTTTACGAGCTGTGATTATTCCAGCGAAATATTTGGTTGTAATGATAAAATAGGGATGGAAATTTTCCCCACGTGATTATCTCCTTAAAAATTGAAGTTTTTTGCTCATTACTGGTTTTTATTTAAGCTTGAACATGAGCCTAAATAGTATGGCAAACTTTTTTGCTCTTCCGCGTACTTAGTGAAGAAGAATTCTAATAATTTCAAGGATGAGCCCATGAGCGGAAGTAATAAAAACGTTGTGATTTTATTTACAATTTTTAGGTTGGAATTGTAAATGGTAGCCGAAACCTAAAACAGTCAAAATCATAATGAATTGGCAATAGAGTTAGTTAACTGTAAATATCAAAAAATACAGCACAGTGAAATTATAAGAGCTAGCAAACAGCTGTATTTGCAAAGCGAACCCTACATATCATACATACATGTTTTTACAATAAATTATTTTTAAGCAAGTCACGATAAACATAAATAAGGTTGCAATGTTCTTTCTTGCTCTCCCGCGCGTGGTGGTCTTTATATGAAGACTATTATTTTATCTTTACATTTTCATTACAGATTTTTAGACAAAATACTAATCGTTTTAATAAAGTAAAAAAAACAAAAGTTAGCTGAAAATGATACTATATCGGCATAATTACTTCGCTATACGATGCACGAAAAATGGTCATTACTTTTACAATGATTATAGCATGTCTGCATTTTCTCTAATAATATACTCAGCAGCATGAATGCAATGTATAACAGCAGAGACTTGGCGACTAAGTTCTGTTTGCAATTGACTTATCTCTCGTTGATCACTAGTATGGCTTATTTTGTATAGGACGTCAGCTATACCAGGAAAACGTAAACCAGAATAAGCATCATGGGAGCTAGGAGCAAATACCAAATGCCTACAAATGTACAAGAAGACAATAAGGAGTTATTAAAAATTCTATAGTTAAATTTAATGGTTGTAGTCATAAGCAGCGAGACTGCATAAGAAATCGGGTTACAACTCACAAAACAACTTTTCAAGTAAGCATTTAGCACAATGCTCTCTTCTCACTTTAATGGTATGTTATTTCAACGCACTAAGATATGTTGCTTTGCTGGGATATTATTTCAACGCACCTACGTATGTTGCTTTGCTGGGATATTATTTCAACGTACCTACGTATGTTGCTTTGCTGGGATATTATTTCAACGCACCAATGTATGATGCTTTGCTGGGATATTATTTCAACGCATCAAGATGCTGGGATATTATTTCAACGCATCAAGATGCTGGGATATTATTTCAACGCATCAAGATATGATGCTTTGCTGGGATATTATTTCAACGCACCAAGATATGTCGCTTTGCTGGGATATTATTTCAACGCATCAAGATGCTGGGATATTATTTCAACGCATCAAGATATGATGCTTTGCTGGGATATTATTTCAACGCATCAAGATGCTGGGATTTTATTTCAACGCATCAGGATATGATGCTTTGCTGGGATATTATTTCAACGCACCAAGATATGTCGCTTTGCTGGGATATTATTTCAACGCATCAAGATATGTCGCTTTGCTGGGATATTATTTCAACGCACCAAGATATGTCGCTTTGCTGGGATATTATTTCAACGCATCAAGATATGTTGCTTTGCTGGGATATTATTTCAACACACCAAGATGCTGGGATATTATTTCAACGCGCGAAGATAAGTTGCTTTGTTGGGATATTATTTCAACGTACCAAGGTATGTTGCTCTGCTGGGATATTATTTCAACACACCAAGATGCTGGGACATTATTTCAACGCATCAAGATTTGTTGCAACTTTTAAAAATGAAAAGGGAAACGAAACATCTAATAGGCCAAGACAGAGTTCGCATTATATATATAATTTGAATGCAGTCATCTCTTTATCACGCATTATTTGAGATCCAAGCACAAAACACAACGTCAGTGTTTCTGTTTACTAGATTTTCCAATAGACAACTGTTATTATCAACTGCTTGGAAATATTGAAATGGGTCTCTGTTTTAACTATTATGATTCCTACTGAGTACCCTTTATAAAAGCAAATGCTATTTTTTGCGAACTAGAAAACAACCACAAACCATTATTTATCCAATATTAGGAAAAATTCTTCAATTTTCGTTGGCAACAATTCACGATATCGCAGAAGATGAAATCAAAGAATTGGCTGTGTTAGTTGTCATTGCAATGCACGGGTGTGAATAGGCCAATAGCTAGTTTAGAAGTGTTCTAATCTCATTTGAATGTGAACTTAATTACTCCCTCTCTGAGTCTCTCCCCCCACCCCGCCCCAAAGAAGTAAACAGCAAGAATCAGTAAGCTGAATGAAACCGGCCATAGACTGAGTCACAAATCGATGCACTAATTAGAATCAGCATTGCTTAACTAGTTATTTTCAGTTCTACGTCTTTACAGTGTCAGTTTGGTACCAGCGTAGAGTTTAATTTGTCAGTCGAAACAGTAGTGAGCTAAAAATAAGCTAAGTAATCGCTTTCTTTACCACGTTTCATTTAATACGCCACCTGCTTGCGATTCGTCTAAGTAAGCAATTAGCTTCGTAACAATTTAACATACTATTTTAGGTTTTTATCTACAACAACTTGCTGCTGAAATGGAATGGAATGGAATGGAATTATAATTAATAAGTACGTAACTTTGCAGTAATGATTATTACTATGTTTCAATATCTTACCTATTGTTCGGCCTACCAGGTAGGCCATTTGGATCTAAGAAAGTCCTTTCTAGTGCCATCATTTGGTCATTAATTCGTCGAATGGTTAACGGGCTGCAAAATGAATATTATACATTTACACACGCTAGGATTAAACTATGAAAGCAAAATTAATTGCAGAGTTAGGTGTTCTCCAATCCCAGTAGGTCTAGTGCTAACTCTTACAACAAAATACAGATTGACCTAACATTAAATAAGTAGACCTCCTACTGTTACTTCCATGATTTTTAAAGGAGTAAACTATTTTTTCGTCAATCTTTTTGATAATAATTAAAACAACCGCGGAGTAGTTAAGGCCACCTGTCCACACCGCACACAACCACATCACATCACCGGATTCTGGATCCGGAGGAGGAACCTAACTGAATTCGGATTTTGGCCGCTTTTCTTCTATCTTCAAGGAACCCTAGAACCCCAACCTAGCTCTGCACATCCTCGTTAGAGTGGAAACGAAACGAAAGCTGAGCACCTGCCGCTTAATTTCAATTCCTTTTTCTATTACGCACACACACGCACGCACGCACGCGCGCGCACACACACACACACATATATATTTTGTGTACATATATACGACCCTTTTCTGGTGGCTGATTCGATAACGTATGTTCTTCGCCAACCCTTCCCATTTGATTGGCTATAAGTGTTATTAAATTTTAACTAATGTTTTATGTAAGGGAAAACAGTAAATTATTTGATAAGCTAATTTAATATAGGTGTATGCCTAACGCAAAGCAATCATACTTATCCATGTTTATGGCCTTCATGTGTTTAGTAAATTTCTCACTGGTGCGCTTGAAATTTTTAACAGCATTTTCCATAATGACAAGCTTTTCTGTAAATAGATTATTTAAATAATTAATTTTTATGTTTGATTACTAAACATCTAATTTCTATTAGTTTGACACAAATTGCCACCTTCTTATTACGTTTGCACTTTGCTATTTTACTAACATGTAGCACCAGCCTTACGTAGTAAGCGTATCATGTTAAGCTAGTAAAGAGTTATAAAATATATATATGCACGAAAATCGAAAATTAAAAATGTGCTTCTTAATAAATATTCACCAGTATTTTTAACTGGTATTGGGAGGTGGAGGCAGATGATATAGCATTAGGCCTACTAATGTTATTATCCTGCAAGGGCTGATACGCCACCGAGATCATTTAAATCATTATCCACCAGCAAACATTCCTGGATTGGACTATCTGTAAACTTTAAGTCTTTAAGACAAGACCGATTCATTTTGGGCAACGATGTCAGTATAACTGTAACGTGTGTAGCTAGAATAGGTTACTCATGTTTTTCTTGACACAACCTTAATTCTGTACAGTTTGTATTACCCCTTTCCGGAAAATGTAATGCAAAATTGAGCAATTTTACCTTTTTTTATGCCATTATTTAGTAACTCTGCCTCAGCTAAATTCCTGAGATCATTGCAGGATTCCTCTAAGGTGTCAGCCAATGACATCACATCATATGGAATTATTAGCGATTCAGCTAAATCGCGCACTACTTCTACGCTGACTTGAGCTACGGCTCTGTGGTGCTGAAAAACGAATTTTACAATAATAGCGATGAACAGGAATGCTAATAGCGTTTTCGGCAAGTACATAAGAAAGTTGGTAAAATAGTGTACAGTTAACGAAATGCCATTTACTTTTACCTCCTCTACATTGTAATGGTACAATCCATTATGAAGCCTCTGAGTGTAGACACTGAACAACACACATAAAATTGCCCACAGGCAATGGTTCATTGTTCAGTAGCAGCGCGGATCACTGCACTTGCTCCGTAGAGCAGTATGGAAGATGCAGGACAAGTTTGTTGACAGGTTTAACTTTAATTCCCACCTCGGAATGTTTAATGGAGCAAAATTATGCCTAAGTTCCGAACAGTATAGCTGGTAAAAGGCTTACTAGAAAATTATTTGCATTATATACGCATTTTCAGAATGTTCTTGAAATCTGTTGAGCGAGCCATGCTTCACTAACGTTACAATCATTAGATAGTATCATAAATGAAAATTTCTAATAGTTTTTTTGTCTAACGTTAGTTTTAGTTTTAAAGTTAATCAATGAAACTCGTACCTTGAATGTTGGATCAATGATTTTATCCAACAAGAACGTGTTATCATGTGCAGAATGGTACAGCGGATATGGCGATAGTTGATCATATTTCTCCTTTTATTCATGAAAATAAGAAAAGAGAATCTTGCTATGGTTTTAGAGTAACAGCATACATACATTTAATAACATTTTATTTAGTGCGAGTTATAACATTTTAAATGCAGAAGGTTTAATATATTTCACGAGTAAATTGTATAACGTCATCAGTTGTACAACGCAGATTTGCAAATTTTTGCAGATTTTTTTAAAATTCATTGTTCGTCACTTATTAAACTATTGATTGAACTATGAAAATTATTAATTATATAAAGCTTTCTTACAACTGATAATAATTGGAAATTTCTGACAAAAAGTGTTTTTTAATAAGTTTGCCTTGTTGACATCATTTTCACAATGACAACAAAAATTTACAGTATAAAATTCTCCCAGTGTGTCCAGAAAAGTACACGACCGTTGCCTATATTAGCAAGTATGTCTTTTATTAAAAATGACAAAAATCTTCAAGCTGCACAATTGACGTCTAGCATAATGTCAATCATTTTCGTTGACTGGCCAATGAGCGTGCAAGTTATTTCACACCCCTGCAGAGCTTAATTAACGCAGGTACGTTCGGGACATTCAACTACAGCTCCGTCTAATACTGTTATGAAAAATGCTCAACTTTTCATTAGCTAGCAGGAGAAATATTGGCCTGCTTCTAGATTTTATTATTGTTAATTGAAATTGCAAGTGAACTAGTGGAAATATATAGCTTTGTTTCGTTTATAAGGTAGAAATGCACAACGCTTACGTCTATGAGTTGCTGCTTAAATCATTTTGCAATCAAGAAAATACGCAGTTTAGTTCAGCTTATGGCTTTGCAAGTTAGATAGCTACACTTATTTGATTAACTTTAAATAAGGACGAAACAAAATGTTTTCTGGTCTGGCTAATTTTATAAAACTTAATGAGATCTTCACAGTCAAAACTAATTCAAATGCCGTCAAAACTTATATTATATATCAATGTAATATTGGTTAATTTTACGCTATTTTTCTTGTTATAAAATCATGCTTAAAATATGCCATTGCGAGTTACGTAACTCGGGCATTCAATATAAGGGTTGTCTATTGGAATGGAACAAGGACATTTATTTCATGTCCGTGCCTAACAAACGGAAAAATACAAAAACTGGATAAATCTTGCAGACGAGCACATGATCAGTTAGATATAGAAAAAATACATCGCAGGCAAAAAGTTCATACGCTCAAAAACTTGAGACACGTAATATTTCTGTTACTCATTTATTTTAAAGCAAGGCTAACTGGCTTAGTTTCTTTATTATACTTAAGTCTCTGCATTTTGTTGAAATTGCAAACTCATTTTTTGGCTACTTGAAGTGTTAATCTCGTGTAAAAACAACTGATGCTCTGCAAATTTGTGTTTATGAAAAAGTGCTATCAGTTTATCTGCTGATTAGACATTAGTTGTGACTGTCGTGCTGTTTCGTTTACTAAAGACAGTTGTTATCCAGCTGAGCGCTGTCCCGAATGCCGCTGAGTGCGTTTACGTCGCAGAGGAGGCGGAGCGATAGACCAATAATCTTGACGTCAACTGCATGGCCGAGTGGGGAATATTCCTGAAGCATCTATAATACCACATAGAAGGGCACTTTAAATATTAGCCAGATCTTTTGAATCTAAACCTCATTTGTTTTTCAACTAAGCTCACTTTGATTGTTTGTGATGCTCCTTTGTAATTCTTCACCGAATTTACTGCAACAAAATGCACAAACTTGAACGTTTAACAGAACAAAAGTTTATCGTAGCTGCAAAGTGCGGTGCAGTTTATTATTGAATCAGTCCATTATTGAACTGATTATGCAGATATTTGAGCACTAGACGTTTGGGCCACAGACGTTTAGGCTCTGGATATTTGGTGCCGGGCCACTGAAATTTGGGTCAGAGCATTTTGATCTCAGACATTTAGGCTCTGCACCTTTGGACCACAGACATCTCTATATAGGTACGTAGATAGCTAAGTAGATAGAGAGGTAGGTAGCTATGTAGACCGATAGATAAATAGGTAGGTATGTAAGTAGGCAGGTAGTGCTAGTGTGAAAATTTTCTGTAGCACTTGACTCCTTAAAATATTCACTACCATAATGTCGCTGTCTTTACAATGACCCAACTGTCCACAGCCTCCATTGTGCACTATTAAATTGCTACTGTCTAAGTGTCCAGCGCCCAAGCGACCTAGAACCTACGCTGTAAGTGGAACTGAGTGGCAAAAACTAAATCACAAGCAGAAGATTCTGCTATAGTATTCGAACAACTCGCGTACCCACAGCAATTAGCCAAATTTTCTGTTTGGGCGGGTGACCTTAAGCTCACAACTTAAGGCCAAATGTCGTTAAGAGGTTACATTGGTCCTTACCCAGACTGTATACCCTGTAAGTTTCTTGACTCTAGTTTGCACTCTAGTTTATTGAGTCGGCCTCATTTTCGGACAATTGAAGCCTTACTAGTTACGGGACCTCTCCGGTCGACTTCAACTAGGATTTCTATCACAACATCAATTACCCTTGCAGAATCGTAAATTAAAATAAAAAAATTTTGACACTTCGATGAATAAGAAGATTCTAATATTAAAGTTTTTACGTTCTACACTTCCTGGTGACTTTGCACAAGTGTGATGCACCACTGCAACACATGCTTTGACTTTGACACCTGTAGCCGATTCCAAAACACTCCGTTTTGCTTTACCATAAAACAAATTTGGTGGCTGTGCGCTTTCCTATTCATATGTTGCACATAGTCACGAAAAGATGCACTCAACCTAGAACTTTCACCTGAAGTCAATGATAAAAAATGTCTGGTCCCAAAAATCCAGGCCCAAATATTAGCACCTAAGTGTCCTAAAATCATCACTATGTATGTTTTATATTTGATGCACTCATAAACGAGTAAATATAAAAACTATTTTCAACAAGACACTAGATGCCATTTGATTGGAATTTGCAGGTAAATTCAGAAGCGATTATTTTCAGGCAATAAATTGATAAAATTAATGCTAATACACTTTATATCAATAAAATTTGAAATTTTTTTATATTTATTAGTACACCGATTATGAATTGATGATGCAAGTTGTTACTTGTAAAATGTTTTGGCGGTTTTCCAACAACATGTTATTATTTACTATTTATTTGAATATAACATACAATTTATTTTTAGTAGATAAATATTTATAAAACTTACGTAATTCACTTACATGATCGAAAGTATAACTTATGTCTATGCATGGCACTCCAGCTATATAAGCAAAAGCTGCATAATCACTGCTTGCTCCCAAATCTTTTATCCTAAAAGCATTTAATGTCATAAATAATTCAAGAATCAAAGTAACTTACTCGAGTAGAACATCTTCTTGTAAGCAATGCAGTAGCCCTCTTTTCAAGACCTGTTTATCTAACTGGAGCAATTTTTCACTGATTTCTTTTTATACAAGAGGAACTGATAGCATTTTCTAAGACAGCAGAAACGGGTTGTTATTTAGCTAGTTAAATTTCATTTGTGTTCGCGAGTACATTTCGTATACTAATGCTACGTATATTACGTATGATTCAAAGCGTTGGTAATGGCGTTTTTTATAAAAAGGTTAGAATTTTGATTCTACCCATTGATGAATTCTAAGTAACTCGGTTGGAAATCATCCAGGCTGAATTGTCAACTGAGGATTTCTCTTTCTCCGACCATGCCAAATATACTGATCTTCTGTACGTTGAATAAAACCGGTGCTCATAATTATATTAGCGCCGTAAACTTTCTTGCCACCACCAGAACGCTGCTTGTTACTGCTTTCACTACTGCCTCTGCTGTAGCAACACAGTGACAGCATTGGGGGCACCAGTCTACTGCTGCTGTTATCAACGAGAAATGATGCAGCAACTGTTACTGTTATTAGTGTAGCCCCAGTTGTAGCATGTTTTACTGCAATAGACCTATAAAACAAAAGACGTCGTGCAACAGCAGCACCACAATAAGCATCAGTGGCGACAGTGATGATGACGATAAAAAGATAACAAAGATAGCAAACAATAGCAGTAATCAGCAGCTGAAACTGCAACCGTATTTACTTTGGTTTTGTCTTGCCTAAGCCGGCATCACTGTCCTTAGGGGTAGCATGAAGCCATTGCTTGTAAATGGTTGTGGCTTTCTTGTTTATCCGGGTTTCTTCTGGTTGAGGTACCTGTAACGAAGTGTATGAAGTTATCATTAAGATAATACTTTTTCTAGCCCAGACCACAGTTACTTACAACACAAAATGCCTATATAGGTATATCCTAGAAGACGAAACTCATGAGCGGAAACTGGACGGCGGGTAAGCGAAGGAAACAGCGGTTTGCACATGTTACCCCAACAGTCAAGTGGCATTAAAGTTAAAAGTTTTACCTTCTTTGTTGCTTTGTGTAACACGTTGTGCAGCGATGGAAATGCACCGGCCTGAAGCGAGTAATTACCTGTAAAAACAGACGAATTTAAAAAAACTTTCAAGAAAAAAGTCTCTTGGAATGTAACAAAACTTGGTATCTGGACATTTTGGATTTTTTAGCCATTTTTACAGGCAATCTTCACTAGAATCCCTTATTCCAAGATTGTAACCCCTTTATACAAGGATGCAAGTCCAATAGAAAACTTTAAATCAGAGTACAGTCCTAAGCCAAGCCTCCCATGACAGACTACGAAGATTTCGCTAAGGTGTGGACCAAGAGATGACCCCATAGCTACCCAATCAAATTGCAGGTAGAAATGTACCAGATGACTGTGGCCACTGGGGGTAAAGAACTACACACGGTTAGAAAATGAAAATACGAATACAGACCCAGAAAACTATAACTCTCATAAATAATTTGACAGCAGTTATCGACTGATGCTCTGCTTAGAGTAACTAGTTGTTAAACAACAAATGCATAATCATTTTAATACAGTATGCCTATCAAACAGTTTAAGAATTGTATAAAACACATTGCCTGTTTATATTAATTATTAATTAACTGTTATTATTTTATAAAACCTTTTCAAAAATTGTTTCACCTTCGACTGCAATATCCATGTTTATGTAAGCCACCGCTCGATGATAGAGAGTTTTCCAATGATCCTGCACAAAATTCAGTTTATATGATTCATTTAAAACTACAGTGTATTATTAAAGCTAAAAATAGTCGATTTAACATTAAATTAATCGATCTAACAGTCAAGTTAGTTCATCCTCTATTGGTTAAAAAAAAGAAAACAGTTCAAAACACATCACCTCCACCCATTCATAGGATCCTATAGTTCCATGTTCTTTGGCTCCCCAGCTGCAGAACAAGATAGTCCTGCGGGGTCTCCAGCCTTTTCTTACCATCTTACCCAGTACACGAACAATTTCAAGCAGTACTGCTGTACCACTGCATGGATCAACGGCACCAAATACCCAAGCATCGTAGTGATTGCCAACAAGGACATAACGATCTAGTAAAAGAAACTGACGATGTTATTTACAGAAGTTAATTAGTCCTTGACTAATCAGCCAAAAGTACAGTAAAGTTCTGGTAGGCACAAGGGGTGGCAGGGACCGGGATTGTTATGATTCCGACCCCCGAACCACGGGATCTTTCTTCAAATCACGATCCCCGTTCCCGAACATCCAATCCCCCCGCGAACTCCGTTCCCGATCTTCTTATCCCGTTTCGATCCCGAGCTCGAGTGATACGAAGAAAAGTGAGCTGCTTGATAAGTTATTCATAGCTTAAATTTCATGACAACGTACTACTGCATTGGGCTATTTTTAAAATCTCTTGTAAATAGTTTTAGGTAAACGCATGATTAGCTTGTTGCGGCTCATACAGTGTGCATTCGTTGCTCTGTGACCGTGACATTCTGCTGGGGTGTATTTGTAATGGTGAAACAATTTAGGAAGAATCTTTTGTGTTATTTTTGTCTCACAATACTGCTATTAATATCTTTTTCATCTAAGTATCGTCCAAATAGATACTGGGCGCTTTTTACCGCACTAGTCCATATACCGAATAGTGAGGTCCTATACCGCGCCATGTACTTGGGCTGGCCCAAATAGCCTGCACGGTATACGGGCTGCCGAAATATCGCAACAGAAACTGAGCTGAGTTTACCTTAGCAGCAGCATTCGTTCTCCTTTATTTAATAATGATAATGACGACGACGACGAAAACAACAATTTAAAATATCAATATAAATTAAATAGTTAACTACTTATAATATAATTCTATTATAAAGTATACATTCGATAAAATGAATTATTATTAATTTATTAAGCAATTTGGATGAGCAATATTAAATTTAGTTTCGACAGCTAATCTTTTTGGTCAGATTTTTATGCACCTCTAACATAGCGTTAAAGTACGCCACTTTTGTTTTTCCTTGCTTCATATTAAAGTATGTCATTTTTGGTTTGCCTCGTTTTATATAGGGTACATAGATGCAGGTGATCTGTTTCACTACCTAGCTTTTCGTCACTATTTTTAAATGTGGTGTACGGGATGACAGCATACTGTAACTCATGGGTTAGTCTGACGAACCATTGCCGTCATACTTCGAACCATTGCTGTGTACTGCGGGGTAAGTGAACAATTTACTTCGCAAGTTTTGCAATATTTGGCTAATGCTGCTAAGATGACACTTCTTCCTCTCAAAAAAAGAATTATATCGCAGTTATCAACAGAGAAAATCCGTAATTTTAGCTATAATTTTCTTATCCCCATTTATTCATGTATTTGTGGTTCGTGGTTCATCAAATGACGGATGAATTTTTATAATTTTACAAGACCGAAACAAAAAGAATGTGAAAAAGTCGGAACTTTGCCGGGATTGGAATCCTTGAATTATACATCCAGTGTTTGACCACTGAACCAAAACTGATATTAATATAGTGCCCTCAATTGTACTAATTGATCAAGAGGTCTCTGATCTACGTCCAGACTCAGTTTCGCCTTTCTCATATTATGTCAAGGGTAGAGTGCTGCACTTAGAATCACAGGTATAAAAGTGTTAACACCACGATTAAAGCGCATCTGAATTGATCAAACTACCGACTGACTATAGACTGGCCGTTGTTTAATTTAGTCGCGAAGCACAAGCCATAACAACCCAGCTATTCTTCAACTCTAAAATAATCATTGTCATATAGGTAATCGGAATAACGTCGGTAATACATTGTTAAAGGTTGTCAAAGTGAGCAATTTTAGTTACATACTTACTATTTCATATTTACTAATGCAATCGAACAGACACAAAATATTTTACCAAACAGTTACAATTTTAACAATGAAATGTTACAACACATATACAATACAGAATTTTTTGTGTAGGTATGTATAATTGTACGTGCCAACGTCACAAAAATACCTACTTGAACATTTTTTGCGAGCAACAGTATTAAACAGAACAGTCTTGACCAGTTATGCTCACCTGGCTCTAAGGCTCCTTTAATGGCACCGATTACGTTGTAAGTTTCCTTTATTTCCTTATTATTGCCAACAATTAAATGAACTATCCTAAAATGAGAAGCTTAGTCAATAAACAGCAACATGGAGAACAGTCTGAACTTAGCCTTTTGTGCAGTATCGTCACTCAAAAGAAAAGGCGAAACTCTAAAAAGTTAGGCTAATTTTAGTGTTTGGGAAAAATGTTATAAAGTTTCAACAACGAAAATATGATACGCTTTTTGTAATTAGTAAAAATCTATATTCATAAATAAGTCTCGCACCAAGCTGCTATTAGTGTCATAGGATTAAGTTAACCAAATTAATATTAATGTCGCATCTAGTGCCACAGAATTAAGTTAAACCAAATTAACATTAATGCCGCATAAATAGAGGTGGTTGCTATATTGTGTAATGTTATATTGTATATAATCAAATGAGACGAATAAATTTAAAACTAGTAATCTAACATATTGCCTGGCAGTGAATTTCCCAGCGAGTGGTTTAAGTTTTCCATTTCTTTTGCAGTTTTATTCAGTCAGAAGCAACATACTAGTGAACCTTGAAGAAACACGAAATTTGTATTTTTTCTTTACCAGTCGCTTACCACTGCGCATTTGGATCGTAGATCTTGTAAGTGAAGTTCATGGCTCCATTCCACTCTGGTGGAGCGTCGTTTGTGCCGTTCATTCGCCTACAGAACATACTTTTATACTTACAAAGCATGTTATAACCTTCGGGAATTTCATTTGTTGATGATGACGTCAGAGCTTAACAAAACCGATTTTGCCGTTGATAGTAACTAGTGTAGTTCTTAAGTCAAAGAAACGAAAAAATTATTTAGCTGGCATTTTAGCTGTGCACGAAGATTGAAGAACCCCGACAGACTTTAAGCAAAACCGGACTCAATTTTAAACTGCAGGTCAAAACAATCTACTCTTTAAAATATTGAGAGGAAACATACTACTTTTTCCAAAATGACTTACGTGAAAGAATTATTACTACACAAACACAATTTCGCGTTCGAGCCACTAATTCTTCGCTGTTACAGGCATTTCGCCATTCACTAGTTAGACGGGCACCAGCGCCAGCATTTCAGAAACGCATTGCGTAAAAAACAGGTGCTGAACCTCTCAGTTCAGATGTGTTAGTTTGTGACGTAATGCATGCGTTCCACAGCTCATGCGTGGCACAGCCGTAAATTTGAAATTTTATCTCAAAACTTGCCTAGTTTTAGTACAACATACTGAATATCTTACAGTAGTGTTCTTCAATTTTCGCTTTCACAAACACGTACAACACGCTCGTGGAGTATTTTTGCTGTTGAAAATTATGTTCGTTTGTGTGATGTTATCAATAGTTGAGTTCGCCCGCCGTTAATGAAGCTTTTAGTCTATTATTTAATTAGCAGAAACGCGTTTGCAGTATTAATTATGTTAAAATGTATACGTTTTATCGGACTTGAGAATGGGGTAGTATATGAAAAACCATACTGTCTTCCTTAACCATTACCACTGAAAAAATTATGGTTATTACTTTTTTAAGTTTACGTCAGCTATTTTATAAACTGATGCATTTTTGTACCAACAGGTGTACTTCTAATTTTCAATTAAATTTTTCAGTCGGTTCGTACGCGTCACATTCAATATAAAAAATCAAAGAGTTACATCTAAGTTGCCAAATCTTATGTCATTCATCAATCCACTATGGACGCTATTCGCCACTGTACTGTCCACCAGTTATACTACCCTAGCCAGTCAATATCAACTAAATACACCTTCCACTTAGACAGGCCATTTGGGTACGGCTGCTTGAGAGCGGCCATTTTGGGCGAAAGATACTGGGGCGCGAGACATTTCTGCGCCACCCGCGCATACTGAGCTGTTACCTTTCGACCCTATCACACAAGAATGCATGTGTCACGCAGCCTAGTAGGCTAAACTTTTATGGGCATCCTCGTGACCTCGTCTAATGTATAGTTAATAATTACCATGTAACTTTTAAAACATCTATAGTTCATGTAAGAAAAGAAATAATTATTTTAGTATGTCCAATCGCTCAGTTAACTAGAAACAACTGTCTCACTTCGTGTGTGAAAAAACAACGCTGTTGCTGGACGCATAATAATACTTGTGTCATGCATTTCGCTAGAGATACGGCAAAAAATGCAGTTATTGATAATTGTAAAATTGTTTTAATAATTAAATTAATAATTAAATATCTGGCTCATTAATCGGAGCTGGTCATTTTCGTGTTGGTAGCTGTTTTTGTGACGCACTAGAGTTTTTTTGAAATAAAATGATGTCGTACGTATTTTAATAGAATGCTAATCTAAAGGTTGCTGTGTCTGCTCCTACTTCGTTTACTCTATAAACAGCACATTAATATTGAAGTGAAAAGCTAGAAAATGCTAATTAAAGTCAAATGTTAGAGTCATATTAAAGTCAAATTAAAGCCTTTCACAGTTTCGTTTTGCGCACGCGCAGTTACTATAGGTCAAAGGTTAAGTGTAACACAGCAACGGGTTTCAACTACAACAAGTCACGTGACATTGTTTGTAAAACAAAGCCCTCTGCCGCACCAGTTCAGTAACTTCAATTGTTTTACGTTGAGTTTTACTAGCAGGATCTTGCTTGGGAACAAGAAAAAATGAACAAGATAAAGTTCTAGTCAGCTGTTAAAACTGTTATTATTACAATAGCATGGCGTGCGAGGCGTTGTCAAGTGTTCACAAATACGTTGTCTGGTACACTTAACCTTCGACCTTTTCACGACCATCAGCAATCGCTGGAATTGTTTTATGACATATAATTATATGTTATGGCATAATTATGTTAAATTTAGTTATGCAATCTTAAAAATTATTGAGAGTTAGGAAAATCATTAATAGTTCGTAAAGAAAAATAAGAAAGTAGAAACAACATTAAATTTTATTGGTACCCAAATGTCTCCTGCCAAAGTTTCCCTTGTCGAAATGTCCCAAGTGTCTCACACCCAAATGCCCGGCCCATATGGTCGTGCCCAAGTGTCACACACGTCGATTATTCCAGAGCGTATATATTCTACTACGACATAATAATCCTTGTAACTTTTTCCAAAAAATTCTGTATAACTCACGATAAAAGCTTATAGGCGTCTTTGTATCCTATTGGATGAACGGGTATTTTGGGCATTTCTATGTCTCCTATGTCCAGCCTATGTGCTGCATCTACAAAAAATCGACCCGTTGTTGACCATTGACATTAAAGTTTGGCTTATATGTAAGATGTGAGGAAGCCAGCAAGCAAAATAAGATTAATTTAGACAAATAAGTTAAAAATATTGATTTATGGAGAGTATAGCTGATGATGTTCTGAATATATTCTCTCATTTACGCTGTGATGACGATGTCTGATTTGGTTCTTACGTTCGTAATACTCACCGTTAGCTGGATATCCAGGTGTTAATGGATCTCCCGAACCACCTGAAAAAGTTAAAATTTTGAATGCAAGCATCTTGCAGACTCTGATATCGTTGTTCACTCATTTATTTTGCTGTTTAATTTTGTTAGAAGGTTATTCGTGCTTTCTTAGGTGCTTTCTCTAAGGAAAAACTTGATAAAAGTGAATACCTACACACACACACACTTACTATGGTTAACTGGGTTTTTCAACTGAAATACCTATGTGAAAAGTTTATAACAGTTTATAACATATAAGTTAAGGCATTTGTAACACATATGAAACCTAAGTTGCAGGTTAAGATATTGTGAAAATAAACATGCAATTGCATAATGTAAAATTTAATATAGATCAAATACCGATTGTTAGGTCTACTCACGGAAAACTGAACCACGTTGCACAGCTACGTCTGGCATCCACCATGTATCTGGGAAAACTCCGATATTTGGGTCTCTGTCAGTAGAATCAGCTGGATCTGAATAAAGAATCACTCCTAGAGCACCATAACGTTCAGCGAATTCCACCTATGGATACTGTAACTTCAGTTTCAGAACGGTACTTGTGCTCCGTTTGTTAGGGGCTATATATTGGTACTGCTGAGTTATATTTACAATGTATAATAAATATATGATGTATGATGTATGATATTGGGACAGTATATCGAAATCTGAAGTACCAGATTTAATACTAGTATAAATTGGAATTAATGGACGTACAGTTGGGACGTCATTCACATTAGACATTATATCATCTTCGGACGACGAAATGTTTATTTTATTTATTTGTAACGAACTAATGTGCTATTTCAATTACTGGACGACTAATTTATCTATTTGATTTGGCAGGCATATTGAGTGATGATACAATGAAGCGTTCTTTGAAGATAGATCGTAAATTTTGTATGACTTTACTAAAAATAATTTAGTGTAAAACTTCCTGCTTGCGTTAACAGTTTCACAAGAGTTTCTGGCTTGGGTGTAAGAGAAATTTTGTAGTGCCGATGTTTTCTAAATGCCTTAAGCCGTTCAGAAAATTTGCTTCGCACTTAGACCCAAGAACTTGACTGATTATGTAACTCTTGTCAACACAGGTCGGTGAAACACTGAGATTAAAAGGCGACGAATAAGTGGTCAAAAATTTAAGCCGAAAGAATATCATAGACAAAATTTTCTCTTAGAAATTTTCTTCTCAAAAGTCTGCTGCTGTAACTGAATTGCATTTATTGACTAATATAATTTTAGCTGACAATTGCTTTTACCAGTATTTTACATGTATTTTTTTAAATGAACATTATTCTGATTAGAATTGATTGCAAAGTACCTAAGTGTATTGACGAATGCTAACTCTAATCGAGAGGTCCTCAAGTTTTTTGCCTTTCGCGCTCGTTTCACCATATGTGTGAATGCATCCACTTTCCAAGTCAGGCTGATTTTTTTTGTACATTGCTCGTGCACCCTTCTATTCAGAATGCCATCCCCTCCCAAGGTTGTCTGGTTACACTTGAGTGCATTCTAGTTCGATTATTTTTAGAAGCGATATTTGCAAATTTATCAGTAGCGGAAAATATTGATAAAATTTAAATATATTTAATTTTTATAAATGTTAATCTGTGCTATTCAATTGTGTGATTTTCTGTAAATTAATTATGCACAATTGCACATTTGTTGTTTGGAGAAAGATCAGCATTTCAATCTGTGATCAATTGCGATTTCCCCTTGCAAATCCAAAATTCTTCCCAAAGGAATCCCCCTGCTTGACAACCCTGCTCTAACAGATAGAGCGTGCTCACATAGGACACGAAACTCGGACGTTCTGGCCATCACAGAAAAATACACTGTTTTGTATAGGCGTCTTCGATTTGGCCGTTTTACTGCGGAGATTGTGGCAGAATGCCGAGTGCCGAACTCTAACGTCCAGAATATTCGACTGCTTTCTTTAATTTTAGAACATGTCAAGTAAACACTTCAGTTCAAGATTACAGTATTTGTACGCACTTTATTTTTGCCTCTCTCGTTGTTTGCAGAAATTAAGTCTTTACGTTTAGCACTATTGTTTTTTACATGGTCAAGTAGTTCTGCAATGATATTGCTTATGTACATAACCACAAAACAACGGTGTTCTGACGTTGAATTCTGCGCAAGTAGCAGAGGAGTGGATTTGTCAGGATTTCCGAAGACTTTTATACAAAATATAGTTTGCCGACGTTTTGCATATGTTCATATGCTAACCATAATGGTGGTGCAATATAAAGCAAACAGAGGTCATTATGTGCAGACGTTTAACTGAGAGATAATTTTTTAGGTAGCCCATGTAATTGTACATGTAAATTAAACGTAAAATCACGATGAAACTAGAAAGTCAAAGAAAAAAATGACGTGCCTTGTCTCCTTGATAGATTTTCCCGTATCTGGCTATGACGATAGTTCCATTGACTTTGTAGCCATTTTTGGCGAGGTACTCAAAGTCCTCAAGTCTGCCATAGTTCACATAGACAAGCTCTGCCTACATATAATATTTCAAGAAAGAAGAGAAATTATTATTGTAGGTTAGCTCTTTAAGCGACATCGAGAGTTTTAAATAGTTAGCTTATGCCTTATAGAATAATTACGTTCAGCAAATGAATACTGGGGAGTTAAGTTCTGTTGTTTTCGACGCTAAGATTGTTTGACCATATGGATATTTTGGCAAGACACGCAGAGACATACGATCATTAGGATTCTGAGTGTGGTGAAGTAAACACATGACTGTTGAAATTTGGATACATGTGGATTGGGAGCAAGCAAAAAGCGTAAGTAAATTTTATTGTACACAAAAAACTTGGACATACTGGACCTGCCTCGTGTCCAAAAGCGTGCGAAAAGTGTGCGAACGCCAAAATATTTTCATTAAACTCACCTTTGGATCACCTGATGTGGAGTAAGCATTAAATGGTGGCACGACGTTGGCAAAACTCTGCTGTGCTGTAAGAGGAGGTTCTTCCACTTGTGAAGAAAATAGTTCGTCGTTTGTTAGCTTATCAAGTATTCTTACCTAGTACAGAAAACGCAAAACAAGTATTCATTTTTACATGCAATATGAATTATTATTATTCAACTTATTATTATTATTAATGAATTATTATTGAGTAAATTTACGTCTAGCTGATAACAGAGAGAAGAAGGTCCGATTTGTCTAAATTTATGTTTATGCAGAGCCTACATTTGTAAGCTTAAGGATAAATTTCGGACAAATTGACTGTGGACTAGCTGCTACATTTAAATTTTTCATTGTATAGGCTAACCTGGTATACATACCCTATTACGATTATCCAGTTTTGTTTCTGGATAGCTTAGAAGAACATTGTATGGTGTCAATTTCACCCAATCCAGTCCACTAGCACGCCACATTAAGGCTATTCGTTCAGCAAGTGTCTTGTCTTGAGGCGTTCCAGCTAGATGAGGTTTAGACGCCATCAGTCTGGCAACAGTTAATGTGTAAGTGTATCAAAATTACTAACAAGAACAGGCATATATATATATATATATATATATATATATATATATATGAAATTCTTTTGTTTTTTAGCCGCATTTTCTTTATTTTTCACTAATGTTCTGAAGGTAGTTCACAATGGCGGACAGAAGCGTCCAGCTTTTTCATTTTTTAATGTGCGATGTTCTATTTATCGTTCCAGTTGTTGTAAAAATTATCTGCATGTTCATATATTAAGAAGATTTTGAAATGAAAGATCTACGTCGTTGAGATAATTATTTATAATTTTCTGCTTACCTCAAATATCCTCTAATGCTTTCTTTGTTGATAGCTTCAATAAACGTACTAGATTTCCATATGGTATCATCGGTTAAAGCCATAGAAATAATTCGATTTCGTCCCTTGTCACCTTCTCCAGCAGGAAGCTTTTTGCTAAAATATCCGATGATGACACCAGTTATCAGACATATCACTCCTGCGCACACCCCAGCGGTGATAAGATCTGATCTTGAATACATCTTTATTGGAGCCATAAATGAGATCTATTTGATGGAATCAAGCGTTCAAAACAGAAGAAACAGAACAAGTGGAACAACTGTTGCAAAATGAAAATCACGTTTCCAATTGTTTTCAGCCGCAGAAAGAGCTTACACATTGTTTAAATTTATAGCGATTTACTAGAGCTTCAGATGGAATGGTGATTATAATGCTGTTTAAAACAAAACGCGTGCTGACTGGTGACTACACAATGTACATTTGCAACAATAAACGGAAAGGTTTCGTCAGAGAATGGAGCAAAATGGACGATAGACTAAGAGTATAAAATAGTCCCAAGAATAACATGTAGCAAGCCTTACGCTGTATTTGCCGTTTAAGTAACGAATATGAATTAAGTCTCCATCTTGAACTGTAGATTATGAATAATTAATTGCAGATTAAAATTTTCTAGAGGTTTTAATTTAATTGCAAAAGATAATTGACCTCATTAGTTAGTATTACTTTAGTATTATCCTAGCACTTGGAAATGTTGAACGGTATGAGCTATTAAATTAGAATTGAACTCAGATCTTCTCTTATAAGGGCTGCGTGGTAAGGTGCGGATTTGTATAATGGTTTTTTAATTGAAAGGTCTCTGGTGCATATTCTGGCTCAGCCTTTCATACATATATACATTAGACATCAATAATCGCAGTGATTGATCAGCCACAGGTAATTAACTTTCAATGTTTATAAATTTCTGTGTTACAAAGTTCTTTTACGTGTTATAGTGTTACGTGATATTATGTTACATTTCATAGTAATAGTGTTCCAAAGGATATTTTTAATTTCTGTGTATTAATATACTTTATTTGTTTGTTTTGCTTATCTATGAATTCAAAATAAGGTATGATAAAAATGTGTCCTGCACAGTTTCTAAATAAATGCCAGTATGCATGTTTATCGTGTCATTGGCGATTTCATTTTAGAACACAGTTATAAGAAAATAAAAACGATTAAGCGGCAGATTATGTAATAACAGTGAGTGCTGGTCTAAATGGCAAGACAGTTCGGAGAAAGGGAAAGATTGGGTACGAATTAGCCACTAAGAAATAGATGGTTGGAGTAACACAAACTTATAGAATTTATAGAATTACCAGTTTAAAACGCAGGAGTGCTACTGTGAAAGAGCTGAGACTGACTGCAGTGGCTGCTGATGTTTGCTTCGATAGATGGGGATGATAAAATGGACAAGGAGTAAAAGGTGAACAATTGCAGAAGTCTATAAATGTTTTGCTGTTTACAAATCTGTACAAGGTATACGTGGGAGTACCTCAGTATAGGATATATTAATACGGTGTTACTAAAAAGAAATGTGTTTAAAATTAAATTACAGCAGCTTTAACTTTCTTTACCTTATGAACATGAATTAGTAGTAGAAAGCAGACATTTCTTTATCTTCCTAATGAAAGACTGACCTGGTTAGCAAAGCGTCTGACAACCAACTTTATTTTTAAGAATCCAATAAGCAGTTTTTCCTGGTATAATCAACAACATAACTAAAAGGCTAATTATTTTTAATAAAACCCGTAGGGCTCGCTAAAACGTGACAAGGTTACCTACCTTCTTCAGATACCTGCTATTTCAGATATTAAAATCAATTCGTTACTTTACAGACTTTACAAATACATTATAGGAACAGAATTATAGTATGTCTGCATTCTCTTTGATTGCATATTCAGCTGCATGAATGCAATGTATAACAGCAGAGACTTGGCGACTAAGTTCTACTTGTAGTTGAGTTATCGTTGCTTGATCGTCAGCATGGTTTATTTCATATAAGACGTCAGCTATACCAGGAAAACGTGAACCAGAATAAGCATCATGGGCGCTTGGAGCAAATACCAAATGCCTGCAATATACAAAAAAAGTAATGTTGAGTCACTTAAAATTTTACTGTAGTCGCTAAAAAAATATAATAAGTGTTACAAATTTGTAAAATATTTTTTATTAAACCGTTAAAACTAAAGTCTGTGTTCTTTCTTTTGTACTGCTTTTTCTTTCCCGAATCCTGTTTGTATTCTTTATAAGTAGAAGTTTCAAATAATAATAATAATATAATAATAATAATAATAATGATGATGATGATGATGATGATGATGATGATGATGATGATGATGATGATGATGATGATGATGATGATGATGCTGCTGCTGCTGCTGCTGCTGCTGCTGCTGCTGCTGATGATGATGATGATGATAATAATAATAATAATAATAATAATAATAATAATAATAATAATAATAATAATAATAATAATAATAATAATAATAAAGTGAAATAAAAATAAAAATTATAGTAAGTTTATGATGCAGTGGTTTAATATGCGGTTGTGACTAATCAGTTTTTGTGAATCTCAAAAATTTCGATTTATAATACTTTAAGTATTTTACCTATCATTGGGTCTATGAGGTAAACCATTTGGATCGATGAAAGCTCTTTCTAATGCCATCAGTTGGTCGTTAATTCGTCGAATGGCAAGTGAGCTATAAGAAAAACCAGTCTGTGTAAGAAATCAAAATAAATATAGTAAAAAGTTGTTTTGTAAATTTTATCATTTTTTGTGCACCTTCCTGAAAACCATTAGAGTGTTTGTCCTTTTAATGCTCCGTCTACACCACATGTTAAATTGAACGATATTAAAATATTGGAACAGTTTGGCGACACATATACGTCGTACATTATTATTAATTTAATTGACAAAAGGCACTAAAGTCCAACAAGAAACTGCAGTATGCTCAGTTGTCCAATGTGCATAGCCTATTTGGATTTAGTGCTCGGGGCTCGGTTTTATGCAAAGTAAAGCTTAGACTTACTCTTTCATATCTATAGTCACCATGTGCTTTGTGAAATTTTCGGCTGTAGTTTTGAATTTTTTAATCGCTGCTGCCATCGTGGTAAGCTTTTCTGCAATTAAATTAAAGATTGATTTATTAATTTTCAATATTTTCATTAATTAATTTACCAAGTAACCAGATTTTGGTGCTGTAGAAGCTTTGCTACCCCTCTTTTAGGGCAAGTCGTACCTTTGTAGTCTTGTACATGAAATGCGAAAATGAAATTTAATGTTTGTTTTTGAACATTAATAAATCAATTATGAATATTAATAAGTAAATTTTGAATATTCATAAATGGTTTATTAATATTAAAATATAAGCATTAATTTCCACTTCAGCATTACATTTTGTAAACACTTTCGCTATGGTGCATAGTTGCTGTCCCCAATAACGATTTTTGCATTTCTTATTGTAGCACCTGGTCCAGTAGCAACCTTTCTCGATAGAACACCTTACCGGGATTTCAGCATTGACTTGCCTGAGGTCCAAAGCTTTCTTCTAGAGTTTTAAATAACGTCGTGAATGCAATTGAGTTAATTTTTGTAATTAACTTTTTTTTATTAAGCTCTTTAATAATTTTAATATTAATGAAATTTGAGTTTTTCAATAATATCAACATTAGTTTTAACGCCTGCTTTATATCAACATTGTACCAAAGTCAATACTTAATGGATATTAAGAGCTTTTCTCTTTTTTGGAGCAAAAAGGCTGTGTAGGTCCTACGTGTTGAGTGTGTACAAGCAATTAGGGTAATAACCAACTCAAAATCTGTATCCTTTAATTAGCAAAATGCTGTCCACAATTTATTAATCACCACAAGTCCATTTAGGCAAGAGAACGAAGACGCCTTTGAACTATTCCTTGCTTCACTATTTCACAGCATCGAAAATTTATAAGTTGATAGTAAAGTGCAATTCTAACTGCCTCCTTTAACAAAACATTATGCGAAAAATAGCAATAATGAACGATGTATATAAATGGTACATATAAACGACATAAATGTTATAAAACAGACTGATTTACTAATTGACTTGACATTATATGAAAAGGATATCAATACTAAAACAATAATATTGTTGACGCTCATAATTTGGCGAAGGATCTGAACAAGGTCATTATTCAAATACTGCACAGACAACCGTGAATAATTTTTAAGATAGAAAAGGAGGTCCATCTGTGTATAAGTATGAACGCCATAGTGCAGGTTAATGCTTATTTTTAATATTAGTATTCAAAAATAAGCAGTAAATTTCACTTTGGCGTTCCATACATAAGCAATTTTGGCAAATATTACTTTTGATGGTAGAATGTATAAAGATTATAGATAACAGTGGCCTCAAAATTGTACATTGAGTCAAGCCAATATTAATAGTGCAAAAGTTTATTTAGGCTTTTACCTTTTTTGATACCATTATTCAGCATGTCTGCTTCGGAGACATTCATGAGATCATCAAAGGATTTCTCTAAGACAACAGCCAGGGACATTATATCGTATGGAATTATCAGTGAATCAGCTAAATTTCGCACCAATTCTACCCCGAGTTGACCTATGGCTCTATGATGCTGAAAAATTGTTTTATAATAACAGCACTCGTTAAAATATGGATAAACCTGTTTACTTGAAGTAATTTTCACGAACTGTCTCTTGACCTTAAAAGCCTATATTTAGATACTAAAATCATCATCCCAATGTGCTTTAGAACATGCGATACTGAATAGCTAATATATTGCACAAGTGTTTGCAGCCTTCTTGCAATGAAATAATTGTCATGGCCGTTTTTAAGAGTCAGTTAAGTCAAATTTATTGACCTAGATAACATAAATTTAGACAAGAATCATCATCTTTTCTGCTCCAATAGCTAGAGTGGCCTTTATGTGATAAGTTAATAATAGTCATCTTGTCCCACCCATGATGCGTTATCCTTCAAATCTAGAGTTGTATTTGCTAAATCTTTTTGTAGTGAATCTATGTAGTAGGCATACCTTGAATGTTGGATCAACGATTTTATCCAATAAGAAGACGTTATCGTGCGCAGAATGGTAGAGCGGATACAGTGATAATTGGTCATATTTCTCCTTAATTCATGAAAATAACAAAGTTTAGGTAATTTAATGGTGCTATAAATTTATTACAGTCCGGCTATTACAATACAATTTCATTTAAAAAGTTACATTGATTTGTGCAAGTTATTAAAATGTGATCACATTTGTTGACTCGATTTAACACATTTAGCACAACTCTTTTCATGTTGTCAGTCTCTAATACTTTATAGACTTACATGATCATAAGTATGCCGTATGTCGACACATGGCACTCCTACAATATAAGCAAAGGCTGAAAAGTCACTGCCTGATCCTAGATCTTTTATCCTAAAATACATATTAAAATATTATAAGTATGTCTGCATATTCGTTGCTTTAATATCGCTCACAACAGCTGGTCACCGTTGTTGCTAATGCCACGACCACTTTATGTACCCATCAAGATTTTCTTTAAGGCTACTCATATTACACAAATCTTTGTCATCTTACTCAAAATAGCTTGTTACAACGTACTTGGGATTTCTGTTGTTTTTTCACATCGCCTGCTAAAATAAGCAGTTATTGATGATATTTTCACCCTTCCTTGTCTTTCTTCTCATGCTCTTTTCTCTTTCGCCCTTCCTTATTTTCATTTTCTTTGCGGTTCTCGTATTTCTTCACTTTCACGATTGGTCAAAAGCTTCGAAATTGTACGAAACTTTATAAGTTAAGAAGCTTGATAAGTCTCACTTAACTCTGCGATTCTTTGTAAGAGCGATCTTACCAATAAGAACGTTCGTAAAATCGTTGGTTAATCGAGCTAATTTTTGCAATTGGAGTGTTTTAAAATTTGTTGTCGTCATTTACGTCCGTTACTGACTTACTGTTGGTAATGGGATGCTGTTTACCCGCATCTTACAAATAGCAAAATACTATCTAGGGCTCTGTGGGCGATGTCTTGTATTCCATGGAAGGGGATAAGTTGCAATGCCTTTGGAGAAAATAACTAAGTTAAAATGTTGTGGTGACTAACAAGGCCCCCTCCTTTGCTGCAGAGCGATTACCCAAATATAGCGTGCAGTCATGCCCAGTCAATGGGAACTTACTGATTGTGTATTATCCTAAATATCTCCCCACACGGAACTGCTGTGAGAGCTGCTGGTGCATTTGTCCGTTGTGTTTTGTTGGTCTCTTTTTTAAATAAATTACATTAAACAAGGCTGGTAGTTACGCAAGGTACGGAGAAACAGTAAAAGTAGTGAATGCAGAACATGACCTTTTTGATCTTTTAAAACTGAACTAGCAGAGATGATTTAGTCACTTTGAACACGTTTTATAAGCAGCTGTTTTTTAACTGGAATGTTTAGAGTGTGACTATAAAAGAAAGCATAAAGGCCAATTATATAGCAAACAGTGGCATGTATGAATCAGTAAAGAAACGTCCAGTGATCATCTACCACAGATGAAGTGATGAAAGCGATTTAACTTAGCAACTGGTCTAGGATAAATAAGGGACTGCAGGGTTGACCCAGTTGACCCCACCAGATTGACAATACGATTTTACAATCGTTCCAAGTGGGATAATGTAACAACATGAGGCACCAGCCTAGAGTCGGCTGCAGTATTCCATGCAGTTTCTTTCGTTTGTTTTGCTTTGCTGTTCTTACTGTTACTGTAGTTGTGTAATGTTATAGGTGCTGCATAATTAGAACAATAACACATGTAATTACTTTGGTTTTGTCCTGTGTGGTTCTGCATTTTTGTCTTGAGGTGAAGAGCGAACCCACTGTTCATATACTGTCGTAGATTCTTTGTTTATCTGGGTCTCTTCAGGCTGAGGTACCTACAAGATTATCAAAAACTTTGCTTTGTCACAGCGCTGCGTTATAGCATTAGCAAATTTATGCAGAATTCGAAGCACTTTGACTGAAGCTGCCAATATACAGCTTTAAATATGAGAATCTTTATCTGAAAGGCGCTTGCCAAAAAACTTGCCTTAATTTAGCAAAATGCTAAAAGGTTAATGCTAAAACCAAAAAATCGCAGATGTATACTTGCTTTTTTTGTTGCTTCATATAACGTGTTGTAAAGCGTTGGAAAAGCTGCACCTCTCAGAGTATGATTGCCTAAAACAAGATACAGAATTGAAAGAAAAACTAAAAGTAAAAAACTTGAAAACTATAATAACTGAAATCAATTTTGTAAGTTTTTCAACTATGTATCAAAATTTATTTTGAAGTTTTAATATTTTGTAAACGTCCAGGGATCATCTACCACAGGCGAAGTGATGAAAGCGATTTAACTTAGCAACTGGCCTAGGATAAGTAAGGGTCTGCAGGGTTGACCCAGTTGACCCCACCAGATTGACAATACGATTTTACAATCGGTCCAAGTGGGATAATGTAACAACATGAGGCACCAGCCTAGAGTCGGCTGCAGTATTCTATGCAGTTTCTCTCGTTTGTTGAACATGAAGGATAAAAGAACAGCATACAGGATAATAGAACAGCAAACAGAATATTCATTATCAGTTTACCTTCGACAGCAATATCTATGTTTATGTATGCCACTGCTCGATCATATAGTGTCTTCCAGTGATCCTGTAAAAAAATTAATCAATAAGAATAAAATTCATTTTGCGAAGAGCCTTTCTTATTAAAGTTTCGTAGACATTATTTTAAAGTTAATTCCTAGAAGTAAAACAGTTCTTTTGCATGCTTTGTTGCGTTGGTTTAGTTAATTAAGGTACAGTATACACTGATCATTTTAAAAATGTACATTTATCATTATCAGCCTTATTTATAATCTGTTTCATTTAAAATTGCCAAATAGCTAGACTGGCGAAGCGAAGCTTTGTTTCAATTCTTCCACTGCAGCTCAGCTTAGCTGGCCTTGCAGATTTAGTTCAGTTTGGGTGCCAAGTTACCATTTCGGTACCAAGACAGTAAAATTAACCATGGCTTAATGCATCACCTCTACCCATTCGTAAGATCCTAGAAGACCAAATTCTTCTGCACCCCAGCTACAAAACAAAATCGTCCTCCGAGGCCTCCAGCCTTCTTTTGCCATCTTGCCCAAAACACGGACAAGTTCTAGCACTACTGCTGTACCACTGGATGGATCAACAGCACCAAACACCCAAGCATCACGATGATTACCAACAAGGACATACCGATCTAGTAAAAGACATTAATGCTGTTATTAAAAAAATCCGATTGGTGCACTGACTAATGATTCCATGTTCATATAAGAAAATTGTAAAATCCTAACGTGATTTATAATAGGCAATTAGGTTATTATCTTTTTTCCTAGATGTATAGCGACAACAAATAATGTAAAAAAAGACTTGCAGTTACAATTAATTTATCTAAAGTGAAAGTACTATTTCCTGTGTTTCACTTCTGAATTCAAATTTATTGCCATGAAGACAGAAGCAGGAGCGATTCTTATGAACATAAGCATACTAGCTCTCAAAGAGAGCTAGGTTTGTAATTTTTTATATATTCTGCACTAGGAAATTCGAAAATCAGTACTCATCTCTGTATTTTTAATGAAGATGTCTGAGGTAGGAGGGAGATATTTAAGATGGGAAAGTGGGAGGAGTGGTAGGTGTAGGAATGACAATTCTCCAATTGAATAGGAGGCAATGAATCAGTTGAGGCGTTATAGCCACGTTTAAATGAATATATGTCCTCTTTTAAAGGGATAAAAGAGGATGTGCAATTTTGTTGTAATTCGACCCGAACTGAATGTTCACGAGTCTTAATATTTAAACTCATTTGTGTTTGACAACCGCATTACTAATTTTAGGGAGACTACTCTAGTCGTACTACTGCAATTAAGCTGATAAGAATTCGGTGCAATAATAGTTCGAAACTCAACTGGCCAGAGTTTCTCTTTTTTGCGAAGCCTGTTTATGTATGTGGCGCACGATACTGTAGTCTTAAGCAGTTGAACAAAAAAGGGCTTGAGACTTTTGCCAAGATTTAAACGCACTAACTGGTCGGATGTGGGCACTGCTTTCAAGTTAGAACACTCATGCTGATAAAATTTGCTCATAAATTAATATCTAATTTTTACTTTCATTTGAGATTGAGCAAGAGGTTAACTGAACCCCATCTTTAGATATGTGCTAAATGTTCTCACCTGGCTCTAGGGCTCCTCTAATAGCACCGATTACATTGTAAGTTTCTCTTGGTTCTCTAAAATTACCAACAACTAACTGAACTAACCTAAAATACGAAAATCAATGTTTAAATCACATTTCGAAATAGTGAACGACAACATTGCGTGTAACTTTAATGGGCTTTAAATATGCAAATATACGTAGAAATGCATTCTGTGGTATTACTTATGAAATATTGTTGTGGTGGGACCAGAATCTAGTTCATTACCAAAAATTATTTTTAAGGTGAGACACTGAAGTGGAATAGCTATCTTAGCTTTTGCGGCACTCACCCATTCATGTACTCGCCAGTTTCCTTGGCTCTTACTTTGATGTCTAATTGCACTGTGATGCATTCAACAAAATGACCTTAATGAACTAGAAGATCATGGTGGGATCGGAATCTGGTTCATCATAAAGGATTATATTTGTAAAAATTATACGTATAATAAAAATTGACGAATTAACTATGTGATTACTAGTATAAAACGCTTGAAGTCAGGTAAAGCCAAGTACATACTGTGAGACAACTCAGCCAGAATACCGCACTCTTCAAGTTGACGGAACTGCATGGATATTTTCAATTTGAGAACTCGCACATTTGCTGTTCCATTTAATGAGAAGTAAAACAGGTTTTTAAATTACGTACTAGTGTCATTTTTGCAAACGTTAAAACTTATTTTTCTCAGTTTGTTTCAGTTATTTGAGAACTCGCACGATTATACAGTTTTATTTAATAAGTAACGTATTTTTACATTATATACAAGTGCTATTTTTGCAAATGCAAAAGTTTATTTTTAAGTTAAGTTATATACGAAATTTTGTTTTAATTTATTTTTCAGCTTACCACTGTGCATTTGGATCATAAATTTTGTACGTAAGGTTCATGGCTCCAGTCCATTCTAACGGAGCGTTGTTATCGCCTTTCATTCGTCTACAAAACAGATAGTCAAAGCTGCTATAATTTACCTGGATATCATTTTCTGGAGAAAGGTTTAATAATGGCAGTTTTTTTCCAAAATCTTAATGATTGTGTGGCAAATTTTGCATTAATACTCTTGCGATTTCTGTTTTAAGTCTTGAATCATGCCGTCTTCTACGTCAAAATATTTCTCTTTTAAAACTACATTGTACTTATTTGAATGTTAAAACAATTGCCTGATTTATCTTTTGCAAACAAATTACAGAAAGATTAATAATTCAATAGTACCATACGATCATTTAAAATTCCTCTAAATAAAACAATATAATAACGGTAAAAGATTTCTTTTAGCTGAAGCCGTTTTAGTGAAAGTTCCTTTTAGGATAAACTCTTCAAATTAGCTGGCGTTAAGCAGATTAAGACTGTAACTACCAGAAATTTCACAGAATTGTGGAACCATTTGCCTCACAGCGTTTGACAATATTTGGCATTTTGCCCTTTCTCTTGCCGACGAGATGAATCTAAAATCATCAGATATGATTGCGGTACAAACCTTGTTGGAGTAGAACGTGAAGTCAGACAGTCAGTAACGTAACTGGAACTAAATTAAATTTACGATGCGATGCTAAAGAAGAACATTAAATGGGTTCTAGCTTCCTACCGCTCATCTTACAGATTGAGTCTGCAAGCGGCTAATCAAGAGCATTAAAATGGCTTTGATTATATTATGATAATAATTTGATTATGAATAAGATCGTGGAAAACTTAGATCGTGGAAAACTTTTTAAATAGCTGGCTGGTCACGATTGTTTCTGGTGATACGAAGCACTGTGAACCATGACGCTTAATTATGTACTACTGTTTCATAAATTATAGTGCTCTGTATATGCATCAGATCAGTTTAACACTGCTGACATTTACAAAAAACAGTGGCGAGAGATAAGGCTGAGGTATTCTGGAGAGGATGGCTTAAGAAATATCTTGCCCTACTTCAAGCACGATCAATGTGAAGTAAGGTGAAGAGCCAATTCACAAAAGAGACGTAGTACTCAAAAAAGATGAAAATACTTCCACAAACTGCTCGCGCCTGGGAAGAGTCTAAGAAGTACACCGTATCATGAAGGAATAATCCGGATAGTAAGTCTGAAGACTCAAGGCGGTTCACTGAGACGTCATATCACTCCGCTGATTGAGGGAAGCTTTGAATAAATTGCCAGCCATAAGACTTCTGGTTTTCACAGTCATAATCTAATTAATGAGAAGTTCCTTTTCATGATGAAGTTTAGTACAACTTACGATAAAATTTTATAGGCGTCTTTGTACCCTATTGGATGAACGGGTATTTTGGGTAACAGTGCGTCAGATATACTCATTCTATGTGCTGCGTCTACAGAAAAGGTATAAATTGTATTATTTTAGACATGAGACATGAAAAAATAGATGAAAAATTCAGAACTGCAGACTGAATAAAAACAGCGCTACAATTGCAACAATAAAATAGCACCAGTTTTCTTCATTGGTTAATTTCTGTTTTATAGCCAAGGTAGTTGCTTTTCTTACTGTGATAAAATAAGCTTACCGTTAGCAGGATAGCCAGGGGTTAAGGGATCGCCTGAACCACCTGTAAAATTGTAAACAGTTTGCAGCACGAACAGATAATTATCAAAGCTGAAATTTTACGTCATTGATAAAAATACGATTCTTACGCCCGTATAGATCAATTTACATCAATATTGCAAAAAATATGGTACTAAGTTTTACCAACACCACCATTTCAATTCACGGAAACTTCTAACGCTTCTTTTTTTGGTTTATCTGATTGATCAACAACATCTTTCAGCAATGCGGACAGTTTCTATTCTGTGGGACTCAGGATGTACTGCCTGATATGCAGCAGCCACAGTCGTCCAAGTAAATAAAAACGGCAGAAGTAGTCCCATGAAAAAACAAAAATGTGCGCTTAAAAAGGTCTTAAGTAACGGGCCTAGTAACTCCCTGTAATATATAATTAAGCTTGCATGCCTAAAACTGTTCCACGTTGCACTGCTGCACCTGGCATCCACCAGGTATCTGGAAAAACACCGACATTTGTGTCCTTGTCAGTAGAGTCAGCTGGATCTGAATAAAGGATTGCCCCCACAGCACCATAACGTTCAGCAAATTTTACCTGCAGATAATAGTGCAAAACTAAATGTATGTTAGCTAATATGCACCTAGTTTTTCCTGCATATACGTAGATTACCTGTATTTAGTCTCAGAAGTAGGCTGTTTTTTAGTCAAAATACTTTTAATAACTTGCTGTATGATAATGATACAATTAAGAATCTTATATAGCGTCTTGTGAATTTCTGTCAGTATGGCAAAAATAGGTATCACTCATTCAGACCATTCATTTCCTTTTAGTGCTTGGGCAGACTGTCTAATTTTGCGACGGATCTAAATTGAAAAGCTCTCAGAAACGAAAATATAAAAATTGCGAGTGTAATAAATATTTATGTTGAAAATTACTGATTAACGTATTTTACACTATGCATTCATGTATTTCATGCTATGCATTAATGAACTGAGGTAAGCAAATTAAGTAACCCATATGAATAAGCCAAATGGTCGCACAAGCTGGATCTGTTGTTTCAGTGTCAACAAATTTCGAGATAATCACAGTCGTGGGAAACATTTTCTTCTTACACGTAGTTTCTTGAAAAATCATTATCAGTGTCCTAGAAAAATGCGACCCACACAAATGAATCGTATATCATTGAAGATATGACTTGCCTTGTCTCCTCGATATATTTTCCCGTATCTGGCTATGACGATGGTTCCATTTACTTCATAGCCATTCTTTACTAGATATTCAAAATCCTCAATTCTGCCATAGTTCACATAAACTAGCTCAGCCTGTATTGAAAGAGTGAAAATACGGCAGAATTAGACGTTTAATGATTGAAAAAACATCTGAAAGAAAAATAAAGAACACTGCAAAGATTTTTGCTTGCAGAGATTCCAGGGTCTGAGGTTCTACCACAGATATTTAAGACGATCTGTGATTGTGATTGATCAGATGTTTAACTAGATTGCACTGCTATACTTTAAAGTAGATCAATGAATATCAAATTATTATGAAGTAGAAGTTCAAGCATCTCAGTTCACAAAAAATTTTCAGCAGCAGCAAGCATTTTTTACTTTATACTTACCTCACGGGTACCTGCCGCTGAATAAGCGTTAAATGGTGGCACAACGTTCGCAAAATCCTGCTGCGCTGTAAGAGGAGGTTCTTCCACTTGTGAAGAAAATAACTCACGTCCTGTTTCCTTGTCAAGTATCCTTATCTTGGAAAAGTAAATAATGTTGTAATCATGCAATGATTAAACGATGTTAAATTTGGTTTGAGATTTCTCGTGAAGCGACAGCTGTGAATTCTTCTATAAACTTGTTTTTAAAGCGTGTAAGTGTCCGTGGATATAAAATTAATGGTTGTAGAAAAAGCTTTGCTAAATGATTTTCTGCCTGAACTTATACATTAGAAATGTATGATCTAACTCTTTATGTAGTATAAGTACATAGGCCTAATGCTGATGATTAAAGATGGCGTTATCTGACATTTTTGTGAGTATACTACATCTGAACAAGACCGATTAACTTCTGTAATTCAAATCCCTAATCTTGGAAAGTAGCAATCTTTTAAACAAGGAAACCCATACAGGTACGAAGTGTGCATGATGAAATACTTTACAGTCGGCTGCTGATGAATTGATAGGTCTGTCGAAAGATAGCCAGAAATGTTAATTAGCATTATTGATGTTAATGTTGCAGTAAACGCCACTGTTTCTTCTGTAAACAGCCATTACTTTTGGTCTGACGAGATGGTAACTCGTAAGATTCGTCGTAGATTCGTTCAAACCTGAAGTCACGGCGAGGACCATGATGGACAGTCCATTGTTGGCAATATCAATCGTTGGTGGCGGAATCCATCGATGGTACTCAACAAGTTAGCAGCTGCCGTTTTACCTGATGTTGATGGTGTATTTGGTAAACCAAAATTTTCATACTATTCTCCAGTGTTTGCTAGCTAGCACTGTTTCGTTTGTATTGCGTTATCGTTGGATTGCCGTCACCGAGGGTGCATAATCATTTTCACGTGCTACGCCCACTAACCCCATCCCAGAACCTAGTGTTACACGTTGTTTTTTGGGAAGTTGTACGTGCCTTTCACGTATTTTTTCTGACTTTGAGAATCGACGTTCGTTGCAAATAAACGTGGCATCACAGTAACTAAAACGTGGGTTTACGTGCTATTAGGATATAAGTTTGTGTTTCAGTCCCAAATTACCTTTGTCAAAACATTTTAAGCAACAAATAATTTAAGAAATTTTGTGAAATCATTGAAAAAAAATATATATACACATTACACACCCTATTTCGATCCGCTAGCTTTACTTTTGGATAGCTTAGAAGCACAGTGTACGGTGTCAGCTTTACCCAGTCCAGGCCACTGGTGCGCCATATTTTTGCTATTTGATTAGCGAGTTTCTTGTCTTGTGGTGTTCCAGCCAGATGTGGTTTAGATGCCATCAGTCTGACAATTAATTGGCAACAAATAGCAAATGTAGCATAAATAAAAGATATAAGATATCAATAAAAATAAAATTGGCATACTTGCCTTTGTGACCCTATAATTATATAAGTTTAATACTAGATTGCACTTGTTTATCATCATGTTTGTCATGTCACCATTGTCGTTGTTGTTATCTCGGCAAATAATTTAAATAAAATTACAAGAACCATATAAGGGCAGCAGAAGGAGAGGAAAAGTTGAGTAGTTAACTGTGCGCTTAGCGATCAAAGATATGCAATATCAAGTTTCGTAAGTAAATGTTTGGATGGCCACCAGGAAAACTGTTTCTCTTCGGTGCCATCTGCCATGTTCAGTAAGACCTTCTCTCAAGGTCTAGAACAGAGAGTAGAGTATACTTTTTAAGTTGATCACACAAACAAAAAACTTTTGAGAAGTTGTGAAGTTGTGAAACAAGTTGTGAAGCTTTGACAACCGACTGATAAAGAATAAATAAAAAATAGGTATCGTTCAGTTTGTACAGTTCTGAGGGACAAACTGTACATAAAAACTGCTTACTTGAGATTTCTTCTGATATTCTCCTTGTTGATGTCTTGGATCAGTTTACCGGACATAGCTTCATCTGCTTTAGTAATTAAAGCCATTGTAGTACTAGAATCAGCTTCTGTCGCAGGCGACTTTTTCCCAAAGTAACCGATAAGGATACCAATTATCAGGCAGAGTACTCCAGCGCAGACCGCTGTGATAATGAGAGCTGATTTTGAGTACGTCATCCTAAACATGATTGAACTCCATTAAATCATAGATTCCATTAAATTGTTATTACGGATCTAAGTCAATACAGTTATTAACCGGGCAATTGTGTTCATTCCGAGGTACGTTCAATCTAATTGGAAAACAATATAATTGTTCAAATCGCAAACCTTTCTTTCAAAATCTTATTTCTATCAATTTCATGGATGAGTCCTTTGGAGTTAATATCTATTATGAGGACACTACGCTAGTCTGACGTAATAAAAATGGTTTGATTTTTAAAATTTACACCATTTCAGGTTAAAATAGTACTCGACGGTCAACAGATCCTATTTCAGGTGGACTTTGCCTGAAAGGTAATACACAGTAAATATACCGCATATCATATACCAATACAAATGCTCATTTCAAATCCCCATTTAAATTCCAGTTTAAATACCGATGCAAATGCCAATTGTAAATACCCGTTTAAATTGTAGCTCAAATGCACGTGTATTTGTATGTACTTAAACTGGAATTGCATCTTTATGCAGCTGGAAAACATCACAATGGAACTACTCTAAAAATTTGCTGCCAATTACCGTCGAGGTAAAAGTTGTGGTTGCACAATGTTCTTATCATGTTCTATCATTTTCTAATCGTGATATTACAAGGTAAGTATAATAATGGAAATATTTGGGCGTTCAGTTACTGATATCCGTGGTACTCCGAAAAATAAAAAACAGTGAACATCATTAATATAACGCTTTCTATAAACGCTGAACATTATTTACCATAATGTGCTTACGTTTGGAATAACTGTGTATAAATTAAATGTCGCTATCAGTATTTTAGTGATTCACAAATTTCTGTAAGAAACCAAGAGAAAGGTAACAACATTTAAATATTCATAAAACACTGCGACTAATTACAGTAAGGTAACAAAACTGTAGTCTAATTCCTTGCTCAAAGCAAATTTAAATGCAAATACCATTGTAAACTAATAAACACAGGTTTATACGTTTTATTGCAGATAATATTTTGAGAAAGGCATCAAACTAATGTGTAAATCAACTAGTTGCCGATTTGTTGTGAGTGGCACCTTACTTTTAGAAAATGAATCAGTGTCTCTAATGGGGGAAATTAACGAAAGTACTTGGCTACCGATCTGTCATCTCTTATTAACAAAGTATATTTTGAAGCTGTAATTTAAATCTTTAATATGCATTTTACAAAACAGAATACACATTTGTATTTCAAATTTATTTTCAATATTGCGCTATTTTATTTCTTATATGAATTATACGTTGGTGAACCAAACTTGGTGTTCTAAGAAATATAAAAGTTGGCCTTTTGACTTTGTGTTAAAAAACATTTAGTTGTCCTACAACAGACGCTTCCTTAGTGGCAGTTTCGTGAATATTAATAGAGCAACACAACGTCGATTTCGCTTCATGATCAGATTACAAGTGATTTTTATTTTTATACAAATTCTTGCAAATTTTATGCACAGCCAGTAGCCATTTTTCGGTTAGGAATAATTATTTTAATTTTTTACGTCCGCCTAAAAGATTTCATTTTAGACATTTTTTTCGTTCATTTATTTCTTTTCTGTTTGCTTGTTTGTTTGAGTATTTGTTAATCTGTTAGTCAGTAGGATTATCTAAGAACTACTTAAGTGATTTCTACGAAACTTTTTTGAAGAGTGGGACAAGGTTGCACCTACTAAATCATTAAATTTTGACACCGATACCTGGGACATTTGGGGGACGGGTAAAAGGCGAAAATGGACATTTTTTGTTTTTTGTTAACCGAATTCTCGGTGGGAAAACCAAAACAAATCTGCCTATAGCCTTTGTTTACAGGCTGGCTTCACAATGTAAACGCGATATATCTAGTCTGTTAACAATTCTTTGACAAAACATCAAAGAATTGTAGAAAAACAGCATTGTGTTAGTATGTTTACGCATTATTAATCACAATTCTGTGTATTTAATTTTTCCTTTTTTTGCTTATTTTTCGACTCAGTGAAAATAATGTAATACGACATTTTTCTACCTTACCATTTGCGCCTTTTATTCCTGTACCATTTTTACCTATATTCATTAAACCAATCGCATTTTCGAAAACAAATTTCACCAAAAGGCAGAAGTGTGAAAATCGACCTAAATTTAAACAAGAGACTTTGAATTACCAATCTAATGCCATGACTACTAGATTACCTAGCTCCTTGTGATCACGGCATGTCTTTGTTTTAATTTTTAACTTGCCTTTTAAGTTTTGCAAAAAATGAAAGTTTGGGCTTCTGTCACAAAAACTGAGCGTATACGTTTCTTGATATTTCTGAGAGGCCAAGTTTGTAGTATGGCGAAATATTTTCAGTAGCTTACCTACCACAAGCTGTTCTAGGGTTTTTGAATAGAATATTTCAATTTAATTATAGCATGCCAAAAAGAGAAAGAATTTAACTACAAATTAATATTTGGAAAACATTAATTAATTACAGGTATACATAAGTTTCATTTTTTCAATTAAAATTTGTGTACTGTTTTAAATTACTGAGAAGAATGAAAAATTAATGCTGATATATAAAATAATATACATAGTGACCAAAACAACAATTAAAATTTGCTACTGAAACTTAAACAAGTTTTTAAGCATATAACAGCTAAATTTTCACGAATTTTGTGCTTATTTTAAAACGTTTTGTTGTTGCAAAAGTTCTTCGCAGCTGAAAATTTTTCAATCAAAACAAATGCATTTTATACGGGCTGGTCATTATCCTTGCATGCACTCAGTCTAAAACACTCTTTTGTCTTCATGCTCTTTATAAAAACAATAATACTTGAAAAATGCATACCTTTCCCGTTAAAGCAAATAATTGTCTATTGCCTGAGGTAATGCAGCCACAACAAAATGAGCACTGCTAATTAGGCCTAATTTACACACAGTCTAAACACGTGTTACGGCCCGGTGTGTCAATAAACAACTAATAAATTGGCAGATGCTTATGTTGGGTATAACACTTTTATTCGCGTAAAAGAGTAGTCACTGTTAGTTAAATTAATGCCTTTCTTGTCACTGTGAATCACTTTTATTCATAATTTTGCTAAATTGCTGTTACCGACCCAGTGTGCCCCTGGAGAAATGGCTTAAGTTCGAAGAGAGGTCACGCCATTTTGCGAAGGAGTTTCATGTGAATGGAGAAGAATTAAAAACAAACCCCTGGGGAATAAAATTCCAAAATCCGTTGTTTGAAAATGACACGCTTCGTTAAATTTAGACCCATCGAGGTGCGCCCTGTGGCGTCTTATTAGCTCTCCTTTTGTGACATAACTCAACGCCTTGAAAAGTTTAATGGAAAGCACTTTGTGGGCATTCTTGTGAAACCGTTCAAGTGAATATTGCAGTTAAAAAAGCGAAAATTTGTGCATCTCAGTCCTCACGTGACCGCACCCCTTCTACTTAGTTGCAGGAAAGATTACCAAGTTTGGCTGTGAAATTTTCTCTTATTTCTTTTCTCTAGTTTTTTTCTTTTGTCACGCTTTGCTATTTATATTTTGAAATGCTTTTTGTGTATTTTATGTTGTATTTTATGAAGGAGATACTGTAAATAAATAAATAAACAAATAAATAAATAAATCAATAAGTGAATAAACAAATTATCCATTATTTTTGTTACTTCCATTATACAGAAATTTCATGTCTTGAAATTAGAGTTTTCTTTTTTTGGTTTTAGTGATAAGATCAACGTTTTTAAACAGATTAAACTGTAATGTGTGACTTCGGGTTTGGTCGGCCTTGGGAAATTTACCAACAGAGCCTGGCACGTGTTTTCTCTGTAATTTCTCGACTCCCATAATCTAAATCAACTTGTTATGTAATTATTATTTTAACTTGCGTCCACCCATCCTTTCACTAGAATTTAATATTCTTCTTCTTATTATTTTCTATGCTACTAACAAATTGAAAATTTTAGGGCAATTTCGAATTAAATAAATGAATAAATAAAAATAAATAAAAAAATAAAATAAAATAATAATAATAATAATAAAAATAATAATAATAATAATAATAATAATAATAACAACAGCAACAACAACAACAACAACAACAACAACAACAACCATAATAATAATAATAATAATGCTAACAATAATGATGTAATAACAATAACAACAATACTAATAACCACTATGACGACGACAACGACGACGACGATGACGACAACGACGACAACAACAATAGCAACAACAAGAACAGCCGCAACCACAACAGCAATAGCAACAACAACAGCAGCAACAACAAATAACAAACAATGAAGCATAACACCGAAGATGAGGTGTGATGAGTTTAAAGAGAGATTAAACTGTCCGTAAATTGAAATTTGAGAACAGAGAACAGCGGACATTACATTCTCTGTTATCATGCAAAACTTGCTCTGTTTATAAGGAACATTAGCTTGTTTATTTATCTATGACAATGGTAATGATTACCGATGATGACGACGACGTTCATAATTAATAATTAAGAATAATTACGTTGAATGCTTACACAGGGGCGTCGTGCACCAAAACAAATTGGGGGGGGGGGACTGTATATAATGGCAGAACTTAACTGTTTAAAAACGTATAATTTTGAAAAAAATTATTTATTAGCTGTGTAAGTATTTATTAGCTGTCAGGAATCCGACGCAGAACATCACTCCAGAAGAGCTCAACCACAGACTTCAAGTCCATATTCTTTGTTTTCCCAGCCTCAACTGCTTTACAGTCAAACGGGATTCTTGTCGTGACTGACTGATGTGTAAGACTAAGACTGTTACCTGTGATTAAATGTTGGGTTCACAGACTATCATTTTCTCTGCAACAAACGAATAGCTGTCAAAAAAAGCCAAAATAGCTCGTTCGTCACTGGAAATCAATAAAACTGTTCATCATTTTATCGTAAAAGTTAGAAATTGCCTAGAGAAAGACCAACCTTCAGTGAAACATAAAGTTGCTAGTTTTATTGCCCACATTTGCATTGAATGCCTGTCACAGTTTCAAAATCTGTTATAGGCAAAGCAACTCAATGCAGAAACATGCTTAAACGAAGAAGACTATAGGTTACTATACACAATGAAATGAAAATATGAATTCATGTATTTAAGAATTGTTTCTGTAATCACTGTGTAGTGTACTTGTAACACCATTATGTACGCTGTCCACAAGTATCGTCATAATTGCAACATTACGCTGTTAAGTGTTTGCATTTTTACAGACCAATTTCATCGGCTGAAATGTAAAAAGACCCGCTGCAGTGCCACCCCATTCCTGTCTGGGATATTTGTGTCCACTTTGCAGATGAACCTCTCGATTCAAAGGTATTAAATAGGAGCGACTATAAGGCAGAGCTTATATCTTAGCTGTCTTACGACAGGGCTTTGTTAGAAATTTAAACGCTGAACAAGTGCAATTTGAGTTGTTAAGCCACATACTAATGATGTACCTACCATAAATAGTATTTTTAGTGTAATTTCGACTTTTCGACTAATCCGCAAATGATAAACAGCTGATTGCCGAAGTCTTAGAGCATGACTGAATTGACTGCATCCACTCAACTTGTTGCTAATATTTAGGCGGCCGAAATTGATTACTGGCTGCAAATGTTGGAAAACGTGTGCCGTGGGCCTGTAAGCCAATTCAGTCTTAAAGTAAGCGCGAAAGTTTCTTGCGCATTTGGTGCTTAAAAAGCCTTGCAATAATAATATACCGTGTAGATGGTTAATAATAGCTGCTGCCACTGTGCAGAGTTCAAAGAAGAAAAACAGTTTATTGCAACCAGCCCATTTTAGATATGTAGAGCCTGGAAAATAAGCCAAGCATACTATGATTTTTTACCCCTTTGCTTTATTTTATACTGTTCTAAGGAATCCTAAAGATACTGTTAATTAATATAATTATATCATGTCAAGATTATTATTAATGATGGTGCAAACCCGATTTTAATTCATTTTTGATTGAAATAAATTAATTTAAATTAAATTTGATATGCAAAGCAGTTGGAATACAGCCTGGATTTTCATCGATAATCTTCTTATGAGGCAAATGCTTTAGACCACCGTATTCCCCATTGATGAAGCAAGTCCAAAGTTCTCCTTTATAGCTTTTCAACCGTATTCAGTGTTAGATCGCTCGCAATAATAGACTGATTTCTAACTAACTAGATTATTGATTATTTTTATTAAGTTTGAGCCTGAACCTTCGTTAGGAATATTGTTAGTTGTTTTAGTAGGTTGGCTAGCTATAAAGGATGAACTTTGGACTGTCTTGATCACCGGAATTCGCTAGTGATCTAGGGCATCTGCCTTATAAGTAGAAAGCCCCTGGTTCAAATCCAACCTGAATTTCGAGTTTTTCACATTTCTTGTCGTTTTTAGTTTGTACTATTTGTCCAAATTTGGACTAATTAGGAATTAAATTTGTACCATAATTAGAGGGTGCTGTGTATATGAAACAAAGTTTCTATTTGCATTCACCTCTTGCGATCTGCAAAGATTTTCAGAATCTGAATCTGAACGCTGCTACCGATATATCTTACAAATATTTCAATTAAAAATGATCCTACTTATCTATATGGCTGAGTATTCTTCCCAACTGAACATTTTCTTTAACCTAGGGCCATAAAACATATGTTGTCTAATTGTCTATACTATGTAGGCCTACGTGTTTTTAAATTGCATAGAACAAAGGCGTAACAAGATCACCGCACACTGCAGCATTTGTATGTTGAACAAAACCAATGAAACGTTGTAAATAAGTAATTAGAGTTTATTATCTTGCATTCTAGCCTCTGTCTAGTAAATTTTGGCCGTCTTTCCCCCATGGGACAATAATGGTGTAACCCTAATTAGTAGACCATATAGACCAGGCGACGCATTCTGCTGAGCGTGCTTAGTTACAAACAAACAAATGAGAGCCCCAGGAATGTGCAGAGTTGGAAGTTTTACACATGACCCTCATTAACGCCTTTCTGCACAGAAACAAACTTGAACATTGGGAACGTGTAATAAGTCTGGCGAAGATTTCAATCAAACTTAGGTAAGTACAGTTTTACACTTCTTCTTTGTTTATCCCCTTTTCTTTTTCTCCTTCATTTTTCACATAGCTTCTCTCTTTCGTTTTACCGTATTGTGTACTTCGATGTTCTTTTTGCTCGCTGCTCTGTCGGGAGTATGCACAAGTACTTTCTTTTAATAATGTCATGAGTTTTCTTTTTCTAGGTTTCACAATGTCACTGGGTGGAAAATCCGGCGTGATTATTGCTGTCGTCGTTGGGTTCACTTGCGTTGTCGTTGGTGTTCTAATTGGTTATTTTTCACGTAAACCCGATGCTACTGACCCAGCTTACCTGGCTGCAGTTGCTGAAGCAAACACTGATTTATCACAAAAGCTGATAGATGAAGTAGATAAAGAAAATATCAGGTTGAACCATAGGTGAGCTTAAACTTGCAGGATAGGTAACTGTATTTTCGCGTTTAATAATATGCCCAGGTGAGAGAAACAGAATAACAATCATGGCTGTTTTATTTGTTCACTTTTTTAATTGCTTTGTTTCAATTGTGTTCATGCTTCAGTTTTATTCATTCATGTACAAAAATCAGTTTAGTCGCATGATTATAGAACGTTTTACCAAATTTCATCACTCACAATTTATAGTACTATTCAGAGTCTGCCCAGTGTTTTTTTAAGATACTATACACTTAGTGTACTACTTTTGTTTATTTTATGGTGTGTCATCGAAAGCAAAATATATACCAAGGGTGAAAAAGTATTATGTTACCTGTGTTATCAATGCTAAAATCGGATTCTAACAACTAACAGCAAAAATATGTTGCTGCCTTTATTTAACGTTTTTTGTTGTAATACGTGATTCTGGTCTATTTGTATTTTTTACCTATGGTGTTCATTACAGGCCTGTATAATGACTGCACATGCCTAATAACTAACAAGTAGCAGTCTGCTAATTAGCTTAAAAGTTATGACACTATGTACAATGCTAGAACTCATCAAGACGATTAATTTTGGATATGGGGTCAGTCAAAAGTCCTCAAATATAGTTGCCATTTTCAAGATGGCTGTAGCTAGCATATTAAGGTCTCATTTTTGCTGAGAGTATATAAGATTTTGATTTTGGTGTACAAGTGTAATTTTTAAGATTGAGGAATACACTTCTGATACTTAAAATGGCATATTAAAATAAGAACACATATGGCAGTTCTTATTTAGGATTTAAGATGGTTGCCAAGATATCTGTAGCCTTTTATGTAATATATTAGCTATAATGTACGTTTTACCGGAGATAGGACGATGATTTAATGTCTAAATATAGGTTTTCAGATTACGGATTTAAGATAGTAAGCCTATTATTATTCATAGCCGTAACAGTATCAACAATATCACATGCAACAACGTAGGGTCTGATAAAGAAGGCAGCAAAAAAAACATACGGTTCAAATCAGAATTTAAAGTCCTGATTTTTCATTCACAATATTACACCACATTTGCATGGAGCTGTACAAAAAACACTTGCTTGGACATATATACATCTGCCAAAGAACCCTTTGGTTGTCTGTTCAACAACAATTTTTGTAAGTACTGACATGCTTTAAATCTTAATTGCAAAGTGGGTCCCATGTCACGTCAGTGAACTTCTACCAGTTCAAGTCAAATGATAAAGTGATGACAAAGTTGAGACTGTTATAAATGCCTGGCCTAACAGTATCTTCCCTGATGCATCTAACACATATTTGGTGTGCTCCAACAGTGCGGCTAACTGATATTGAAGGAATTGCCTTCATTGACCTTCTTCTTGTGAATAACTCTTTACCTGCTTTACTTGTCAAATTACATTAATGTGCTAGCTTTGTCATAAAGGAGTGTAATAAAATGTTCATGCACTGGCAGCTGCTCAGCTCTAGTAGTAAATATACAATATGCTCTTGTTACTGCCTTAAATGCCATGTGAGCCAAACCATCATTTTCTCATCTCTTTAATTGTTGGAGTCTGGCTTGGAATGCTGATAGAGTTGATGTTTCAGAGCCCGTAGCATTTACAATTTCATGTGACCTAAGATAGGCCTTTATAAGCTAGCGACAGCCATTCTTCTGGCTTTCTTGAATATGGTGACCATATTAGCACTCCCCTAAATCCTTGACTTTAAAGACTATATATATATATAAAATGCTTAAATTTTATATGCATGTATATAGATGTATATCTATATATATATATATAATGTATGTGTGTGTGTGTGTATGCGTATGCGTGTGTGTAGTAAATAGATATTAAACTCATTATCCTATTTGTCTTAGATCAGCCATCTTGAAAACTTAACTGAGGTAATGTTATAAATGTCATAAGTGTTTTAAGCATCAAATATGGATTCCTTGACTTTGAAGACGTATATTTAGGCATCGTCATCTAAGCTAAGATAGATGAACTAAAAACTAGCAACAGCCACCTTGTTAGCCATCTTGAACTGGTGATCATATTAGATGATTTTTGATTAGCCTCATGTGCAGAGTTTTGTAACTTTTAGGCGAAAGGAGAAAATTCTTCACCATTCTGTTACTCTACGTTGGGATTACAGTCGTCCTTTTTGTTTTTTTGCTTATTGGATTGTTCAAAGCGTTTTGTTTCCTTTTAGGGGTATAGTAGATTTAGATTTAGATTTAGATTCGCGAATTGATTAAAACAACTGTTTTTTGTTTTTATAATAATAGATCTTTAGGAGAAATAGCTAGTATAAATGTGTGATCTGCTTAATTTCTTTTTTATGTGGCATCCATTTTTGAAATAAATGTAGCAGAAGCGGATTCCTTAGGTCAGACATCTCTGTAATAGATATATTAATCACCTCTTAATTTTAATTTTATGTTTTTTTTCTGATTTATATTTTTTGTGCAAAAAATTAGTGGCCATTAGTACTTTTTAGTCATTTCAAAAGCAAGCTTTGCAATAACTCGATGATAATCTATTTGTACATTGTGTCACATTCACATCATTTTGCCTTTAGATTTTCTGTTAATTTCGTTTTACAAATAAGCACATTTTATGAAGGGTCACCAGCATGGCAAGCAAGCAAGAGACATTTAACATGATGATAATTATTGCAGTACCAGGTGCCTGGTAATTAAATTTGTAACAGTAGCATAAGAGAATTAAACTTTGTGCATATAGTGTAGTTGTAGTTGTTTATGTACATTGGGAGTTAAAGGAAGTGTGAATTTTTTCGTATAATTTTCGTTGCCAGATGGCAGCACTTTGCAGCAGTTAGCTTAAAGAGTTCAATATGCGCACAACAGTTGGGCGTATTTATAACCTGTACTCCACAATAATTAAAAAGATTGCGCAAAAGCTTTTCCATGCGGTAAAAAAAGTTTAGTTATCGTAAATTCTGAAAAACGCTTATCATGGTAAAGTAAACTTTCAACAGACTGATTTGTGAACAAAAATTGGTGTCCTCCTGCAGCACTTATATTGTTTTATACGCTAGTACAAAGACATACATACCTCATCAAGACGGAATAGTAATTTTGTTGTATTGTTATTTCCAGTTATTCAATTATTTTAACAATGGGTAAACATAATAACGACCTATTTTTGTATGCTAACTCCAGCTGAACTAATAGTGAACTTATAGAAACTGCTCGTTTCTTGCTTCTATAAATGATGGGAAATAATGGTCTTACAAATAACTTTTTTACTGTTTCGTGTACGTCAGATTGCTTTCATCTGTCAGAGATGTTGATGATCTCTATATAGGTCTGTGTTTTTGTATTCTGAAATGCTATAAATGTGTAAACGTTTTGACAGTAATCTGGGCATGTACAAGCTTATGTATACCATATTCATTTCACAATAATTGTTACCAGCTTGGTAAGATGTACTTGTCATGTAGCGACTAAGCATAATATGTGTAAACAAAACCCACATAGCACAGCTGGTCACCATTGCATAATAATACTTATATTCGAAATGAGTGAAGTTTTCAGAATAAGAGAAGTTTTTTAAAAGTTGTATACCAGATAACTTTAAACTATAATTTTTACAATAAAAAATACATTTATATACATATACATATACATTTATAAAAAAACTTTGTACATTATGTTACAGACTTATGGCTTCTGAACCGCATATGGCTGGGACAGAGCAGGATAAAGTTCTGGCAGAGAAGATCAGGCAGACATGGCTTCTACAAGGTCTGGACTGGGTAAAATTTACTCCCTACACAGTCATGCTGAATTATCCTGATGCCAGCAAACCTAAAAATCAGGTAAATCTGGCATGTCAGACTATTTGATAAGGTATAGCAGTAAATTTCTAATAAAGTGCATCAGAAAGTGCAAAATGCATCTGTGGGGTTGCATGTGATCTAGCCTTCTTAAGATGCATGGAATATTACATGTGAAAAAACAGTGAGCAAGCTGTCGGGTGGATTATGGATGTGTGAAAGAGAGATGAATGAATAAATGTCAAAAAAGTGAATGAGTAAGTTTCCATGATAATCTAATACATGACAGTTAATGGTAATTGGTGAAATGTCAAGATATCGTGCAACAATTAGTACAAAATTTACTATAGATATGAGCTTTAATAATTCAATATTTGCACTTTTTTAGATTCAGGTAATACGCAGGAGCACAGGTGAAGTTCTTTATGAAACACAGACTGATGAGCCACCGCTGCCGTCAGATGCAGATGTGTCCAGAGTAGTACCTCCTTTCAATGCTTATTCAGCATCCCAGTCACAGGTATATTCAGTTTTTTTAATTTAAGCAGATTCTTAGGATTAAAAAAATTATGAAAAAATTGTGTTTTATTGTTCTTCTCAGAAAAATATAAGCCCATTTTTTTGTACAAGCAAAAGCAAAGCTTAACAGAAGTTTTAAATTGTAAATGATTAAATTTGTGAACAAAGAATTGTGTTTGTCTCCACATGACTGAACATAAGTGCTTCCCTCAGTCAAGTTTTTGCCATTCAATTTTTGCCTTTCAATTTTGGCCATTCTTGTTTGTAAACATTTGCAGCTTGACTTGAACATCTGTAACAATTATTTTTACCATTTCATTTAATGTTATTATGCTAAACTTCTTGCCAGCAATTTTCTTGAGCTTATGAAGTTTTACATAATTGCTGCATGATCAATTTGACTTTAATTTGCCTGTCTGTTAAGGCTTTTTAAGTACAAAATGCTTATTATTTAACTCATTAAGTAATAAATAATAAATAAATTGATAAATTGCAAAATTCATCATTATAATTACAACAAATTTTACATCATTATGTAATAGTTTTTGCCATCATTATGTAACAGAAATGATGCCTTTTGCAGCAAACTAATACAGGGTTGGTCGTGGTCTGTGGATGGGCCTAGTCACCATCCGAGTTAGCTCTAATTATTTGACTCGATCTGATTGTGGCTGATCTGTCTGTTGTGGTTGTTAGAGGTGTTTGAAGCTATGGTGTGGGTATCGAGATCTAGCATGGATATGTATGTACATAAATGCCTTTTACTTCAATTATTATTAGACCCAATTTGTAAAACTGTAGCTTGCTTTTTCAGGATGATGCAAACTTTGAAGTTGTTTACGCCAACTATGGCCGAGTTGAAGATTTCGAACATCTTGCTACAATACGTGGTCTGAACTTGGTGAACAAGGTCTTCCTGATCCGGTATGGTCACATTTTTAGAGGTTCCAAGGTACGAGAAGCTATGAAAGTAGGTGGAAAGGGTGTGATATTTTATTCTGATCCAGCTGATTATGCACAAGATGGTCCAGAAAGTGTCTACCCTAACACGTGGTGGATGCCGGATGTAGGAGTTCAGCGTGGAACACTGAGTAAGTTTTCTTTAATATGCAATACGTTGTGTGTTACTGTGTCTTAATAAAGTGCATGTTTTGAAAGCATTGTGCAGTTTGTACTTTTATTTTTCTCTTATTCAGCTATTGTATAGTATTAAATTTTTACTGAGGAAACATTTTGTAACAAGTGAACCAGGTGGTAGAACAGACAAGATCTTTTTCTTACAATAAAATATGGATTTACACCGAATTGAATAGCAATAGTGAATTCAAAATTTCAGTTTGTTCACACTGAGACAGTTTGCTCATTTAGCTAATTTAATGACATAACTTATTTTAGCCATGTTACATAACTTTTATAATTTTATAATACCAAGCACAGTAATGTGTGTACCCTGGATATTTTTGCAAAAATGTTGATATACATTAATCTTTCAATCATTATTAATCTAATATATGAGCTTCATCGGCTAGGTAAGAAGATATGACCTCCAAACTAGAGTTATTGTCACAAGTGTTATTGTTACAAGAAAAATTGTAATGTTTTATGATAGCCCCTTTCTGCTAGGGTTCACTTGTAATTACTGTTAAACTATTTAAACAAAAGTACGTCCATTATTGCATATGGCTTGCAGCTATGTTGAGTAAGTAAAAGTTGCTAAAGCTAACACTACTACTAATTAGTTAAAGTAGAAACTATTTTTCTGAAAGTTCTAAAGCGGTTTTTCACGCTTTTTTAGATTTGGGTGGTGATTATCTTACACCAGGCTACCCATCAAACGGTTTGTATAATTCTGTGTTTTTACAATACTTTTTGAACTTTAAAGTTAATTAATGTTTTATAGCAAAACAAATGTTTTGCAGTTTAAATCTTTCTATGGAGTTAAGAATTATTAAATTTCATCATAGTGGGTGTTTGGAATATTGCATTGACATTACATAATACATATGCACAAGCTCGCAATATCATCATATGCAATTGTCAAACTAAAGTGGTACTGTTTAATGGCTATTACCAGATATCCAGAAATACATTACATTAAATAATAGGAATGGCTGCAAAAAAATAACTCAATAATGCAGGTCTGATAAAAAGGTGCATTGAAAACAATATACTGTAAAGTGATGTCGCATAACACCTTCGGGACACCTGGTAGACTCTGTTTTTGTCTTTGCAGTCATATGTAAACACTATGAGGTGTCAATATGCAACATACCTTATACCTGCAATATACAAACATTAGGTGTCAGTCTGATAGGACAAAGTATTAGTTGCATCTGCCAACAGTGCAATAAACATATTTGACAAGATAAATATTGACTGCTAAAAGGCAATTAGGCTTGCCTGAAGAGGAGAACTTTTTTGGAACTTCCTCACATATATGAATATATATAGCCTGCATCTGCTGAATTGTAAGTTTGTATGCAAGGTATTGCAAAATTGTGAGCATGCAGAGCTTGTTTAAAATTTTTGTATCACTTACTTTTATAGTTTAGCTGTATCTCCTGCTACAGTGCGATTTCAAAATTTCACAAATTCATCAGCAATGTCTATATAGATTTAGGTCAGGTGTGTGTCTAAATCTGTTCAAATGAAAATGCATACATTATCATCCATTATAAATGCTATAATTTTTTATGTAAGCATTATGCTTCTTTGTTTTTGTGTACACAGATGCAGGGTTTCGTATTGACGTGGACAAAGCGAACATGCCAAATATTCCAGTGCATCCTATTAGTTACAGAGATGCTTACAATATTTTAAGGTGTGCATTACACTCGTTATAAACGAAAAGTACTTATAATCTACAATCATCTCTAAAAAAATTAAAGAAAAGTTTTCTTGATCATATTTAGGCCATGTCTGTTATCTATTGGCCTTCAGTGTCATTTTTCCTCAATTTAAGTTTAAGTCAGTTTTGTTTAGAGTAACTTTGAGATTTATCACGAACAAAATCATAGGTCATCCCGACAGTATATCCAGAAAAGGGATTAACAAGCAGAAACTCCAATGGCAATGGTGAGCATAGTTGGAGAATCCAAATCAGCTTAATATGAGAAATTCGAATGAGCCATCACATGCTGAAACCCAACACAGAGAAAAAAGTTTTATCGCTTCACCTTAGGGCAGATCCAGAATTGAAATAATTGCGCTAAAGTGTCAGGTTTTGTGACCTACGAAATATAACGTGCAGATACTAGATGATTTTGGGTTTGCAAGGAAGGCCTTCAGTGACCTTGGGGCAAAGGCCAAATGTGGGAATCCTAGAACTTGCCAAAAGTGGCAAAAAATCAGCATTTACTGGACAAAATTTATATTGAAAACCTTTTACTATTTTTAGCAGGAGGCACCCTAGATAATTATTGCTTTTTGCGTGCATATGATCTTATGTCAAATGTCACAATGCCATGTTTGTGGCTTAAAATCTCTGTGGCTAAAACGTATTTGTATTTCATTCCTCTGCTAGTATTGTTTTAACTCTAAACATTGCAGTTTTGTTGAAAATCGATAATATTTCGGATATGTGGGGCTATTTAGGAGTGTAGATGGTTAGAGGTATTTATAAAAGTAATCACCTTGTAGCTGGCTTTTCCTTTTCACCAAAAAGCTGTAAATTGTCCTCCAAGAAAATCACCAAGTGCTACTAGGACATTTTTGCTACATTATGCTGTTCTAGCAATTAGCAAAAAAGGTTATTTTTATAGTTGTTTCACCTCACCTAGCATTCCTAGAGAAGTACCGTGTAGGAAAAATGCATAGCAGCACTTGGTAGGGACTTGAAGGAAATTTATAGTTCCTTGGAAGAGGAAGAGGAGGAGAAACCTGGCTATACACTGATGTGCATATATTTTACAAATGTTTTAATCAGAATCAAGGATTACGAGTTAATTTGGGAAAAACAGTTGTTTGTGGATTACCATGTATAACGATATGTTTTAAGAGAGTACACTTGTGGACCCACCTTTATGTGCTCTGTTAATAAGCAGATTAAAATTCCGTTGTTACTTAAGGCCTAATTAAAATGATTTTTTATAATCTTTTATAATAGTTTAATTGGTGGCAGTGTTGATGTGCCAACTGAATGGCAAGGAGGCATGAACTTCACCTACAAGATTCACAATGAAGCTTCTGATATGTGAGCACATTTGTTTCAATTCAGCTAACAAACAAAAAATTTGGCATTATCAATTATGACAATACTGATTCTGTGTGATACATGCTGTTGTGTGTGACAGTTCTTTGTAGAATGTGCAATGCTTTGCAGAGCTTTATTGCCACTTGTGGCTGATGACTTCTGAAGCTGTTTTTGTATCATTGGCCCTATCACTTTAGCATCTTGTTTCATTTCTTACTTATCCACAATGCAAACAAGATAAGATAATGTGCAGAAAATATGATTCTTTTTACTGTAGTCGAGCATGGGAATTTGAAAGTGAACAATGATATTACATTTGTGGTATAATCATGCTAACTCTGTGAACATTTGTTTTTCCAAGCCGCATTCGGATGTTTGTCCATAATAAGAATGTTCAGCAGGAAGTAAACAATGTTATTGGAGCTATACGTGGAGCAGTTGAGCCAGGTAATAGTTAAGGATTTTATTAAACCATTGATCTTTTTGGATCCTTTTGTTTGATTAAACAAAAGCCACAGAGTGCACTGCTGAAATGAAGAAGTATGTTAACTACACTAACCATTACTAAGACTGTGCAAATATTTAGGTCTACTGGTCAGACTTTCATGTATTTTAGTTCTCTTACAATAAGAAGCACAAACTTTGCGGAAAAAACCAAGCAAAAAGACCTTCCAAATTGGATTTTTGTTCTGTGTTTCTTGTGCAGCCTTAATTAGAAAGGTAAGGATAGAAAACAAGAATCTGGCTGGTGACATTTTGTTTAATATATACAGAGTCATCAAGACTGCTGATATGTGCTGCTCACATCAGTATGTTCTGCCATATTTTTCCTTATTTATTAAGCTCTTTCCACAATTTAGCATCATCTGGAAGAAATGGTAAAGGACAGTGTTGTAGTTTTCATTGATGAAAGCTTGATGCAGCGACCTAAAAGCAGTTTGCAGCAATGTAGGCCCTACATGATAGCTAACAGGGCTTAAACGCTGTTTATTGCAGGTTAGGATAAGCAGACAGACAAATAAATTAGGCTGTTTTGTGTTTTAGACAGATATGTTATTGTCGGCAATCACTACGATGCCTGGACCTTTGGTGGTGCTGATCCTTCGAGTGGTACTGCAGTTATGTTGGAATTGACACGAGTTCTTGGAAGGATGGTTAAAGATGGGTGGAGGCCAAGGCGTACAATTTTGTTCTGTGCTTGGGCAGCCGAAGAGTTCGGACTCATGGGTTCTACAGAATGGGTGGAGGTCGGTGTTTTTTTATGAAAAAAGTTTTAGTTAATAATTGCTAATTTGTGCCATTCACTACAAAATTTATGATTTATAAATAGCTATTCATTGCATAATTTCGTTGGTTCATTTATCTTGTTAGCTTTTCATGCTTAGCACCACAGCACACTGCCTTCATCTCCATGTGCATACACCCTACCTAATGATGTCTCATTCTATTAGTTTCCACTATGTTGATCATTCAGTCTGTTATTGCAATAGCTGAATGATCTTTGTGTGTCAGGTTATATAATTTTTTGTTACTCTCAATGCAAGCCTATGCATTTTTGACATTAGAGCAGTTAATTGTTTGATATAATTATTATGAGACTATGTAAAAGTGCACTGAGAATAAGGAAGCCTTCAAAATAGTATGGATTTTTATAATGAAATAAATCGTAAATATAGTAGTTTGTAGTTTATATTTTTGTTTGAGGCTATACTGAACCTCTTAAACCACAGGACTGGCATACTAAGGGATGAGTGACCCGATTTATCACCAGTAGCATAACTTAACTTTGAGAGTACCCCTGCAATCTAATCTTGCAGGCTCTTAGTATTCAAAGTTAAAATTTTTGCAGCCTACAGGTATACTACAGTTTTTAAAATCAGTTATGAAACTTCTGCAACTTGGCTTTAATTTTTTTTTTCTTAGTGTTGAGAAGGATGTCTGGATCACTTAATTGTTTATTTACTTTGGTGGTTCACATAATTGTTTGTTTACTTTGGCTGCTTTCCTTCACAACCATAGGCCCCTCTAACCCATGGCTCCTTGCAACTGCGAGACCTGCTGATGTATAATTAAGCTATTGGTTGTCACCTGAAGAATCAGCAGGCTGAGAGGTCAAGAAGCTATTAATATTTTACTGAGTCACAATTAGCTGTAAGACAAGTGAACGACTGCAGTCAACTAAATTCAAGGATTACATATCTGAAATCTTACTGAAATTGTTACAAGTTTTATTTTTTCAAATGACTACTTACTTTGCTTTATTTTTGTATACCTATAGGAACACTGGAAGACCCTCTATGACAGAGCTGTAGCATATGTGAATGTGGACATAGCTGTGGAAGGTAAAATACAGTGTAAAGTTAACTATTACTGTGTCCTGGCACACAGAGCCGGTGCTAGGAAGTGCAGGGCCCGATTAGAAAATTGTTAGTGGGTCCCTTTACAGTTACAAAAGATGATGATTGATGTTTTGTGCTTCGTCTCAGCTAAAAAATGTTGAGGGCTTGAAGCTCCACCATTAACCGCAACGATATACTAAAAACTGAAAACCCATAATGAAAGTTTTAATGTTTTATTACTAGTCATGATAACTTCTGACATTCTGTGGGTGCAGGGCCCAATTTGAACAAATCTGTCTAATTGGCTTAAAACCCGACCCTGCTGGCACATCTTCAGACAATGATGTGTTCAGAAAGCAAAAACATACAGTTACTACAAGGCTACCACATTTATAGTAGATGCAAAGCCTGAGTTCGTTTGTTGTTTATTTTGCAGGAAATTACACTTTGCAGGGAAAAGCTTTTCCATCCCTGTATAAGTTGCTATATGAGTCCACGAAAAAGGTATGTATCAAAAGCGGGGCAGTGTTTGCATGTGAAAATTCTTATATTAGCTACTGATTTTATGACTCTTTCTGATGTTGAGAAAGGATATAATATTATATTATACGCATCTTAAGACACCATACCAGTTTAAAATGTCATCCCTGAAAATTATTCATGATAATGAATTAAGTTCTAGTCTTACAACAACCAACTATGCAATAAGTATGCTTTTAGGCTCTTCTAATTGATGTCAAATTCTAGCTTGCATGCTGTTAAACTATATGTATGTAAAATGTTGACTAATGAATTCCATATTTTACAATGCTGTAAAAGTTTTTGCAAAGCTGTCTTACAGTTTTGTTGAGTTAAAGTGTTTTGTGGTGTAACTTCAGTGACTTGCATCTTTAGTAACCAACTACTGTGGTTAATGTAATTATTTTCGAACATTAAATGTGTATTTTTATATTATTAAAGGTAATGCAGCCGCCTTCAACTAGGCTCAACAACAGTGTTCGTACAATGTATGATCAATGGTTGCTAGCTACACCAAAAGATGAAAGTGTGCAATTAAAGAATACTCAGCCATTGTATGTATATTTAGCTATACATTATTAGGTGTATATTTTGTATTTATTGTAATTTTATGTGCATCACTTTGCAGTGTTATATTCACATTGAAATGATTTGTGAACCTATTTCACTCATTTTAATTGTTTTACTCAGATACACTGATACAAATAATATATCTCCTACTTGCAATGTATCCAAAAAGAGCTTGTCTAGAGATGATTTGAATCCTATAAACATATGAAACCACCACCTACTAAATCAGAGTCTGAAAAAATCTGAGCCATGCCAGTTGAATCACGGTCAAAGACCAGATGACTCTTACAACTTAGCAGTCAAAGAAATGACAAAATAGGCTATTATTAACCAAGTTAGTGGCATTTTATAATGTTTTCATATTACATGATTTCCATTTTTTAACTATGCTAATTTAACCTTAGGTATGACATGCTTCATGTTGTGTTTGTACAATACTGTTGTCCTGAAAAGGAGTTTACTTGGAAAAGCCTTTTCACAGTTCCAGCAATTGATGATGATCGTGGAAATGTCAAAGGTCAAGTGTACCAGACAACACATTTGTGTACACATGACAAAGCCTCGTAGCCGAAACTATTGTAATATTAACGTTTTTAACAGCTAGCTAAGACCTTACCTAGTTCATTTTTCTTGTTTTCAAGCAAGATCCTGCTAGTAAATCACTCTACTCATAGACTTATGCATAATTAAGCAAAGTCCACAGAAAACAACTGATGGTACTGAACTAGTGTTTTACGTTACCCACATGTCACATTGTTGTGCTACACTTAAACTTTGATCTACAGCAACTGCGTGTGCGCACAATGAAACTATGAAAAGGATTATTGTGGTGTGTTAACAAATTAAATAATGTGATCATTGACGACAGGCTAGATGCAATTAGTTTTTCTTGTTATTAATACTGTTACTATTATTGACATCATTAGTAGTAAATACGTAAACTCCACTTTTTTCCAGAATAAAAGATGTTGGCTCAGGAAGTGATTTCACCGCATTCACATATTTTGTTGGCATTCCAGCTTTCGACCTCAGATACACATTTGACAAGGTTTTCTTCCACAATTTAGTTGCATGCAATTATATTAGAAAGTCACACGTTTGCCAATCTTTTAAATTATATCTTCTGGGAATAATTAGTTCTGAAAAAAGAATGCACAGATTTACCAGAAACAAACATGATATTACTAAGCATAGTGTGGATAGGTTTCACCATTGTGCATGTAGCCATAGCGGCCTTGATGCAGACGAAAAGTGCATAGGCAAACTGTGAAGAGCCAAAGCTAACAGATGTGCCTTTTAGGTGCAAGAACTCAAATTTATGCAATCGAGGGTAAATTTGCAGACAATTGTGACATTCTGCTGATATTGTAATTGCCTGTATGTTTTTAGAGTTTTTACATTCCTTCAAATTTTATATTAGAGGTTGTCTCGATATAGAATTTACCAATACTATATTAGTACTATATACTGATCAAGTATTGTATTATTAATGGCACATGATTGTTTAGAGTAACAATATTATTGTAAGAACAAGATTATTTCGTTTGCTCATTAGTGGTTGCAAAATTTTTTCATATCACAGCTAAATGAACTGTTTTTGTCTAATTTGGTTGCAGAAGAAGTATCCCATTCCTGGCCTATATCCTTTATATCACACAGCGTATGAAAATGTACACATGATGAATGTGTTGATGGATCCAACATTCGAGGTACTTTCGTTATCAAGAGCGTATTAGTTAGATCTGTCTGAGGACCATCTTTCTTATGCTGCATGTTGAAATGTACATTTGCAGGTAGTAATTTCTCACATAATGACTGGAAATAAGGGTAGCCTGTTCAAGTAAAAAAAACCAAGACATGCTGTGAAGTAAATGTGGTTAGATGAGGTCGTCCTTTTTCAGTTTTTATTGCTTGTATTTATGTATTATTTTCAACTAAACATAAAGTGAAATCATTACGCATGACTACATATTTCGTTTTACATAAAATTACAAGGAATGGCTGAAGCTATTCCCACTACTACTTTCACTGCTCCTCTACCACCACTGTAATATTATAACCTGAAATCTGAAAAAATATGCAGAATTGTGGACTGTTTTTCATTTAGTTTTATATAATTCATTCATGTAATTTTCTGTTGTTTGGTTTTCAAAACTGATACTGAAAATTATGTTGTTATATACTTACAAAATTCTCTATTGCAATAATAATAATTTCACAGCATCATGCAGCAATATGTCAGCTCATGCTGGAAATTGTACGGAGTTTATCAGATTCTCTCATCCTCCCTTACGACTTGGAAGCAGTCGCCACAATACTGCTCCATTCCGTGGACGATCTCAACAATCAGTCACGAGTTAGTCTTCTCGACCATGGAATAGGACGAGGTAAATGTTTCCAAGAGAACTGGTACTTAAAGCCTATGTTAAACCAGAGTGTTCATTGTCTGATAGATAGATAGTAACTAATAAAACTTCGAAATACAGGTTGCGTAGAAAATTTACGTATTTACATATTAAAAGAATACTAGAATGATAAATATGGTAAAATTATTTACAGGCCTGTCAAAATCATGTCTATTTTGGGGTATTATATTCCAGATCTGGCATCTGCATCCAGCATCTGGAAGCGAGAAACAACTTATATATTGTCAATGGCTGATAAAGCGAAAGACTTTTGCAGCAGATGCTGGAAACCAGACTCTTATATTTTCAGAGTACCTAGCATTTACCATCTGTTTCTCAGCCATTCAGTAGTGACTGGCCCTGCTAATTATTATGCGAATAATTAACGTAAAAAAGAAACTTTAACTTTGATATCACCCATTCTGTAAAGAACATAGATATCTGATGCCAGATGCTTTGTTGTTAACACTGGACACTGTATGCTTGAACCAAGCAGCCAGACTCTGGATGCTGGGCACTTTGGTGTATCATGGGCTTAACATTTTGCTTTTACTGAGTGATATTGCAGGTTCCACCCAATGAAAACAAGCTTTAATTTTATGATTTATGTTGATTTACATATTGGTTTTTATGTTTTATCTTAACATACTGCTAGTAACTTGCTCCCAACCATAGATCACACTGCTTTCTGTTTTACAAACAGCACGAGTGAAGATAAGAACAAAAAGTAAACTTATGCACTGCAGCCATCGAATCAGTAACTCACCATGTTTAAAGACCTCACCAAATCAGAATTGTCAGAGTTGGACTCAAATTTGTTTTTACATTCTCTGCCTAACCAGCCTGGTTTACTGGTCGAGTGCTGAAACGAGGTTGGGAAGTGAATTAGTAGGCCTAATAAGTGATAAGAGCAAATAACTTTCGATATTTGACTTAAAATTGACAGTACAGTAGTTGCATAGATGTTTATCTTTCTCTCTTTTGTGATAGTAATTATGGCAGTGATGATGCATTTTTAAAATAGTAACAATCATTTGAAGGTGTCTTGAAAGCTCTGCCATTTTTGCAGTAGGTGTAATGAACTTTTTAGTCAGTTAATGATGATCATAAATCACTGTAGTAATAACATTTCTGGTGCTAAGTATAATCTGAGTAATTTGTTTTTACAGTGGCTTTATTCATACTAAGCTTTAGTCACTTATTACAGCTGCCTCGATTGTATGGTGTTTTTCTTTCACAGGCAAACTTGATTTGTTATCAACAGCAGTAATGGACTTCAAGAAGGCAGTTTCTGGCTTTCAGGAGCATGTGGCACATGTGAACAGGAAAGAGTAAGTAGATTATACAACAGTAAATAAATGCATGTCTCCTATAGATGTAAATTCAAAAAATTAATCATTAGTTTAAACAATATTTTTATTTGATAAGAAGCATTACAGTCATAAGTACTTTTATAGTGAAATAAAGAATGGGCTATTAATCAAATGCTGATTGGCTAACAGGTATAACCTATATAAAAGTCTTTAAGTGAGTAGGTACGCCATTTATAGGTTTAATAGGCACACAATTGCAAGAACTGTTAATTATGCATTAAGTAAGAGCGAGATTGAGAAAGTTATGCAACTTGTTTTTTGAATAGCGGGTGTGCAAAAAGGTAGCACAAGTTAGTTGTGATGTGTTTGATGTTGATGTTAAGCTACAAAAATAGAATGAGTGATAATGAAGCTAATGAAAGAAAGACGAAAGTGTTGGGGTCACGGGAATGCATAAGTATAAATAATTTGCACTGTAAGGTAGAATTCACAGATTTTAATGTACTATAGATTTAGTTTTATTAATTAAAGTGCCCACTTTGTATAATAAATGAAATGACAGCAGATACTATAGCATTATTAGAATCAGGCGAAAGTGAGATATCACCACATAGTAGTATTTGGATATTGTTCCGAGTGAGTTCATTTACAGGATAGATATACTGGATACAGATGTGTCGGTAAAGTGGACAGTGCATAAGAAAATGGTTGGGATCTTCATAAGGAGCACTGTGGAGAAGGGGCAATGAAGTTTGAATACATGTGTGTTTTTAGTAAACTGCAATTCTTTCTCAACCATGCAAAATTAAGCATTGTTGTCACATTTAGTGGTATCATTGTCATTGTAGTTACTAAATTCAAAGAAAACATTAACTATTTTCATTAGCCCATTAGCAGTGCGCAGAATCAATGATCAGATGATGAAGATGGAACGGGCATTTACAGATCCACTTGGTATTCCTGGCAGACAGACGACAAGGCAAGTTTTATTTACTTTTGTACTCTTAGCCAGTTCACACCAAAAACGGTTACCCACAATTTGGCCAAAAATTTAACTTGACCTCAGAAGTAACATTTTATAGTCTATTCACACTGATCATAGTCACCCGGTCATGCTGTCAGTTTGCTGAGATTGTTTGACTTTAAGTGGTTAAAAAGGGCAGACTTCGTACTCAGGATGTTTATAAGAATGCTGTCAGAATTAATTTGCATCTGGATTTTTGTCATTTCCTTTTTTATCTAGAAAGTGAACTTAAATTAAGAAAAATCCTTAGTGAAATATTTATGGACCAAACATCAATTCAGAAACTTAATTAACAGTGATAAAAATGAAATTTCAGTCCAAATTTTTAGTCTTTTTAGGGTTTTTTTTCTGCAGGCACCTGATATATGCACCAAGTGCTCATGACACCTACTCTGGCTCACGCTTTCCGGGCGTCGTCGATCTCCTTTACGAAATTGCAAATGCCAGTGACCAGGACACGGTTGAAAAATTAAGAACAGACCTGGGCAAATATGTAGCATCTGTTATACACAGTATACAGTCTGCTGCTCATATGTTGCACGATAATGCTGATATCCTATAGATGTAAGCCAGTATTTTTGTAACGATCATAAATCTTGTTGTTGTACTGCCTTGTAGTTTCAATATTTATTCTGATAAAAAAACAAAAGCTCCTTGTCCTAAGATATAGTGGTTTTGATGCCTTGATAACATTTTTGATATCACGAGATCCTAAAGTTTTTTTGATTAAAAATTAATCCTAGCAGTTTTAGATAATTTTTATTAGTAAAGCAAAATCATGTGGCTTCCATAAGGTTCTTCTTACTTTTGTAAGTGTAATTATGTAAATCAGTATTAACCCTACTAGCATCATGTTTAATAAAGATGTATTTTTAAGAGTTATTAAATTTGTTATTTATTTTGTATTTACGACGTGTTAAGCTCAAATGCTTCTAAACCTCTATTGATTCCAAAAAAGTGAAGTTTCTTTGTTTTATACATAATGACTAACAAAATTATCTGTAATGCAAAAGACCTGTGTTCAAATCTTAGAGGAAGAACAAAACTTTTCAGATTCTCTTTTATAGTTAGTTGATAGTTATTTATTGCATGTTTTTATTGAAATGTTATGTGCCCAATTTGATAAGAATCGGTTGCTACCTAAAGAAACCACAAAATTACTAAAATTAAATGTATATTACTAGGTAATAAACTTGACAAATTTGAATGTGAATACATTTGCTGTATTATAGTAACATTTGGAGCATGACAATAGTCACTTTCAACTTAATTAAAACTTTAGCTGCTTTTTAGCATCATGTAAAATTTCGGTCCACTTCCTTGGGAGCAAATAATTCTTGATAAGTATGTTGGGTCCATTTTAATAAGCACTGGGAAAATGTAGCGCTCGACATACTTTTATCCCAGTTCTCGTAACATAGCACTTGGCAAAAATGAACCAACCAAAAACTATTCCTGCAATAACCACAGTGCCAACAGTTATACCCATTACCCAGAGATTCAAATAAAATGCGCCCTCTGATGCGTCATTCGCTGCCTTTCTATTACCTCTGCGTTTTTCTTCCAGAACCTAAAGCAAAGAAAGCATACTTATTGGATTTTTGTAGCTTTATAACGTAATTAAGCTTAATCAACAAAGATATAGGTCAAAACATTGTTTATGTCTATGCAGCAACAATGGCTATCAGATACAGTTGTTTATCTGACAGTCCATGCAAGTTGTGACAATGTACACTACCAAAACTAACTTTTCTTTGATGTCTTAGCTAATGTCCTCTGTATGAGGGTATTCTATTCTTATCAATTTTTAACCCTGTATTCATAATCACAGTACTCTAGCAAGGAAATTTCCATAAAACGAAACAAAACCGCAGCACTGCGTTGCTGTTTTATGTGCTTTACAGTCATCTATGAGAAATATAATAATAATAATAATAATAATAATAATAATAATAATAATAATAATTATTATTATTATTATTATTATTATTATTATTATTATTATATTTCTCATAGATGACTGTAATGCACATAAAACAGCAACTTTATTATTATTATTATTATTATAGAATTATTATTTTGTATTGTGTCAAAATCTATAGACAACATGACACAATATTCAAAGATGCTTCACAAAAGCATCTAAAATCATCATATAGTATTTTTTAATCGATATCTGAAATAAAATAAAATAAAATCAGGAAGCGTTTTATAAGTTTAAGTAACGAAAGGAGTCAGTGAACGTTTGGCATATATGCATTTAATGCCTATATACACTGATACATTTCAATGTTTTGTTACACAGCGTTTTTGTGTGCAATAATTACCTAGATCCACCTATAAATATTGGTCTTTCTCTCTCCCACCTTTTCTCAGGAACTATCACATTTTGCATAGACATAGGAGTTATTAATTATTTATGTGCACTTATTTTCAGATCGTTGTCCAGCGTATGCGAGTGTGCGAGAGAAGTTTATACTTTGTACTTGCATTAATTTAATTTTTTCAAAGCGTTATTTCAGGGGCACATTCAAGGGCGTATTTAAGAATGCTCTCAGAACATAATGTATACATTATGAAAACATTCGATTCACAATATTCAGTGAGTGTGCAGCAGGGAATGTTTTCAGAACATTATGGGAACGTTATCTTCATAGAATATTGTACTAATATCTTTTTTTGGTGCACATAAAAGTTTTATTTAGTTATGTCAGACAGGCTGATGTTTAAAAAGTTTCAAGTACACAAGAGCGAAAGTTAGACAAAAAGTCTTGTTCATGCAAAATTATAGGAAGCACTGGTAACTTTCCGGGAACATTTACAAAAGGTTTCAACGAAGTAAACAAAGAGTGAACGTATCGCTAATATTTACCAGCATGTTTTGTGTTTCCTGGAGAGAACTTTGCATATACAAAAATTGCTTAGATTTTTGACGTTGACGAAATGTTGCCACAGTGGTGGCATCGGTTAATTGAAATGCAGTTACTACGTAACCGGCCTGTCATTAGCTTCATCACTACTTTTTATAAATGACCGGCAATCCCCACCAAGAACAAAAGTGTTTCAAAGTTTCGAGTGCTGGTTTGGGGTTATTTCTTAGTTCTTAGTTCAACTTGAGAAATAGCCGATAGACTGTCAAGTTCGAATCGAACTTCTGGCAGAAGGACTCGCTGAACTCAAAATCGTGGTTCAGAAAGTGATATCATGCCGGGAACTTGAATTAAAGATAGCAAATGGGAAATCCGAATCAGTCGATTAATGCTGAATTTGTTGTGATGTATTTCTGTAAAGTTTCATGCCGATCAGCTGCGAATTGGCGCTTTTTTGGAAATTGACGTTGTCACCGCCATCTTGAAATCATCTTGATGCGGGATTTGTTCGAGTATAAACCTATAAAGCTTCCTGACAAGCTTCCCTGCTACGAATTGCGGAGCTTTGCGATTTTTTGAAATCGACGCTATCGCCGCCACTTTGAATTCAAAATTGCGGGTCAAAAATCCGACTCGTCAGTCGATGCGAAATTTTTTCCGTTATATATTTCTGCAAAGTTTCCTGATGATGCATTGCGAATCGGCGGAGCCTTAGGTATTTTCAAAAAATGACATTTTTGCTATAGCCTTGAATTCAAAACGGGGAATCAACACTCCAATTCCGTCGATTGATGCGGAATGCGTTCTAGTATATTCGCAAAAGTTTCGTGAAGATCTATTACAAAGTGGCAGAGCATGGAGCTTTTCTATAAGTAATTTTATTGTCGCCATCTTGCATTAAAGATGCCAGATAGGAAATCTACGAGTTGGTACAGAATTCGTTATAGTATACACGGGTTAAGTTTTGTGATGGTCTATTGCTGTCTATCCATGGAGCCTTAGCGTTTTTCAAAAAGGCTCCCCCTAAAAACAACAAGAACAACATCCAGACGAATAGCTATTTAAATCGAGCCTCGACTATAGACCTCACGCGGTAATAAGCGACCTATACAGCCTTGTATCATCAATTGTCATTGATGTCATACTGCATTGTCATTGGTCATTGGGGCAGACTTCTTAGAAAAACTTTTTTATATGATATACGATATTTTATGTGATCCATTTAGCTATCGGCCAGGGTTAAGCTAGAGATCAGCTTTTCTCTTTAATACCTTGCATTGTTTTAGCAGCATGTACTTGATCAAAAATACCTTACATTTTTGTTAACCGATGGCGCCGTGTACGCGATGATATTTATTCTGGCCATATTTATTTAGTTTACAATGTGCGGTCAGCTTACGTTCTAGTAATAATGTCTTACTTTGCATGACAAAACGATTGCTCCTATGCTGAGCGGGAGCAAGCAAATTGAGCAGAACAGTGTGACGATCGACAAACAAATCGACAAACCAAGCCATGATTGAGGATCCATTTCTTGTTTTACTTCAGCTTTTCTGGGCTGAAATGTTAACAAATCCATTGATTATTAAATATACTTCCTTAAAAAGAAATAAGAAATTCAGGAAAGGTGTTATAATAAAAAAGAAAACTTACACAAAAATATATGCAACACAGAATACAGCTTAGAAAACTTCGAATTGATACAAAAATACTCATGTATTATGTTTTCCCCAAAATAAGGGACGAGGTAGCTATAACATTCCGTATGTCGTCTCCTCGATCTTAAGATCCTGTTGTCACTCACTACCACTGCATTCTGTGAAGAGATGAGTGATGACGAAATGAATAATAGACATACACACAAATATGTAATTCCATTTACCTGTTTAGTTATTGCCGGTTTTCGATAAACTTCTTTTGCTGCTTTTGGTTCGGGTGGATTTTCTGCAAATGTAAAAAACTGCTATACATGATTCATATTACGTCGCATAGTAGTATTAGTTGATGGCATTCTTGCGTTCATACTAGGCTCTTGCTAGTTCCAAAATGTTGAGTCTTTTGGTAATGTTTTATTGTTAAAATAATACGAAACTAAAATGGATCCATTCAACATCACCATAAATTATTAGGCCTGTAATTTTGGCGAGTACAACATTTCATAAAATATAACAATAGCTATAATATCAGCACTTGTGTGACTTGTGTGTCATGCTTGACGTATCATTATCATTTTATCTTTCTTATAAATTAATAGTATGCCGGCCTAGCACTTATAATTTATTATTGTAAGCAAGTTGCAACACGACTAGTGACTTGTGGCTAAATGACCTAAATGGCTGCATGGAGCAAGTTTGGCGGTCAAAATTGGGCTTTGTTAAAACATGTCGTGTTAAAATGTGGGGTTCTAACCCTGAACGGAGACTCACTTACTTATACTTTTTTGTATCTGCTGAGGTATTTCCCTCCTGCTTAGGCTGTAATTATGTACAGTTCTTGAGAACCAGAGGTCTTACATTAAATACATGTATAAAGAAATAGCAAGACTTTTAAGTAAAAAAGGTATGAAAATTTACAAGCATGTGTTACCGTAGCGAGCTGGTGGTGGAATAAAAGCTGCTGGTACGCCATCAGGTTGACCGCCTCTACGATTTTGTCCATCAGCTGCCGCCCCATAATAATTCCCATAATGGGATGGTTGATGGTGAGACATGGTTTGTACCACAATGGGTGTTGGGGTATAGCGGGTACCATATTGGGGCGCGACAGTAACTGGTTGATTAGTGCGAGAATGGAGAACGGAGCGTGAGTTTAGCGTTGCGTTTTGTTCGTCGTTTGGCTCAAGTGGGGGCGCACTGGGTTGACGTTGTGGAATCTCGCTCCCATCAGCGAAGGTTTCACCAGGTAGCTTAAGATGACCTGTAGATGGCTGCTTTAGACGATGTATTTCTGTATAAAAATTTAGGTTCATAGCTGCAAATCACATGATTTCACACAAAACCTTCTTCCATCCTAGCAATCTTAATTCTTGTTACTTAATTAGTTTAATAGGCTGGAAACACAGCTAAGACAACCTAATTAAACATGAATGAGGTCGGTAAATTCCTTGGATACGTCTTATTAATTATCTACAATGGATGAAATCTTTCTTGCGTAGTACATACATAAACAATTAGCAACAGGCGGGCTAATTTGTATGGCATCTATAAAATCAGTTTGATTTTCAAATAGTAACATTGAGAACAATTAAACATAGTTCAAAATAAAAATTTTAGTGTCCTGAGATATTAAATTTAGGCGCTTATTTACTGACAAAGTCTTTAAAAAAGCCAAAGAGGTCTATCGTGATAAGCTAAAGATAATGGTTTTAACGTACAAGTGAAACAGGGTGTAACAAACACAAAACTCTTACCCGCAGTAGCTTACTGATGCAATTGAAAAAGTGTTCCCGGTTTTATACGTTGCTTTACTTAAGCACTTGTATGTCACAGTGGAGAAACTTCGGATACTTCATATCCGAACTTCTCCTAATCTGTCTAATAAAAACAAGTGTTCCCAATAATTTTATTAAAACGTATTGTTTGAAAACTGATTTAAGGTTCATTAATAGTACTGATATATTATTCAATATTCAATATTAGTTTGTATAGACTACATAGATAACTAAAGTCACCGTGCGTATTTGAGTCTTTCTGTGTGGAGTGAAAAATGGGTAATGCACTATTGTCTACATAACCATGACAACCAAAACAGCAGCTTCGCAGACGAAAGCAAGCTTGGCTAGTTAGTCAATGTGTGAGTGGAGTTCGCAAAGAGGAAACATAAATTAAATATCATGCAATTTGTGAGTCAAAGACACCTTTAATTTGCGTGTTTATTTACTGAAAACAGAAAAAGTTCTAAGTCGGGATTTGAACTTCAGAC